>JAPMOQ010044973.1:0-96405 GCA_026543055.1 Argiope trifasciata
TATATATATACATATATAATGCAATTGTAACATACATACAGCCAAATGTTAAAAACAAGCCCACTGCAAGTGTACGATTAGATAAAAAAAATTCAGTGTCAAATTTGAAACTTATGGCATTTGTAGATTAATACAACGAGGATACAAATAAAAAGAGGTACACATATTTTTGATGACATTACATGTCATGTTGGAAATTCTTTGAATGTATCGTGTCTATGCATAAAAATAATTGTGTCAATGTATTTATGAATGCTCCAGATTTCGTTGAAAGAAATTTGATAAATTCAATGAAATTTTGTGCATTTTGCGCTTTTATGATATAAGAATGAGAAAAAAAAGCTTTCAACTTTTTAAGGTTTCACTAATATAAAGAAATATGAAATCGACAAATTTTTGCTTTTTTTACAATTTGAACTAATCTGTTATTTTTATGTATAAAGTTGTCATTTACTTCCATATGTAATTCCATATAATAATAATAATAATTATTATTGTGAGTCCTTCTTAATGCGTACTTTTTATAATCTAAAGTCATTCACGCAAACGAAGGGGACGTTCCTATATTCTGTCGGGCTCACATGACCTAACGGATAATGCATCTGTCTCCTAAATCCGGGTTTGCGGATTTGAATCTCGTCGGAGATATTGCAACGCTTTAGATTCGGAAACAATAAGCGTAGGGTATGGTGATTGGTTTCCCCCACTCATTTGGATATAGAAATGGTTTTGGGTCATGCTACCTCCAACTGAGAACGGGATGCACTTCTTACGGAAGAGGTTACAATTGTAGGTTTTTTGCGAACCATTCATAAAACTGTCAATCAATGGAGTTGTTTGTTATGTTACTGATAAGGATCAATTCTAGAAGAGGCTGAAATAATAATGATTGATGATAGATGAATTCAAATATAATTTTCTTTTTGATTCACTATTTATGAAACCCTAACTCAAATCTACTGCTGAAAAATAAAACAGAATTAAAAACAGGATTTTACATTAATACATGGATTATATATTCTTCAGAAATTTAAATTTTTCGGAAATATCGTGATGAATGACGTTTTGGTCATGTACTTTTCAACAATAAATATCTACATTTTTACTGACTAATTATGCTTCTTTTTCATAGTTCATACAATGTAATTATTTTCAATTTCATCTGAATTCAGAGCTGTTTCAAACTTTCCAGGTGCCCTGAGTTAATACAAATCCCGAAGCCCCTTTATCTCTCCAAATTCTTTATCGATTTTAATTTAATTTTTATTTGGCAGTTTTAAGTAGAAAATTTTGAAAAGCTATTATCACAAGTCCCTTTCTAAAAAGTCCATTTCAATATTTCATGTACAAAAAAAAAAAATACACAATTTAAATGTAAAATTATGTTTAAGAAACATAATTAAAACCAATATAACTTTCTTTCAAACACATTGCATGATATTGCAAGAGGAGGGAACATTTTTTAAAAAACTGAATGGTAATTGTAACCGTAATTAATTAAAAGTTCCAAAGTTAATTTAATCAATACTGAGTAAATGAATTTAGAACATTAGTATCTTTAGTAAAAGAAATGAAATCAAACTTCAATTATTTTCTTGCAGGAGTAGCTCTTGCTGTAACATGAAAAAAAATTTAGAAGATACGTTTTATTTCCTCCAAATTATATGAGTGAACACTATTTTTTAATTTACTTTCAACCATATCACAGACCAAATTACAGAATTAATCAAATTAAAGAACTTTTATTTCTATAATTTACTTTCAGCAATAATGCATGAAACCTTGATTACATATTCAGTATGTTTTCTTTGTAGAAATTTGTAATCATGTTATTAAAGTGAAATAAATCATTTCCTATTAATGTATTGTTAATGGTGGATGAAATTGCAATGGTTTCCACAAAAAATCGTTCTTTCAAAAGCCTTATTTATTTATATTAGGATTTGCATTTGCCCAATTTTCTGTTTTCTATCCATATTTTATGTACATGATATTTATTTTTTCAACTATATCATACGTGAAACCAGCAATATTTTAAATTGAAGGCATTAAAAAATGTCCAACATTGTTTCATTCTAAAATTAAAACTTATTCGTAAATATTAAAAAAATATTTCAAGCATACCTAATACTGAAAACTACTCATCACGGAAAAATATACCTAATCTTTTTAATCTGGTCACAGCAGGGGAAAAAAATGTAACAATAGGAAAAAAAGGCAAAATGAAACATTCGTGGGATCGGTTTTCAGTTTCTTTAAAACAATGAAATATATTATTGCAAAATACGTTTAAAATATTTTAAAAATTTATTAAATATAAATAGAAAATTCATGCAGAAAAAAATTTGGAATGATTAAAAAGATAATTTTTTGAAAATACCTCCGAAAACTACTTTTCTGTAATCCAAAGTAGACATTTGCCTAATCTGATAAGCATAAGCCAGACAGTATGCTTTACACACAGCCAGCACATAACCACTGAAACAAATAGACATAGCAAAGTTTTTTCCTTTTGTTTGAGCACCAAAACTTAGTTAAAAGACCAATACATTTTATCGCCAAATACTCTTGTTAACAGATAACATTTTAGTTAATCTAGACTAATCCCTTCCTACCTCCTTTTTTCAAAGAGGTACGCATGATTTATCACCTTTAAGATCCGTATACAAATGTTACTACGCATCTATCCCACTACCTTCAAAAGCAGCACCGCAGATTTGTCGAAGCAATTTTCATTTATGGTTGTTTGTTCTTTTAACGGTGGTTTTAGGGTAACGGTAACGGTTTTAGGGCTGGCTACCTCCTGCCAATGACGGGACGCATTTCATGAGGAAGGTGATGGCCCTGAAATATCTACTACTACTCCCACTAATGTTATCACGCCTTCCAAATCATTCGATTCGGTTCGTATGCCTGAAGGTGGGTGTATCTTGATTCTATTAAATTCTGGTTTTTTTGAATAAAGTTTGATGTACAAACATAACAAATATACCTGTTATACTTATGAAAAAATTAATTTCGAATGGTTTTTAAAAATCTTTCAGTTTTGAATGAAAACAGACTGGTTATGATTTTGATGAGTTTTAATGCCAAAATCTAACACAAACAAAGAGATACTTCTTCATAATTTATAGCAATTTATTACCATTCTGGATTACTTCAAGAGATAGTATGTATTTTTGAACTTCTCGTCATCTTCAGAAATAGTAGCGCAATTATTGTAACCTTTAAAGTAAATGGAATTTCTAGGGATTCCTTAATATTACAAGAATGAAAGAAACATAGTATACAGATTCTGGGCGATTGTTTTTATTTTTATTATTTTTGTATGATACGTAGGAATGATTTTATCATTTAATGCACTTATACTAGCAGTTTTTCTATGTAAAAACAGCAAGAAAGGAAAAAATCCGAACCGTTTTGGATATATCGTCAGTATAAAGAAAGATCACAGGGAATATGAATTTCATGAATTCAAATTTCATTGTAAAATAATGATTATTATTGATATACATTCGTTTTTCAATATATCCCTCAGATTAAATTCCTTTTTTTCCTCACATTCTCTTTTATCAATAATTAATAAAAATATAATGTTAAAATCATGTAGTTAAATATGATATCTCAAAATAATAAATATTGATTAAATAAGCTTTATATAATCTTACAAACCTCTGAAATGCGAATTACAACAAATACAAAAGTAAAATCGGATGACAATCACCTGATTCTTTTTGATTGAATTGTCAATGAAATGAAACTATACTGTTGCATTTAAATATTTCTTTATCAATACTAGACTATCTTGCCATGATTCTTTAAAAAAGTCCACAGACATATCTTATTATCACATTTATTTATTCCATTTCATATTTATATTGTTTAGTGTTATTTTTTATTTTACACATATGAGGTTATATGTATTTTCGATTATAAAACAAAGAAGTATTAAAATGAATGTCTGTTAAATTTGACATTATATTATATTTGTTGAAAATAATCTATATCTTTGATGTTTGGGACATATGCAGCTATAAAATTTAAGGAAGTTCATATATAAGATTTTAATAAAGAATGTCAATTTTTTCGTTCGAAGTGATACAGTATCTCTCTTTATTATGATTATATTAATTCTCCTAACATCTTTTCTAGATAGTTTTTTAGATTTCAGTATTTTCCTATTGTTCTCTCTTTATCATTATGCAAATTATCTCGTCAAAACGAGTATTGCTAAAAATTACTTTAGAATATTATTTGAAAGTAAATGGCGAGTTATGTTATAATATATTGGTGTATTAATCACACATCACCAAATACAATATTTGTCGCAACAAAAATTACTTTTTAATTTGAAGTTTTGAAATCGAGAATGAAAACAGCACAGTTTACGATCTGATTTCGAAATAAAAATTTTAATTTACTAAATAAAAAATTTACTATAGTATTTATCAATTAGTCAATGATTTGTCTGCGAATTTTAAGATATGCTTGAGTATGGATGAAAAATGTCATTTGTATTGAAAAATTTCATAGGTATATTTATAAACTAATTTTTTTTTAAATTTCATGTGCTGTAAGTCACTGGTTTTAATGCTCGTTGTCACTTGATTTTTTTTTCTAAGCTAAAATACAGAGGAAATATTAGGTTGGTGCGTATGAAATGTCGGATTCTTAAGTGATTGTATAAAACTGCATATCTTTCTTCAAAAGCTGTTTATTCAATCAAAGTATGCTCCATTCGCTTCAATACACTTCTCCCAACGAGATTTTAAAGCGTAGATGCCTGTCTTAAAAAAATTTTGGTCTTTAGAATTAATAAACTCTGATATCGAGTTTTTTAGACTGTCTTCATTTTCATAATGTTTGCCCCTTAAAAACAGCTCTAAATGCTTGAAAAAATGAAAATCGGTCGGCGAGAGATCCGGTGAATATGGTGGATGCTGCAAAACTTCATATTCCAGTTCGTTCCAGCTTATTTCGCTCTGTCAGTGCGTGCGGTATGGTCCCACTTGTCCATCTTCTTAACCTTGCCAATCTCAGAAAGGTGTCTCAATATCGTTGTATGGTCAACTTTCATCCTGATAGCAAGTTCCCTCGTGGATACGGCTGGATCCGCTTCCACTAGAGCCTTCAGGTCATCATTCTTCACAGACGTTTTGGGTCTTCCGCGCGGCTCATTTTGCAGTGAAAAATCGCCAGTCCGAAATTTTTCGAACCAACGCTGCATTTTCCGATCGTTAACCGTATTCTCCCCAAACGCTTGGTTTATGTTGCGTGCAGCTTTTGCAGCACTATTACCAAGTTTGTACTCATATAAGAAAATGACGCGAATGTCGGCAGAATTCATATCGGCAATAAACTCAAAAGAAATAACAAAAGGGAAGACCTTCGAGAAAACCTATTTTGCTGAAATGAGTCTCTGGCAATGGACAATACGACTATGAATGAGGTTATGCCAAAGACAAAAGTATAACGAAAACAGGGAGACAAACGTCCGCATGTAAAGAGAATCCGACATTTCATACGCACCAACCTAATAGAGTAAGCATGGAATTTTGAAAATGCTTCGTTAATTTTTTAGTTTTTGGAAATATCAAAAGAGGAAAACGCATTATCTACTCTTTTATAATATGGATATAAGAAATCGATCTCAGTTTGATCATATTAGGTTTATGTCTAATTTCACAGCAGCTTGAAGAATATTATAAACAAGCCTGTCTATTTAGTTCCAAGATCAGATAATTAAAATGTTATTACATTTTTCAACATGGCTTTTCTAATCAAATTTATTGTATTCTGTATCTGACTTTGAATCAGGAATTTATGACAAAGGTGGAACGTGGCCTTGCACTTTGATCAAAATGACCTTGATAATTAAGTAGATAGAAGTATAACTTAGATTCAATACATGGGAAGGCCTTCCTGAAGGATTTTCAAGAATAGTTAACACACACTTATGTTTCCCTTCGAGTAAAACTAGATAAGCAGTTAGTTTTTCAGAAGAAATTAACTTGTTCGAAAAATTACATCAGTCTATCTGTTTTTGAATAATGTTGATTAACAGAACATCCAGAGCATATTTCAATATTTCACATCACACTAAAGTGAGAAAGTTTGTCATCCGTACACACAATAAAGTAAGACAGATTTAAATTACAAAGGTTTCGCAATCTTTGAAGGAATCGAACTCACAATTGTCTAAGCTCGAACCTGACAAGTTGTTGCCAGATCACATACTAACAATTTCAGTTCTAGTATGATAAATAGTTTTTAATTCCTCCGATGGTAAACGTTTCGAAATTTTTTATTATTTTTTATTTAACTTGATTTGTTTCATGTCTATATATTCGGATTTACATTTTCATAAATACTCATGAGATGAGAGAATTTTAGTACTTTTTGGGCCATTCTCTTTGTACTTTTTCGACAGCCTCTTTATCCACATATTTTAAGATTCCTTTCAATCAAAAGTTAATAAGTTCATTTCATTAAATTTTAATTCCATGCAAGCGACATCTAGTAGTGAATTCCATAATAAAATTCCATAATATTTATAATAATGAATTATAAATCAGAGATAAAATGGTAGAAAATAATTCAAATAAAAAAATCCATTTTTCAATACGCTAATAAAATAATAAAAACAAATTTTTTTTTAAATGTTTTTTTTAAGTCTGTGTGAAATTTTGCAAAAATAATTTAAATACCGAATTCTTACTAAGCTTTTCAATTTCTGCGAAATCTTTCAATAGCACTCAAATAAGAACATGAGGGAATTAAAATGCTAGTGGCAGTTTCTGAAAATTTCATATATTGTTGAACTTCCTCAAAAAATCCTTACTTATTTCGAAAACAAATTGATTTTAGGTTAGAAGTTTTCGTTTGTTTTTCTGAGTGAAATCTTATAGAATATTATTTCACCTGCCTTGAGTTTAAAATCAAAGTAGAAAAAAAAGGGAAAAATTCCTCGAATTTTGCTTTAAACCCTTAACACAATTAATCGTATTTCTTTTCATTTCCCGAGAAGGAAAAAAATGGCAATTTCTGAGATTTGTCAGAAATTTTGTCGACGTCTCTTATTTCTGAGAAAATGATTTTATTCAATTGATTTAGATGAAAAAATCTAAGAACGAAAATTCTTCGAAACATTTCAATCACCATTTTTATATTTATTAAAAGAAATCCGTTCAAAATGGATAATTGGTAGAAAAACTGGATAGAGTTTTTTGGAAGTCTATATATTTTTTATTTACTACTAACCAATTATAAATAATAATAATGATTGAATTAAAAAATCTCATTCTCTTGATATAAAGGAGAATTTCGTCATACTAAAGCTAATTAAATTACTTTGGGATAAAAAAAAGATGTGATTATATTGAAAAAAATTCCATTATTTTGAGGAAAATATATTTATCGAATGTATATTCAAAATTTTGTTTTAGAGAGGGACTATCTTGTTATGAAATAAAAATAAATAATTCTTTAATATAGTTGGAAGAACATTTGGAGACTTGTGTATATATATATATATATGTGTGTGTGTGTGTGTGTGTGTGTGTGTGCGTGCGTGCGTGCGTGCGTGTAAGGATATCTCTTAACCTAATTTAAATTCTAATTAATTTCTTAATTTTTATTATAAATTAACCCATATTAACTTCATTCTAAAATGCACTCTAATTTCCTGATTAAGTTCTACTTTTTTATTTAATTAAACCTACACGTGCTCTTTAAAACCGCTGCTTTCAGCATTTTCACCCACTTCCTTATAGCATTCTTTTAACATTCTTAGTGCTTATAATATTCTTTTAAAGATAACTAAGATTCCCTTTTTAAGTCTATACTTGTCGAAAAAATCCCTATCAAAATATCATTGTAAAGTCACTGAAGGAAAAAAATCATTGGTCTCTTTTGCCCTTGTATCGCGATGCAGACGGTTTTTTTTTTTTTTAATCATTTGCACATAATTTGCTTCCCGTAATGAAACAAACCCAAAACTCTCAATTTTGAACTAAACGAATCTTCATGTTTTAGTTCTTCCTGTTTTTGAATAGGACAATTTTAGAATTAAGTATACCTGCCTGTCGCTCTGTATTGTCTGTTATAATGATAACTCAAAAACTCTTTGTGCTAGACGAATGAAATTCAATATGTGGTTTTTACCTCAAATTCGTAGTTTTTGAACGAAATAAATTCACATGAAATTTGTCAGTTTAGTTGTCTGAAAACAAAAGGACATAGTAACTTCAAAACCCAAACGCTGAATGAATAACATTCTGTACATAGATTTAGTAATTAAAATTGAATCTATATGAAATGTTGAGCCATATTTACTAAGATATTGACTGTCTCTTTAACTGTATGTAAGTGGTAGCTGAAAAATGCACTGACTTGAATAGAAATTTTTATACATACTTCAAGCATCTGACAGTTGTTTTTGCTACTTATTTACTGCTAATTTGGAATATCTAAACCTTACATGTCACAGATATGATTGCTCTATTTTAATTAACATTCTAAACTTTACATTATGGCTCTGAAAAATAAAAATTACCTTTCTATTTACATTTTAATTTTAAAAAATTAATAGTCTACGTTTCTGGCAACAACAACAACAAATCAAACTTTAGGTCTATTCTAGAAGACGTAATTATATTTTAACTTGACTAAAACTCTTTTTGATAAATCATAATGGTAATTTTTTTTTATCGATTTCAAATTTTGTATTAAAATAACTTTTTAGTGATACACTCTATCACTTGAACTTTGTTGATATATTTCAATAAAAGGAAAAATTATATTTCAACATAAACGCTAAAATTAGAAAAAAATATTTCAAAAAGTTTCCCACGAATTAAAATTAGTTCCCGTAATAACATTCGCGACAAACATTAATCGTAAATTTACAGTTAGCCAACTGTTCATTAAAGTAATTATTTATTCAAATCTCGGTGGAGAGTGAAATCTTCTGTTTTTCACACATTTTTATTTTGCTGAAAGTTATAACTGCTGTCAACCCCCTCCCCCTTTCCTTTCGACGAAGAAACCATTTAACCCAAAACTAGAATTAAATTTTCCAATATCTCCTTTATTAAAATTTGGACAAGAATTCACTCTGTTCAAATTTGTATGACTTCTTAAATATTTATTCAGAAAAACCAGTAAACAGACGTAATAAGACATGGAAAAGTGTTATTAACGAAATACCTTGGAAAAATTTGAATTGAATTATTATTCAGAAATGAAAAAAATAATCAGAACTCTGACTTTAAAATTACAAAACTTTGCTTTTGAGCATGTTTTATCAGTTCTTAGCCCTTTCGTCTTTTGAACCGAGTCGAATATTCCCTCGCTTCAAAAATATGAAGAGGAAATCACTTTTTTGGCTTTAAGCAAAAACCGGAAAATATTTAACGAAGGCACTTTCATTATTCAATCCTCCTTCACAACCTTTTCGATTGTATTTTACTAACCCCTATTGCAAGAAATTAGCACAATTCATCTGATATGACGTACCCTGGAGCTAGCATAAATGAAATGGCTGAGAAAAATTGCAGACAATAGCATTTTCTTTTCAGCAAATAAAGTAGTTGTTCCGAGAAGATTGAAAATCTTTTGAGAAATGTGATAACGAAAGAATATTACTTGCTTTGGAATGAACAAAGTCTTTTCGATTTCAGGAATTGAAATTAAAATGAATTGCATACAGTGCTATAGAATTCTTTCAGTGAATCTGAAATTCACTATAGAAGAAGATATTTCATTTCTTCGACGAATTCCAGATTCCAATCATTTTCTTGCGTTTTATTTCACAGAAAAGGGTTTTGATAACTTTCTTTGCGCTTTTACTCGCTTTACATATGAAATTATGAAAAATAATATTTTAAGAAAACTAATATCTTTCCAGATGAAATTATATGAAAAAAAAAACGAAGAAATTTTTTGAAAAAGACAAATAATTTAAAACAAGATCACTGCTGCTATCAAATACCATTTTTCTTTTGCTTTCCTGTAAAAGGTCAGGTAACTTCAAGCGATTCGAAACAAAATAGGCTATATTCTGATTCAGGAGGGTCTTTATTGCACTAAACTAAGTCATCAATATCTGAAACGAAAAGTTATTTAACATATTAAATTATATTTATTAAATAGGATGGATGAAAAAGAGCCTTTTCTTATCCCAATCGTGTTCATTTTACTTCATAGGCTTGTTAAGAGAGTTGACATGACACAAATAGTGCAAAACTCATCATACTATCAGACTTCACTTGATAGCATACACTCCATGCCAAATATATTAAAATAATTGTAATATAAAGAAAATAAATGTCCCACTTTCAGCTTTTGTCGACAATATTTTATAATTTTTGTATATTTATAAAAAATTTACAGTTATTATATAATTATTAGAATTATTAATAAGAAATGTTTTAACCTTAGCTTGTTGGAAAAATCCATAGTACAACGTTTCTTTTTTTGTTTTACTGTTTCATTCAATAGCACGTCACTACTAGCCATTTTACACCAGATTTCTTTTGAAATAAACAATTTACCTTTAAAGAAACCTCAAAGTTTAGCATCAAATGATATCACTAGAACCGTGGCTCCGTCTTCATTTAGAAGAGTCTTGTAGTTTAGAGATACAAGATAGTTTTTTTTTTTTGTAGGTTTTTACAATTTGTCAAAATGGCATGAAGATTAAATTAAGAGACAAATAATAAATCTTTATTTTTAAATTAAAATGATTAGGAAAGATTCCCATGAATTTTATTTTACTAATAATTTCCTATTTAATTAAAGGCAAACCTCTAAAGCTATTTCTTGCATTAAAATCATACTAACAAATAGCTAAATTAGCCATTAAGTTTGATTTCATATCATTTCACTCTATCAAAATTATCGTATTTTTTAAATATTTGATGTCATAGTTTTGTAGAAAAGTTTTAAATCGTACAGATCTAAATAATACTAGCTTAATTTAACTCATACATCCTAAACCAGAAATAAGAATTTAATTATATTCAATAAATGGTAGAAGTAAAAAATAATTCTTAAATAAATCATTCGGGAAGTCATTTAAATACCAGTGTTGATAAAAATTGTCCACTCGTCCTGTATTACCAATAATTTCTTATTTAGTTGAAGATATGCTTCTAAAATTTTTTTTTTTTTGTATTTACATTATATTTAAAAAGTGCCAAATTTGTCATCAGACTTGGTTTCAGAGATTTTCATTCCACCAAAATTCTTGCATTATTTAAACAACGGGTTTTATAGTTTTGAGGGACATTTTTAAATTGCAAAAAACTATATAATAATCATTTAATTCAACCATCCTTAACAAGAAATCAGGATTTAATTGCAATGAATAAGAGAAAGAAATTAAAAATTATTCTGAAGTAAATCCTTTAAGAAGTCATTCACATTGCTTAGAAAAATTTTCTCATTTGTTCCATTTTACTAATAGTATCCTATTTATTGGAAAATAAGCCTTTAAAATATCTTTTGTATGAAAATCATACAAAGAGCCAAATTCGTCACTAATATAGTTTTCAGAGATTTTCCCGTAATCGAAATTCTCCTATTATGTAAACAATTGATTTTACAGTTTTGAAAGAAATCTTTAAATTGTACAGTACTAAATGGTAATAGCTTAATTTAATTCAGACATCCTAAATCAGAAATCAGGATTTAGTTATAATCAATAAGAGAAAGGATAATTCTTATTCAAATCATTCTTTTAAGTCATTTCAAGCACATGGCTGATAAAAAATTTCAACTTTTTTCTATTTTACTAATGATTTCTTATTCACTTGAAGATAAGCCACTAAAAATATTTTTTGTATGAAAATCATATTTACAAACAGCCATTAAGCAAACCATTCGTGAATTCATTGATAACTATGCAATTTTGTGATAAGAAATAAAAACCAAATTTAAAGAACTATTTAAGTGTATTGCAATAATTATATATTAAAAAAATCATAAAAATTTCCCACAGATTAGATTACTCTCATAATTGACGAGCTATTGCTCAAATCTTTTAAGTTTAAAAGGACATTCAAACGGATGTAGTCTTGTAAGCGTTATGATCTTTTATTTTATTGTTTCCGAGCACGTTTCAATATTTTTCAAACCACCTGATTATTTACATCACTTTAATATTATTCTCGTGGACATGATTCATCTTTCTGGCATGATTCTTATCTAGAATGCTGTATTATACATGTCCATATGCATTATACCATTTAATAATATACTCAATGTAGTATTATACCGCTGTATAATACATATCATATACCGAATGATATATAATGCGTTTATTTAATTTAGTAATTGCAATAATTATATATTATAAAATCATCAAAATTGTATACAGATTACGTTACTTTCATAATTGATGAAATCTCGCTCAAATCGTTTAAGCTTAAAAGAGTATTCAACGAGTGTAAAAGGTATGATGTTTTAGTTTCATTTGATATTTTCCAAGGACGTTTCGATTAATATTTTTCAAACCAACTGATTATTTATATCACTTTAATATTATTCTAGTGGATATGATTTACCTTTATGGAATGATTCAGGTTTGGAATGATGCACTATGCACATACTCTATTTACTTCTGAAACAAGAAAGATGTGCGCACGTCGACTTTTTTAGTATCTCAAATAAACAACAGAAAAGAAAGACACTATACCACGTTTCAAAAAAGGCAATGGGAAAAAATTCCTAGGCATATTCTATTTATTTAAGCTAAATAAAAACCTCAAGAAGGAGATCTACGAAACAAAGTAAGCAGAGTTAAAGTAACTGGGATTACAAGAAAATCTTCTTTTCCAGACTGTTTTTCCTTTAGAACTTTCTCAGAAGAAACTTCAAATAATAAATACTTCGAGTTGCTCTAAGCGAGTTTAAAATGGATTCTGAAAATTAATTTTTAGAGGCTGGTGACTAATATTAAATGCCAATTTTCAGCGAAATTATGATTTTTATTAAATATTCTTAACGTTTGAACAGGTTTCTTTATAAAACAAACAGTTAGAATTTTATTTCTAAGTATATTTTTTGGGAAGTTACAATGATTTTTATATTTATATTTACAAACACTTTAATGCCATTTTGCATATTTTGAGGCTATTTTCTCAAATTAAAATCTTTGATAGAATTTTATTACAAAAAAACTCATAAATTAAAATCTAATATGTATGTTTTGCTCAACTTTGATATAACAATTCTTCAATATGTTCTTTAGTTCTTGAACTAGATAATAAGTAATATATTCATTAAAAAACCTTTTATAGTTGTTTTTGTGCTTCGCAATGGGAAAAAATAAGAAATTTAATGTTATTCGTCATTTGAAACTCAATATTTAAAGAATGGATAGAGGAATAGTTTATTTTTAATTCAGGAGCTAGATTATATATTTCTTGAGCTATCTGCAGAATTTTAAGCAAATCATTGCATAAACCTCTAAACTAGAAGATTTTTTGCTTTACCCAAAAACATCCTTTTTTCCAATTTTCTTAAAATATTATCACTTAACTGGTATATTTTGGTTTTATAAATGTTTTTACAATCCTTTTTTTATGCAAATAGTCAAAAATGTAATCATTTTTGAACGTTTTTGACAAAAATTCGTCCAGTACGTAGTCACACATCCTAAAAAGTTCAACCAATTCCCTAAAACAAAATATCAAAATGATTAGTAAATAATAAAAGCGGTTTCTAAGAAGCATTTTTGTTAGTGTACATAAAAATAGAAGTATATATTTTTTATTTATTTTAAAAACACATTTTTACTAGTGTACATAAAAATAGAAGTATATTTTTTTCATTTTTTCTGTTTTTTTGTCTTTGATTTGTTATCAGTTATCAAAAATATAACAGAATATTGAATTTTTTTTACAAATTTAGTATTAGAAAGTGCCTCTTAAATTAAATCAAAACTTATCAACGTTAATCGTTATTATTAATTTATTAAAGTCAAATTAAATTAATCGATTAATAGTTGATTAAAATTTTATCGATAAACAGTTGGCAAAAAATTAACTGTTTAAAATATTCAATTTGTTTTTAGTATTAAAATTCTTATACTTTATATTTTCTTCAAAAAACTCAAATAATTCAAAAATGAAATACATAATGAAGTGCGTAAAAAGTCGATGGCAAAATTCTATCCTTACAAACATAGAACAAATCATATTGAATCAAACTATATAAAATATAATTAATTGAAGACTAAATTTCTATTCAGAGAAGTTTTAACAGGAAGAGTGTTAGTGAAATGTTACCTTTTGATTTTACTTTGAAATCGTTTCTTTCAAATTTTGATTCTAACATGATTGTAAAACTTCTTGAACTATAAAACAATTTCTCGGAGGACTCTTCAAGAGTAACGCATTTTAAAATAAGAAATATCTTAAAGTTCTAAATTCAACATTATTTTCTAAATTTTTTTTTTTTCAAAATGAGAAAGTTTATGAAGGTAAGAATTACTGACAGTTATATACAAGAACCTTTCCATAGACTCAACTGCGCACCAACGATTGCATTATTTGGAAAATTGTCTTTTTTCTTCAAACCCAGTGATTTTCAAGCATTTATGGGTCCAATTTGCACCATTAAAATTTGAATTATATTACATTATTAAAACAATTTCATATGTAGTGGGTAATAGGAGAATGAATAAGATAACGAGCACTTCCAAGACAGATTGAAATAACAAATATATGATCATCTAATGAATAACTCGCAGCATTAAAACAATTAAAAAAGACACAGAATGTGAGATCAAGGAAGATTGAAATAGCAAATATGTAATCATCTAATGAATAACTCGCAGTATTAATACAATAAAAAAAGACACAAAATGTGAGATTAAGTAAGATTGAAATAACATATTTATGATGATCTAATGGATAACTCCCAGGATTAAACCAATAAAAAAAAGACACAGAATGTGAGATTAAGTAAGATTGAAATAACATATATATGATAATCTAATGAATAACTCCCAGGATTAAAAACAATAAAAAAAGGCACAGAATGTGGGATTAAATGTGCATTGTTTCGTCATCTGCCGGCGACATCAAAGAAGATGCTATTCCTGATAACATGGCAGATGTCAGGTATCGGGAATTGGAAATGAATAAAGATGCAATTGAAAAGCACACAATGGAAGTTGAAAACAATCTAGCGACAGAAAAAAGTCCCCGCAGGAGCTTCAGAATGAAAATCGCAGAGCTCCGCAAGATTTCTTATTTCTTTTGAAAGAAGGGGAAAACGGGGGAGGATCAATGCCGACATATGCTAAATTTCTCGAAGAATGAATAATTTATGTTTTAAATGCCACAAAAATCAAGATAAGGCCAATAGACAGAGTTTTTGAAATAAAAATGCTATTATTATAAAAGAATCCTTAGATTTTAAGTAGATTCAATAGTGCCCCACAAATACTAAAAAAAGTTCCATGTAAACACACAAGTTTGAATCTACATTGTTATTATATGCAATGTAAATGCAAATTTGAGTATGCATTATTTTAATGTATATGCATGTAAATAAATGTAGGATAGGAATTTGGAATTCGAGGATTTCTAAACTAATTTAATAAAAGAGTAATAAGAATTTGTTGTAAGTCAATTATTAGTTAAAGAGCAATTCGGATAATAACATCGTCTTTTAACTAATTATGTCCGTTAACCGATCTTCCATAGCATATGGCAATTTACTTCATTGCAAAATGATTTGCAGGTGTTTACAAGTGTTACTTTAAGACGAGTTAAAAAATTCCACATGTTAAAGGATGGAATTAATAATGTTTCCATCCTTTTTTTTTCCTTCCCAGACATGCAAATTAGTTATTTTCTTTATTTTTTCCTTTTAAGGACATTTTATTGCACTAGAATTTTTTTTAAATATGTATTTTATTGTCTTTGATTATTCAACTGATTTTGATTAAAACAACATACTTTGCGAGTTCTGAAATCGCAGTTCTTCGATTTCACGTCAGTTTTTCAATTTCTCGAATATGAAAAATAAAAAATAGTATTGTAATCGCAAAAAAAAAAACAATTATATTTTAACGAATCTCCATGTTTTAGATATTTCTGAATTCCAAAGAAGCATTTTTGGAATTATGCCTGTTTGTCTGTGGACACGATGATTCCGAAATGCTTTAGCTGAACGAATGAATTTTGGTATTTGGTTATTACATCATATCTGGAGATATCTATAATATTTTCCTTTCAGAGGAAATCTTTCATCCGGATGTTCGATTATAAGTTGATAATTGCATAACGAGGAGAACTGGATGAATAACATTCAGTACACAGATTTAGCATCTGCACTGTAGACACCTCTCAAATTTTGAGCCAAATCTAACAAGGGTTTGATTGTCTGTCGGTCTGTATTCAAAAACATGTAAAGGTGATAATTCAAAAATGTAATGACTTAAATATATCAAATTTGACATGGAATTTGTATGAAACAAATTTGTGCATAACCCATTTTTGGGAAGTTTGTCTGTTAGAGTGCAAGTATACATAATTACAAAACGAAAAAAGTTCCGAAATTATATTTTGTATAGTTTTAACATTTCAAATTTTAAAAGAAATTCGTGTCGGGTTGCCTATCAGTCAGATTTTACTTTTTCATGGATGTAAAAGCGATAACTTATAAACACAGTGACTTAGATATATTTTCAATAATATTTTTTGTGTTAAACTATTTTGTGACTCAATTTGGTATCAATTTATTGAAGAAAAGCATCCAAAATGCCGATTTTCGTTACTGCTCTACTTAGCAGAAAATGATCATATGATTCATTGGATTTTGAAAGTGCAAATCTGAGCACTCATTTCTCTCTCGGTCTCTCTCAAGGTCCACAATTTTTATGAAGGGAGAATGAGGAGGTTAATACAGTCATTAGAAGGCATGTGATAATAGTTCGAAAGTACCATCTCCGTTGGTTTCTTGACTGCATATCTGTGTGTTGTTACAGGATTTGAACGGTGAAGATATGCGTCACTTTCGAAGAATCCCTGCATGTGGGGAGTGAGGAAAACGGCTTCGAGAACTTTTATATGTGACTGACAAAAGTAATTATTATTTTAATATAGCGAAAAGACTCACTTATCAGTTTAAATAAAAAATAAGTTTAACATAGAGTATCCAATTCTATCTTCAGCTTACACCCATAACCTCTATCAGATAAAATTCCTTAAAAAGTCTTCGTTGAAACTCCATTACAAAATTCATTCTTTACAAACTCGAAGAAAGTCTGGTTAAATAAAAATTCAAAAAATCTCACAGTTTGGCGATATATATTTTGACTACGAGAATCTCTCTCATACAGCTTTACAGTGTCTGATCCATTTGGAATAAGGATTTTTCATCATGGATTTGCATGTTTTTCAGTTAAAAATTTTACGAAAAATATTTCTACATCTGTCCAGATTCTGCAAATAAATGTAAAACTTATCTAAACATTTTTGTGAGAGAATTTTTTGATGTTCCTTTTCTTTCACCTGTCATATTAATGCAAAGATGGGTGAATTTTTCATCTGCTGGAGATTCTTTACGAATCAAAATGAATTCCAGGAAAAAAAATCTGCGAAAAGAATGAAATACCATTCATAAATATTTGATTCTTTTCCTTTTGGTTTCGTCAAATACGGATTCCACTTGGTTTTACATCTTTCCCTATTCTGTTCAAAATATTGATTTTCTGAAAAGACTAAAATTCTGTTTTTTCTTTCTTTTTGGAGTAATTTATTTTTACTTTCTTACGGTTTTTTTTCAATTTCAAGAACCGAATTTTAAGATGAATTTTAATGGTAAAAACTAAATTTAGTGAATGATAGCAATTTAATTTTAATTAATAATTATTTTATATTTATTATTTCTTTTCCAACTTGAATAAAAATTGGTTTATTCTGAGTATCCCGAAACTATTTTCCGTTAAGGAATTTAAAAAAAGCTGTTATTAGACAAAGACTTTTATTGCATAATGAATCAAAATGCTTAAGCTATCTTTCAGCATAGTTGTCACCATTGTTGAAGCATTTATCTTACTAGGACACTAACTTTGGTAAGCACATGTCATTGAAAAATGCCGTTTGTGTTATTAAATAGTGATCGAAAATTCCTTAGCAGTGTTATAATGGTGAATCCTTGATTCTACTTAATCTTCCGTTCAACTTCTGAAAACAAATAATCAATCAAAGATCCCTGCTGACTTTTTCCTTCGTCAAGAACAGTTTCACATAATTCATTAAACTTTGTACCCACGTCCTTACTATCGCATCAATCCTAACTTTCTATTCGTTATTTCACAAATTTGCCGGTGAATTTCAGTTGGTTTTGAGTTCCTTGTAAGCGAATGGCAGAATGCAACTTGCATGCTGCGAGATATTAGATTTTTTAAAGCATTTGAAGTTCTCTACATGCTGCCGACGCGATATTCAGGAAACTAAAAATGACTCTTATTGTTTGACAATGACTAAGACAACTGTATGTGTATGCTTGAAATCATGAGAGCAACGCTTTGGCTGCAAAAATAGAAAATGGATTTTAGTTTCTGGATATCCTTCTTAATAATGAATTGATAGTTAATTATTGTATCCGAATCAGGCTTCGATTCAGTAAAATGTTCATTGTTTTTACTCTCCTGATATATATTTTGAATTCTTGAGTCTTCTCATTCAGATTATAGCACTACCAAACAGTTTCTTAACATTGCCAAAATATTCATTGCTTTTTCGCCGAGTAATAAAATAATAATTAGCTGAATTTTCCTATAATAAATTATCTTTTGAGTGATATCAATTTGGAAATCATGTTGCGTGTTCGCGTGTGGTTCGCTCATTTTTTAAATAATAAGGCAGGACAATTTGTTATTATCAAATACAGAGGGACCTTGCTTAGTGAGCATAATTCATTTCTGAATTTCGATCGTAATTCAAAACTCTCTGTAAGCGAAATAATTTTTTTCGTTGACATTTATGTAAAATAAGACAAAGGCTGTCCAATCCGAAGAAAAAAATTACTAGTGAATTTATAAAAATGTAATTTATTGCTTATAATTCATTCTTTTTTACAAGAAAATTGTGTAAAGACATTTGACTGCGCTTCAAAATTTGGCAAAAATGAGACAAATTGCTGAATGAGCTCGTAGCTCGCATATCTACTGCCTTATTGAGAGATATTTCTCAACATACTATACAATAATTTCTTATGCTTTCAGCACTTTTCTTATTTCACTGTAGGGTTCGAACCCTGTTGAGTTTATTATTTCCTCGTCTCTGACCAGATTTTCTCCTCGGCTTTTTGCTGTGACACAGACTGCAGCTCAATAAGCACTTCGGTAGTTCTGGCTAGGTTCTTAAACCTATGGCTATGTTCTATGTTGTGGATCGATCCCTCTGTAGCCCTAAAATTTTGATCAACGACAAAATTTATTCCATCAGATCTCTACACACTTGCTCAAACTCACCGGAGTCGCTTTCGACAATGCTACTTGAACAAATTTTCTTCCATGTAGATTTAGGGTTCCTTTCAAACAAAGGCTCAATACAAACTGATACAGAATAATCCAGTAATGTGACGTCACGATGTCTTTTGGCCACTCGATCTACGACACATCTGTCTTTAAGCAAGTCACATTTTTGCATTTTTGTTTTGTCTGTTAAGCGAGGTTTGACTATATTTCCTCATGATTGGTTTAAATTACGATGATATACTTGTATCTACTCATTAGTCAAAAATATTATCTGGCTATCACAATTTAATTTTGAAATGTCAGAGACGCAATTCGACTTATAAAAAAGAAATGCAAACTGAGAAGTTTCTAGGAACTAATTATATTGTAAAAATAAAAGGAGATAAATAAAAAATTTCATTTGAAATACCTGCTACTCAATCAATCCATAAAGTAAAGATCCATAAAATCCATGAGCCCTTCATAATAATCCATAATATCGATAGTCCGAAAAAATCCATAAGCTGTAAAATGTCTAAAAAAATTTCAACAGAAAACATATCAGACATATAAATCAAGATTTTTTTACCCATTCCAATGATTATTATAATATTCGTATATATTTGGGATTAGAAATTTCATGTTTTATAAGGTTATATTGTATAAATAGCATGCATTTATAATTACATATACTTTCACTCTTCAAATTAAGATAGTTGTCCTTTTTTATGAAATACTACTTTATATTTACTACTTTAGAAATTCCGAAAACCTTTTAAATAATGCTGGCTCTATGAGTAAAGATTGCATGGCAAATTTAATTTAAAAAGAAATTGCTTTATGCTTGAAATCACACAAAGAGAGAGACAGAAAAAGAAAATATAATATCCGTAAGCTATAAATCATTAACTACTCTCTCATTGTTTAAGCGTAAAGTAAAATTCTTGATTAAAAAATTTGTTTGAGATGCAGGGTGATTTTAATTAAAGTTGTACTTTCAAAAGTATGCAAAAAGGAATTACTGATCAGAGTAACCTGTTAAATCATTGAGTACACAAAAGTTTCATCTAAGTATACAAAGGAATTTGTTTTCAGATCTAAAAAAAAAGTAGTTTGAAAAATGACTAGCAAAAGACGATGTACTCATCATAAGATACTAATTAAAAGATCTGATATGCTGCAGTTGCATTTTTTGTTTCAAGTCCATCTGCCATGACAAGGTGGTGCCACAACGAGTGAGGAAAAAAGTTGGTTTTAACTGGTCCTAGGCCAAAAAAAAAATCGTAGTAAAAGAGAAAATGAAATCAATTTTTAATTGTCTCTACTCCAAAAAACTTTTTAAAAAAATCAAATATAAATTGGTTTTTTATTGTTCCGGGTTAAAAATCTGATTTCATCGAGCAACCATAGGATAAGTGAATCTAGTGTACATGAAATCAGTTGGCTCAAATGTCCTCTATGTGGTATAGTACAGATATTTAGAAGGGTGTACTGCCCCAATTGTCGCCTAAGTAGCCGTTTTGTTGGTATGAGGACAATGTCAAAGTTATGCAGTTTTGATGTATAATGTTTTTTTGACTCAAAGATTCTCATGGTCATTTTCTATAAAGAGGATAGAAAGGATGTTTTACCGACTAATACCTAAATTCGTTGATAATAAGTATTCTTTTTTAAATCTTCTTTCTCGACTCATTAATCAAGATGGCAGCCAATCTTGTTATCGAACAGTCATATATCTGACTTTACAAAATGTTGGCTTTCTTATGCGAGCAGACTTTCTTATTCGAGAAGATAGTAAGTATAGCTGTTTGCAATGAATAAAGGCTTTTCCTCACTAAGTGTTTGTATACATTTTTTTTCAAGAAATGGTTGCTCCAGACGTTAATTCTCTATGATTTCGTACATTTAATGCATGATACTCTCTGTAAATAATAATCCTAGCACACCTTGACGGATTAACCAAGCGGCAATGACTGTAATTTAGAATTAGTTTCATAATCTGAATATTGCCATTCTAAACACTCTAAATCATGGAGTAATATCACCATTAAATTACCCCTCTTCAAGCTTATTGATCTCGTTCCATTTTATTTTTTTAAGTATTCTGATAAATAAAGCCAGCTTTAATATTTCAAATTTAACTTTTCCTCTCGAAAAGAGGAATCTTTATATCAAACTTAAATTAAACACATAGCCTTTTAATTTTTCGTTCACTTTTAACTGCTTGATAAACACCAGATGTCCAAGTGGTATTTTATATAACTTTCGTTCCTAAAACTTTGATGGCATGTATTTTGAATTATTGTGAAAAATGTTTTTTCAATTTCAACTATTAGTTTGCTCTCCCCCCTCATATATTTATATACCTTGTTCAAATTTTCAATCGCTAATAAAATATTTTGTATTCATCCATTCAAGTTCAAATATATTTTTTAAAAATTTGTAGTGAATGATACTTGATGTTAATACAGTTGCACTTCAAATATTAATTCAATAATTAAATTAAATTTATTTTCAAATAGAGTTTTAAATAGAGTTTAGTAGTTGCTAATGAAAATTGAAATCATCAGGCAGTAGCTCAATCAGTCAAATACAAAGATTTTAGTATTTTTCACGTGAAGGTGAAAAAGGCGAGTTCAATTCGTGCGAAAATCAATAATTTTTTATACTTAATAACTTTTTAATAATTATTTAATAAAAAGTAAATAAATTTTTAAAAAATCTTTCTTATCTAAGTAGGAATGGAATGAATTTTTTTTTTTAAAAAATGCAATGATTTCAGTATTTTTTACATGAAGGAAATGAAGGCGAATTCAACTCTTGCGAAAATCAATAATTTTTTATGTCTAATAATTTTTGATAATTACTTAATAAAAAGTATCTAAAATAAGATTTTTTTTTGTTGACCTAAGAAGGAATTAAATTTAATTTTTTATATTACTTGTTTAATTTTAATTTGGATGGAGTGGTGGAAAAACATTAATAAAATACTTGAATAAATCAAACGTTATGACACTTATTGCACAAAAGGATAATTGTGATTACACAGTGAAAGAATTAATTTTATAGGATATCAAACACTTGTTGGGAATACTTTTTGTAATTTACAGATTATACCAGGTATTTCCATGTTTATGAATCACTACTGAATTTAGAGTTTTGCTTGGTCTTCACAGATTCTGCTTTTATACTTTTTATTTAGGATTTGAAAAAGACTTGGAACATTTGTTTTCATCTCGTTTGATTACATGAGATAAATATCTTTTTTTAATATGAAAGGGGTTATATTGGAGCATTATTTATGATATAGAGTCACTGTCAAATGAATAGGATGACACCCAAGCCGGCATTCTCAAGCATTAGCAGGGACGTTCATAAGAAGACATAAATCATGGAATCAACCAATAATGAATGCAGGGTTACTCAATGAGCAGAAAATGCAGTTAATTTCGATATCTTAGTTGTATTGAAAGAAACTGCCTTAGAACGATAGAAAAAATCAAGGAAGTTTATGTATATGTTCTATCCAAAATTATACTGGTGTTAGTCCGAAATTATCCTCGAATGAAGGCATTTTAAAGATCAGTTTTCCGTGTGGCGTACATTAGCCTCTATGAGGCTGAGAATTAAAATACCTTTTTTGCCTCTTCTATGCATGAAAAAGGAGATTTTGAGGTGCCGTTTAATTATATTAACACAACAATCAATTGAAGAAGTTAGCCATTATGATTTTCGTTTAAATAATTAGGTTATTAGTTTTAAAAACAGTAAATAACAGTTATCTAACACAGTGTGTTGATTACAATATGATAGTAAATAATAGTGAGATAGTAAGATAGCCCCTCAAACAGGAGCAAAACCCTATGCGATTTATTACAAAAATTAAGCCAAAATACGATAATAAATTATATAAAACGAAATAAAACAAATATTTACAAAACAAATAAAAATTTTATAATTGAGTAATTTATTAGTATTATTAGATACATGTTTGTGAAGTTTTTGTGCATGCTTGTTATGAAAGTTCAATTAATTTGAAAGCCAAATGTGTTTCACTAAAAGCCATATAAATATATCTTGAATAAAGCTATAAACGAAAAAAATTATATACCAACAATAATAAACAATCAAGAAAATCAAACAACAAAAATTAATAACAAACACTATATTATACTTTGTTGTGATTTTATACTTTGTAATATGAAATTGAGAAATACAGCTTTATTTTAATTTCTGAATTTCAGAGAAAAAGCAGCAAGTAAATAAAAATAAGGATGTAAAATTTAATTTATAACTTGATATTCTGTAATATAAAATCGAGAAATCCAGATTTTTTAAACGTCTGAATCTTCGAGAAAAAGTAACAAATAAATGAAAAGAAGGATGTAAAATTTAATTTGTAACGTGATACTTTGTAATATAAAATCGCGGAATCAAGATTTTTTTAATTTTAAACATTCGAGAAAAAGCAATAAGTAAATAAAGAGAAAGATGCAAAATTTAATTTCATTTCATTTCTAACATTTCGAATAAATTATGGCTTAATGGAATCAAATGAAAAATTTACTGATTTTATATAAATGCATTGAATTGATATCTGAATAATAACATTGATATTGGAATAATAACATTTTCAGGATTTTGAAGAGAAATAAGATCCAAGATTTAATTAAAGAATTTTCTTATTTCCTGCACTACTGTAGCCAAAACGGATTATATTTTATTCATTACATTAAAATAAATGAGTAAATTAATTCAATCTGAATTTTCAATAACAAATTTGGTTCGCAAAGTAAAAATACTTACATATACTTTATTCTGATAAAATAAATAAGGCACGTTTAATGAAATACACGCATTAACAAAGAACATTTGATAAGATAAATAACGTATAAAAATATTTGATGACTAACATACACTCGAGCTCAATAATTGTAAACATCAAATAAATTAAATTTTGAATGCTAAGAAAAGGAAATTATTAATTATTAAAAATATTTTCATCTTCTGGAGTTAAAAGAAATAAATTCGATAGTGGAAAAAAAACCTATGATGCATTTATAATGAATTTTTTGGTAAATTCATTTTTTGGGATGATTTAGGGAGAATAGATTTCGTATTAATACATTCGTATTTTTTCGAATAGATTTAGACCTTATGAGTATTTTTGCTCGTTTCTAATTGATAGAAAATGGAAACAAAACTGAAATTTTTATTCGTATTATTAATCTAGTTTCTTATTGCATAGTATTTATCTATGAAATTCGCGATATGTGCTTCATATTTTTGAAATCGAGTAATATTAATAGAATTATAGTTTTATCATGCATGGATTTTATTTTTCTCTAAATAGAAATATTACTTAATAACTTGGAAAATAGTATATGATTTAGTGGTATTATATTTTATATTTAAATTCTATAAATATCTTGGAAAGTTTTCTCATTTCAGCTTCTACTAAGCATGTTTTCCAGTGTTTTTGATATTTTATTTTTTGCCTCAGTTTGTTTTAATTATGACATTTAAGTAAACAATGAATTTTCTTCAACATTTCACTAAAAAATAAGCTTCAACGAATAAATAATTCTTAGCATTTTCTTTCATTTTTTGCTTAATTGTTTAGGTTTGTGAAAAAATAATGCACAGTCCATTATAGCTCAGTAATTGCAAGCACAAGACAAATAAAATTTTATAGGTTAAACCACTGATCCATTAACGTCTCACCAATACTTAATTTTTTTTATTCCTTTAACATAGACTGCAATTCTTGCTGTAGTCATCCTTTTGTTGCTGTAGGTAAGCCACTATAAAGGTTAATGCAATTGAAGCAATGTAAACAGCTTGAAATGTTCATATTCAGGCTAATCGTAAATGGTGGCATTCAGGATTTCTTCATCGAAAGAAAATTAAATCTGCCAGGCCATGCTACAAATGGATAATTGCATTCTTTTTAGATCACATCGGTTTGGTTTTTATGACTGTGTTTGAATGTGAATTTACCATTACCAAGAGCACTACTATTGATCTTTGAATAAGCTTCAAGGTATCTGAAGAGCAAAAGAACATCTGCATCACAATAGTTCAAGACAATATCATATGCTGAATTTATGACGATTCAGAAGGTTTCCTGCTTAGACGAACATTGGTGCTTTAACCCTCATATAGCCTTTATCAAACATCATCAAATTTCTAACTGTTTGGATGAATAAAAGATGATCTGCATGGGAAATAGTTTCGAGAATACGATGAATTCAATCAATGTTTGGAAACATGATACAACCTTAAGATTTTTATGAGTCAAAAACTGTCATGCAATTAAATAAAGGGATTATATAATGAATTAATTCTAAGAATACTGAATTTTCAATTTTCCTAACAAAAAAATTAATTAATTTTTTTTAAACTGAGAAACAGTGGATTCTTTTTGATCGACTTTAGAGCAATGAATTTATGGATATTATAGAGAACCCTCGGTTTAAAGTTTTCCTCATTTAGTGTTTTAAGTATGGAACATCATTATTAATTCATCACAAATGATTTCCCTTATTTGCAATTTAAAAATCCCTAGATTTAAAGTTATCACTTTGAAACACTTTTAGCTGTAAGAAATCAATATCAGTTTCTTAAAATCATCAGCAATTGTGAAGAAGGGAAGGAGAGAAAATTTTTCCAAGCCAATGGGGGGAATACAGTACTTAGAATCTTCCATTTCCTTTCTTTGTATCCCTTCCCTTTAAAATGGAAGATCACTCCTTATATCCTTTGAACCCCTTGCATATACACTGAAGTAACAAAAGTCATGGGATAGCAATATGCAAATATACAGATGGCAGTAGTATCGCAGCGAAAAACTATAAATGCGCAGTTCGTTTTCCAGAGCTTTCATTTGTGTTCAAGTTATTGATGTGAACAGGTTTTTCGTGATTTATGGCGGGACGACGAAAATTAACAGACTTTGAACGTGGAATGTTAGTTGGAGCTAGACGCATAGGTCATTCTATTGCGGATATCGTTTGTGAATTCAACATCCCGAGATCCACAGTATCAAGAGTATCCACAGTATCAATTTCAGGCATCTCATCCCATCATGGACAGTGCAGTGGGCGACCACCTGCACTTAACGAGCGAGACCGCCGATGTCTGTGTAGAATGGTCAATGTTAATAGACACGCAACACTTCGTCAAATAACTGCAGGAATCAATATGGGACGTACGAGGGACTTGTCCGATAGGACTGTGCGGCGAAATTTGCCTTCCTTGGGCTATGACAGCAGAAGACCGACTCGAGTGCCTTTACTGACAGCACGACATCGCCTGCAGCGACTCTCCTGGGCTCGTGAGCATATCGACTGGTCCCTAGACCAGTGGAAAACCGTGGCGTGGTCAGATGAGTCACGATTTCAGTTGTTACGAGCTGATGGTAGAGTTCGAGTGTGGCGCACACCCCACGAAGCCATGGACCCAAACTGTCAGCAAGGCACTGTTCAAGCTGGTGGTGGCTGCATAATGGTGTGAGCTGTTTTTACATGGCATGGACTCGGTCCACTGGTGCAACTGAACCGATCATTGACTGGAAATGGTTATATTCAGCTGCTTGCAGATCACTTGCAGCCATTCATGAACTTCACGTACCTACACAACGATGAGATTTTTATGGATGACAATGCGCCATGTCACCGGGCCAGAACTGTTCGCGATTGGTTTGAAGAACATTCCGGACAATTCCAGCGCATGATCTGGCCACCTAGATCGACCGATATGAATCCCATCGAGCATTTATGGGACATCATCGAAAGGTCCGTTCGTGCCCAAACTCCTGCACCATCCACACTTTCACAATTATGGACGTTTATACAGACAGCATGGCTCAATATTCCTGCAGAGGACTTCCAACGACTTGTGGACTCCATGACAAGTCGAGTTGTTGCACTTCGCCGGGCAAAAGGAGGAGCGACACGATATTAATAGTCATCCCATGACTTTTGTCACTTCAGTGTATAAAGGCAAAAGACAGATTAACTGATCCATACTATAGTATTTAGTTCTTGGAAAGTTTACATTCTTTCGGGAATTTTCGTTAACTCTGAATATTTAAATTATGGCGTCAAAAAGCAAGGGATTTTCTTTGTAGCAAAAGGAGGATGTCATCTAAAAAATCAAAGCTTATGATGACAGTAAAAGCGGTTTTGCTAAATTAATTAGAATTCCATATTCAACTTTTAAAAGGATTTTAAAGGCAAGCAGAGTAAACTGGCAAACAAAGTAAACCGTTTGAGAAGTCGAAAAATTTCTTACTTCAATGAAATTTGTGCAACAGACATTCCTGTGACTGCCTTGAAAGAATCAACAATAGGAATTGCTTCTTTATAGGAAATTCAAGCATTTTCAGTTTTGAACTGTCATAGACAGTTTTAAAAAAAGTACAATTTATCCTACAAATTTGTGATCAGCCCACTGTAGTTGAATTTAAGACTACTCAAAAGTGGATGAAAAAAAAGTGATATAAAAAATTAAATTAAATTCCTACTTAAGTCAACGAAGATTTTTTTTATTTTAGTTACTTTTTTTTAATAATTGTCAAAAAATTATTGGTTTTCGAAAGAACTGTGCTCTTATTCTTTACCTTCACGTGAAAAATACGGAAATCCTCGCATTTTACCGATTGGGCTACTACCTGTTGGTTTCAATTTTCATTTCAAACTGCTAAAACTATATTTAAAGTATTAAAAATTAATTAAATTTAATTAAGGAATAAATATTTGAAAATACTGTATTAGCATCAAGTGCCATCTAAAGTTTTGATTATTTCTGATTGCGTAGATGCATAAAAAGCATTTTATTAGCGATTGAAAAGATATATAAACATATATAGGGAGAGTGTGAACGAATAATAGGAATTGAAAATCATTATATTTTTGATACAGCTGTATTCTAATAGATATAGATATATTTTTAGACACATCTTTCTCAACCGAGTGAAATTGACACAAAACATTTCTTGCAGTCGCAAAATTTCACACCAAATTTGATATATTTTAGTCATTGCTTTTTTGAACTATCGCATTTTCACATTCCAAATTTGACAACTGTCTGCGTTATAGATGTTAGATATGTATACAAAATTTTAGATATTTAGTGCTCTTTGCTTTGTAATTATCGTATATTCAAACAGTTGGAGAGACTCTTCCGAACGGACTTCACTCAAAATTCTATAGAAAATGGCAAATTTGGTGTAAAGATCGAATACCGAATTCCAACCTTCTAACTCAAATCATTATTTGAATTAACTTTGTCATAGACAGACGGAGATTTTCGGAAAAGACGTTTTTCGAACTCAGGGATGTCTAAAACGTGGAGTTTTGTAAAATCCCGATTTCGAATTATTTTACGTTATTTGACTTTATCTATACTATGAATACGAGAAAGTAAAAAAGGATGTCCAAACCATGGTGAAGGGGAAAAAATAAAAGAATGTAACCTAAATTAATTTTTATTTCATAACCAATTTTTTGTTTTTGGCATACACTAATTTATTCTTGCCAGCATATAACGTTAATTTATTTTCGATCACTTCTATGACATTAAATAGCGATTATATTATATTTCCAAAAATGTCTTATTTAGATTTTTTCGATTTCTGAAAGAATTTTATTAGATATATTTTCTATTAAGTAAAAAAATTATCTTGGTAAATTTATTGCTTATAGAATTATTATAGGTAATTTTTTGCTTATTTTCAATTTCGAATTTCAAAAAAAAAAATACTTTTACAAAATTGATTTAAAAAATTAATAAGCTAGGTGTTTATAAAGTATGGAAGGAAAAAATGGCAAAAACTATAAAAAAACGTCCTTTGTATATGAACAAGATAGTATGTACTTTGTATATGCAAAAGATAGAATCAAGGTAGGATATTTTTCTCTTCCAACAAAAACATCGAAAAATCTCTAAAATGCGACTTGGGATGTAGCTAATAAAAAAACAAGGCGATAAATAAAATAATCAAATTCTTTAAAAAAACTGATGTTCTAAATTATTGAAAAAATATAAGGTGTGTAGGCTACATTAATTTTTATTTCATTATCAGTGTTTGTTTTTTGACATACTTCAGTTTAGCGTTTTCCCGCATATAGCGCTAATTTCGTCTCGATTCTTTGAACGACACTAAATCACCGTTATATTATATTTCTGAAATTTTAAAATTTGTTTTCTTATTTATATTGTTTTAATTTTCAAAAAATTTAATTGGAAATGTTTCCTCTTAAGTAGAAACAGATACTTTTCGATTTGTTTTTCTGAAAGGTTTTGATTTTACAAGTATGGTAAAAAATTTTGACAAAAGAAAAAAACAACAAACAATTAATTATAAATTATGGACAAAGCAAAAACTGAAAAGAATCACAAGCATTGAAAAACAAAACAAACATTAAAAAAAAGAATGAGAAGCATAGAAAAAAAAATAAAAAGAGTGACAAAAACAAGAAAAAAACATCATCCTTTGTATATTTGTACTACAGAAAATCCTGAATACTTTCCTCTTCTTGCAATAATATCCAAAAAGCTGCAAAATAGCGAAATAAAATTAATGCAACTTTAATTTATTAGAGTTTTTGTATAATCCTCTCAAGGTTTGTGAAAGATTAATCAAACCAACCGTTGCTACATACACGAGATTTGATTAGAAAAAGTTTCTTTCTGTTTTGGCTGAATTGCGTGAAAACAATATTTTCACGAATTTGGAAATCATGTAGATTTATTTAGTTTGCTGATAAATTTAATTAAAAGATTTACGAATCTAACAAACAACTATGGGCAAAACTGATTTATTTTCCTGCACTTACTTAAAAAAATGCTGTAGAAAATAATTAACTATAAAATTTTAATTGAAAAAAATGAAAGAGTAGAAAAGGAAAATATGTATAAAGGTATTTAAATTGATTGAATAATTGGAAATAGTTTGTTTTCTATATTTTCGTTTGAACTTGATGATTTTGAATATCATTTAAAATGAAACGGAATCTTGATTTAATAGTGCACCTTTCGATTAACTGATTCTCTGGTTTTTTCAATATTAAATTTTACTATTTTTTGTTCGTTGTCAAAATGATAAGCATTTTGAGAACTTAAATTTATCTTTAGAAATTTTTAATTGAAATACAAATGAAGAATATATTTCTTCTATAATTTAAAATCATTTTATTAGAAAATTAAAAAATGTATCCCAGGATGTAGACTAGAAAGGATGAATTCTTAGTTTCTTACTATAATTTATAATTTATTTATTTGACATCACTTTAATGTATTCAGATTAAAACCGATGATTTTTTTTTATATTTCACACTGAATTGCTTATATTTTTGCAGAAATCGTGGTAATTCTATTTGCAATATATTTATTTATCATAATGCAGAATATTTTTAATTACGACTTCCATATTCTTATTAATAGCACTTTGATCAAACATTTTAGCACGACTTATGAACTTTTAATTTTTAATCCTTTGTTTTTATGTTATAACCGAATTTACCTCAGTTGATAGGAATTATTATCTTCTTTGAACTGTTCAGAATATTCAATGTCTATTCGTCCTCTTTTCTTTCTAGAAATTTTCTTGTTATTCGTGACTTTGTTAATCAGCGAACTGAAAATTTTGCTCATGTTATTTTTAAACTCTGTAGTTTTATGGGCATTGGAAAGAGTTGTAATAATTTACATTAAATTTTTTAGAAGAAAAATATAACAAATCTCGATATTTTTCTAATACAGAAAAATTGAAAGGAGTTGCTAAATATTTCCTGGTTCATAATATCTTCTGAACATTTATTTAAGTTGCATTTGTAGTATTCTAAGAAAACATCTGTTGACAATAAAATCACGTAAAAGTTAAATTTGGGAAATTTAACTTACGCACACATGCACACGTACGTACGCACGCACACGCAAACACATTTTTTCTGCTGTTACAGCATTTAAAAAGTTTGTAATTTATTTATTGCGAACACTTACACATGCCCTCGCACACATAGACGTATATATACAGACACTGTGACTATAATAGCAAAATGTCGTATATCAAAACCCCCACAAAGAAAAACATTAGAAATTTTAATGTAACAATTGAAACTACCATTGATATGCGATACTTTGAGTGCAATAATCACGCATAACATGCAATAATTTGTAAAAAAATATTTTAATCAAAAATTTTAATCAAAATATTTTGACAAATTTGACATAAAAAATATATATATATATAAATATATATATAAAAATATAACAAAGACGAGACTTTATTATTTTGTTACCATTATTACATTTTATTTAAGTACTTTAATTTTCATAGCAAATTACTGTGGCTTAGTAACTATTCTAAAAGATAAAGAGAAAAAAGTTACCAACGCTATAATATCAAAATGTCGTGCATAAAACATATATGTTGGGTTGAATAATGCACCTCTTGAATGATTACATCTAATATCTTATCGAAAATTGAAAAATCAATATGTAATAAAATTTAAGGTTATGGTTATTTTGTACCAAATTAGATTATACGTTTTCTTTAAATTTTGTTTCTCGGCTAATTTTTTAAAATTTAAATATGTAAAGAATTACTGATTACTTTAAGCGGAAATTTTATAATGTTCATTTTAAGTTAAAGTAGCCAACTCTGATTGCTGTGTTTTGCTCGAATTGTGTTAATCAGTATTTATTGAATTCTCAAAGTTACCTATATGTCCATTGATTAAGTTCTAAAAATAAATTTCTCGACTCTAAATTTATTATTCCAGCATCACAGAGAAGGAAGCTTTGTAAGAGCAAGATAGTTTAAGAATAAAGTCAATGATTTTTTTTTCTGGTAATATGTTCCGAAAAACTTTTTTTGGTTTCAGCAAACTCATCAAGTTACAACAATAGGAAAATGAAAACATTTAAAAGGAACAAAAGCTACCCTTTATGTATGATTATTTGTTCTTTTTTTACTGCTTTTATTTTCCTATTCTTTGAAGCTAGACGAATCTTCTGAAACCCAAAGCGATAAATGGTCTTGACTGTTGTGAAGCCTCATTCGTGGCTGTATTGAAATAATGGAATCGTGAAAGAAGACTCAACTCAATTTTGATGCAGCTAATGATTTTTTTTTTCAGAGCTTCATTAACCCATTTTATCCCAATTTATTTATTTTGTTCAAATTTGAGAATAATCATATTTTCTGAGGTATATTAAACCTAAATATACTAAATATAACAAAATGTAAAAAAAAAAAATTTTTTATATAGGAAATCTGACCCGTCCTCTAAATAGGACACTGGGATAAAGGGGATAAAATTTGCACTTACATGTCTCAGTGTTATTTTCATTAGTGAAAAGCAATTTCCGACTACAAATTTTTACAATATCCGAATAATACTTCATTATTTACATAAAATTTCAATTTTCAGTTGAATATAATACTAAACTTGGTGGAAAGGCCCAAAACAAGCCTGACAAAGTGTTTTATCACATTTCCCACAGTATGTTTTGGGTTTCCCTTTGCAATCCTCTCTTTGACAACGGCGCTGTTTCTCCCTCTTCAACAGAAAATGGCCAACACCATCCTTGCGGACGTCGTCTTCTGCACTAGAAGGCATAGAAAATATTCTGGGTCTACCTTTTGTTCTGTTCGTAGACTTTTTTAGGTACACCGTTGTTATAGCTCTTCGGAACTCCTTCAAGTTTAGGGCATCACTTTTGTTGACAGCTTTGTGCATTATCCATGCATTTACCACTGCCATGTCCAGTGTACGAATGAAAAGTGGCCAGTACCACTTTTTTCCACGTATCTTGACGGCATACAGTCCAGCCAACCAGTCGTGGTGATCCACCCCGCCCATATGTTTGTTGTACGAATTTATCAAATTAGGCATCTTCACGTTAATTTTATCTTTGTGTCCTTTTACTCGCCTTTTCACATCAAAGAATGGTTCTAAAGTGCTGAAATTTGTAGCAGTAGTGACAATACTATTGTCATTCCATCGCACCAGGAGAATCTCTGAGTTCTTGTCATATGCAAAATCACACGTGCCTCTTTCTTTCTTCCGCATGGACTTAGGTTCCTCTAAGGGGCATTCGCGGTTTATCCGATTTTCTCGTATGGTTCCTGTGGCTCGATAACCCTCTTCACCAAGACTTTTCAAAAGATCAATGCTCGTAAAAAAATTATCAAAGTATAAAGTGTAACCTGAAGGATTCCCAATGTTCTCTATTAGTTTCATCACAACACGGGTACCAAGAGGAGTATCTTTTCTTGCATGAAATTCCTTACCGCAGTACAGGGAAAAGTTGTAACAATATCCTTCGCTTCCACAGAGAGCCCATAGTTTATATCCAAAGCGTATCGGCTTACCTCGGATAAACTGTTTCAGACTATTTCTACCGTAGTACATGATAATCATTTCATCAATGCTTAGATTTGCTGAGAAGTGTCCGAACTTCATAAAATTATTATTGAGCATGGCAAACAAAGGTTTTACCTTGAACGATCGGTCCTCGGGATGCTGACTTACGGTACTATTATCCACAAAGTGTAAATAAGATTTCAACTTTTGGAAACGGTTTCGTGACATTGCATTTTTCACCAGGGTAATTCCAAGGTCTTCAGCATCTGACCAGTAGTCACGTTCACAGGTATTTGAATGATAACCAGTTAGAAGCAAAATTCCTAAAAAAACACGTATTTCGTCAGCACTGGTCAAGAAATCATGTTCGTTTTTTGCATCTGTTGCATATCGCACAGTTTCTTTTACTATGTGATCGTAAACTTCGTTAGAATAAAACTGCTCAAAAAGTTCCACTGGAGATTTTTCTTTCAATGTAGTTTCCATGTGCTTGAGCAAGTCATTTGCAGTTGAATCAACCTGTGTTTTCCATTTTGAATATTGTGGTGATTTCGTCTTTATCCAAGATGACTGATACTTTTCAGCTTTTCGTCTGTGCTTTGTTGTCGAAACACCAGCGTTTGTGGACGCTTCAGTCTCAATACTATCTCCAACTCTGACTTCCAGAGTCCCAGGAACGTCATTTACAACAATCTCACCAGTATTTACTTCCGTGTCGTCCCCTTCATCTTCGTCAGTTAGTTCACTGGCATCTGGTGGTAACACAGCAATTTCAACATCGCTCTCATCTGAATCTAAACTATTTAATAGTTCCAGTGCTTCCTCTAACTTCAAAAACCTTTGCACAGACATCACTCTTTAGGGGCAGAAACGTAGGGAGGATTTTTTTTTCTAAACTTCTAGTTACAAATTTAGAAATATCTCATCATTTATATGCTTATCGTCCCACTGTCCTTTTTGGAGGACAGTTAAAAACTAACGCGCTACAACTTACCTAATAACAATAAAGCTTTAACCAACCAGCAGGATTATAAACGAAGACTGCTCTCACATAAAAACTGACCAGCCAAGTGTTTAAAACAAACTGAAAGGGAATTCTGCAATCGCAAAGAACAGATACATATGACGCTCATTAATGTCAGGAAAAAACAAAGTTAACAGATGAAGGCGACGGACGGGCGAGACAGAACTCATGCTAACAGAAGCTTAGACATAACTTTACATGTTCCAGCTGATAAAATATTCGCAACAAACAACTACTAATTTCTACATGCTATTTTTCAGCTGTCCTCCGGATAGGACAGTGGGATAAAATGGGTTAACAGAAAATCATATTTCTGATTTTTTGTTTCATAAATGATTTATTTGAATATATTATCTGCATTCTCAAGTTTCCTTTATTTCATTTCTGTTAAATAAATAACTCGAACTGAGCATTTTATTAACAATTTCAAGTTTCCTTTAATCCGTAAACTTAAGTTAAGGAAAGGTTAGAAACTTCGAGTTAAACATTCATTTTAATGAAACTGAAATATCTTCGCTTTTGTACTAGAAATTGTCCGTAACCAACTGTTATATCAATTAAAGGGGAACAATGGGAAGATAAGGTGAACCCACATTAGATTACTAATTGTGTGCATTTCCTTTCATGGTCAGTTTTGAGATTATCTGGAACAAAAGACAGAGATAATAATCAAAATTATTCAGAATGCATAATATTTGGAATTGTTATGTCATAATTTAAAGAGGTCCAAATTTAGCTAGATTATTAATTGAGTTTCTATCGTTTTAGGAAAGGTGATTGTAATTATGAGGAATTACAAAATGCGTTTGACGAATGGGTTCAATTATTTTAAAAAGTCGTGAGTTGCATGCGTCGAAATTGGCATTTTTCGGTTATGTAGTTTTAATTTTTTTGATAATTTTTTAATTCAAACATTTTTAAACCCAAAACTGTTATTTTTTAAATTTTTATACCATTTGGAAGCCCAATTATAGCTGATTAAAAATTGTTATCTGCTGCCAAGTTAACTGGAAGTCTCAATCTACAATCAGAAATCGCTTTCCAATGCTGTCTTTAACTTACTTTTTACTATTTTTCTTAGTATTAAATTGTTAATAATATTTTTATGTTATTGCAAGTGATTTAACCCATAACTTTTGGAACCCATTTAATTATTTCTGGATATTAATTGGTAAAATCTTCACTTCTTCGAGCATTTGTTCACATGATAGCTTTCGTTTCAATTTCAGGAGAATTTACTTTCGAAAAAAAAGGGGGGTGTCGTGATAGTACGAGAAAAAGGCAAGTTAAGATATATGACGGATTACAGAACTATCATGGGATTGCAATTCATAGCAACCTGAAAATCTTGAAAAGTAGGCAATCTAGAGTCATTGTAGCTTTTTGCCACTGTTATTCAAACACTAAATATTTTATTCCTTAGAAATGTACTGCAGCAGCCAACAGCTGGTACAAGTATCAATAATATAGGGGAAAACATTTATTGGAAAAGCCGATGGACTTCTTCAAAATATTATAAAAATTATAAATTCAGTATGAATGAAACTTTCTTATTAAAAATTGCTAAAGATTCCCATACACGGAATCATTTGAGACATAAACTGTTATTTTGGGACAAATCTTATATCTTTACACTGCTGCCAGGTAACAAAGGTGGTACCTCCATAGTTACTATTATTACTTACTAGCCGCCTTTGGCGACCAGCTGGTTCGCTTTAAGAAATAGTTAAAGTTAAAAAATTCAGCTATTAGTAGCTAAAGAGTCGATAACTTTATTCGGAAAAACTTTTTGAGTTTAATGCTCTAATAATTTCTCAGTTATGCTTCCAAAATATTAAAAATGTTTTTTTCGGTGATGTTGCCAAAATATTAAATATGTTTTTTAAAAGAAAGTGAAAAGGGAAAAAAATTATTGAATAAATGATTTAGATGTTGCAAACGATTATATAAACCTTAGCTTTGCATTTATTTTTTTAGAAACTATCACATTTTATAATGAAAAAAAATATTGAATTAATGATACAGATTTTGCAAACGGTAATAGAAATATTCCATTAAGTCGGGATTCCAATGCATATCCTGTCTAAATTCGATCAGGTTTACCGTAAAGAAGATTTATTGAATTAATTATTTAGATATTGCAAACGATCATAGAATCCTTCCTTTTCTTTGCATTTATTTTTTTAGAAAATATCACATTTTATATTTCTTTAATTTTATCCAGTCACGTGCTAAAAGTTGCATCTCTTTAGATTTATTTTGCGATGATAGTTTTTTTTTATTCGACCTTCCGGCATTCTTTTATTTTATCCAGTCACGTGCTAAAAAAAACATGGTTAAAATATTTCTTTAAAAATTCGTTAAAAATAGAAGCTTATGTTATAAATTAGAAAAACTGATACCGTTAGAAGGCTAATTTTTTTAATCTTTAAATTGATATAAAAATCATGTTTGTGCAATAATATTTTCGGAAGTTATAGCGGAAAAACGTCGAAATTTCGCTTAAACTTTAATTAATTCAATTTCTAATTAAAAATTCGAAAAAAGGGCTCCGAGGTGCACATTCCCGACCAAGGTATACATATACCAAATTTGGTAGCCCAACGTTCTGGCCTGTAGAGCGCCAACACACACACACACACATCGAGCTTTATTATAAGTACAGATTATACAATACTGTATTATAGCTGATATATTATGATTATATGCTATAGTTACCTGTTCAAACTGTAGAGTGTAAAAAAACTACACCCTACTTTTTTCCTGCATGTTTTATATGATGAGAAGATTTCTAACTCACATATTTCTAAATTGTTTATCTAGAGTTGAAAGAAAACAGGTGTTTTTAATATTGCTAAATAAACATTTAAATAAGTTATTTAATTTTAACGGCAAGAATTTTCAGTCATTTCTATTGTGAATCAAGAACCTTAAGAGAGGCATAAAAAATTGTCTTCAACCCAGTGTGTTTTGAAATTGATATATATTTATGGCAATTTCTGATTATTATCTTGTTTAGAAGTTTTTAAATTGCAGTTTTATAAATGAAACGGTATGGAATGATTCAACAACACTGAAAAAGTTTGAACTCAATATCTTACTTTTAACAGAATGATTTAAAGATCGGTTTACGAAACATATGGTAGTGGAGCATACAATTCGCATCAGTTCACATACATTCACATCTATAAAAATTGCAGTTTGATATATAAAAGGGGGATATGTTTACCAACGTATATTCTGAAATGGATTCTTTTGATGTGTATCAAACAATATTATAAAAGTCTTCAAGAGCATCTGAAAAGACTTTGTAAATTATGAATGGTATGGCATTGGATTTGAAATCTGGCATTCTATCAGTTAAGTGCCTACTAAAGCATCGACCGCTGCTTTATTTCCCATGAATAAATGGTTGTAAGGGGTTAAAGATTTCAGAGAAAGAAATTTTATTTATTTTGTTGTTATAGCGGGAAATTTTATAACATGCGCTTAAAATATTCTTATTTTGAAAATAATTTTTTTATGTTACATAAAAATATCTATAAAACCTATTCTAGACGAATATTGCAAAAGGTTTCATTTATAGCTCATAAAATTTTGCATCTGAAGGTTACATTTCCGGTGCGCAGGATTTTATTAACATAATCTGTATGATTTTATATAAATGAATGAAATATAGTAAATAATTGTAATAGAATTACGTATTTTATTTAAAAATTAGGGCATGGTTCATTTATGTGTAATTACCATACTGATAACAAAGTCAGAAATATAAAGTAGAAAAACAAGCTTTATGAATTACGGCATTTTTTACAAATTTTACATTTTAATATTTTTATTCTTCAAATTATTTAATGAACCAAACTATTAATGGGACACTATTTAAAAGTACATAATATTCTTTCACACTGAAAAATTAGCGATTTTAAGCCAAAATTGTTTACGTCTCTTGTTTTTTCCGTAGCGCCATCTAGGGTCAATAGTATGACTTAGCTCCTCATGCGTCTGAACCCTTTTTAAGGGGCAGACTTCATTCATACATTTCATTCACTCATCCACAGCTCATAATTTAGTCCTGAACCAGAGAGAGATCACTTCTGAATCAGTACACCAAGTGGTATTACTCTCTACATGGAAGACTTTGTGACCAAGACATATTTATACTTGCGCCAGCCACCACACACACGAAGGCCTTTGGCCGGGGAGCTTCGAGCTAATTATTAATATTATTAGTTAGCCAAAGACAATTGAGCTGTCCTGTCTTTGTAAAGAAATAATTTTTTAATTGAGTTTCCATTAGCTATTTGATGGGCTTGATTTTTGAAATTTAATGTTCAATGACGATTAAATAATTTCAAGTTTTCATAACTCCATTATCAGTTAATTAATTAATTAAATTGAATTTGGATTCAATACATGTGGTGCTTCTTAACATTAAATTTGAGAAATAACTGGTATAGGTATAATAATATATTATAAATAGAATATAGATATAATAATATATTATAAATAGAATATAGGTATAATAATATATTATAAATAGAATGCTAAAAAGTAGATGTTAATTGGAAGGAATTAGTTGGAAATAAAGAAGAAATTACTATCAAAACTTAAAAAAAGATTCTTCATAAAATCTACAAATTTAGGTAACTTTTAATTTCATAATTTTATATAAACTGGATTATGAATAGAGTTCTGTGATAATATATTAAAAATAAAAAATTATTTCAAGCTCCGTTACATTCATAAAAATGAAACATAAATTAAAAACTAAACAGTAGAAAATGATAAAGATATCTGCTTTTAAGTGTAAAATAAAAGTTTTTTTAATATCTGTTTTAATTAAATTTATTTTACAACGGATGGGTATTTTTTTGTCTGTATGAGAATTTTTAATAAAAGTTTGACTAAGAAAATAAGGTTGTTAATTTATGGTGGCAATTTCTATAAATTTTACATGAGGTAAGATTATCAAAAGATTCTTATCATTCTGATAAAAGAATAGATTACAAGAAAAATAATTTCATTGCTTTTCTGAGTAAAATGTTATTGAATGCTATTTTACTTAGAATCAGCATTTCGTTGAAAACGGAAGGAAAAAAAAAAGAAGAAAAATTTCCTGAAATCTGTCTTGAGCTTCAATAAAATTAACTCAATTTCTATTCATTTCCTCGTAAAAAAGATCTTGCAAAGAGAGACTTTATCTGAAATTTGTCAGAAATGTAGTCGACATCTTTCATTTCTACTCGAGTGATTTTATCTAGATTAATAGTTTTAACTGGGAAAAAGTTAAAGGATGAAAGTTCCCAGAAATACTTTTTCCCATTGTTAGATTTACTGAATGCGATCCATTTAAAATGGATAAGTGACAGAAAAATTGGCTGCTTTATTTGGAAGTCGATATTTCTAACTAGCTTTTGTGCTATAATAAGCATAAAAAGGTTTGAATTAGTGAATTACATTCCTTTGAAATGAAAAAAAAAAGGTGATTATATTAAGTACATTCCATTAGCTTATTTAGGAAGATGTTTATTCAAAACGCGATTCAGAATTTTTTTAATGCAGCATTTCCTTTTTTTTCTATATATTTTTTAGTTGAAAAAAAAGTGAAAACATGGTGAATATAGTTGTATATATATTTGTACTAACTGGTACCCGGCTCGTTGCAGCAGAAAAAGAAATAATTTTGGAAATATCGTTAAAATATTCAAATTTAAAATAACTAATTAGGAGGGATAGAAAGAATAACATTTATTTTCGTATCGGAAATCAATATATTCATTGAAATTGAGTGCTTTATAAAGAAAAAGAGTAAAAAATATTAATTATTCTTTTTAATTTATCATTCAAGAGTAGTCAATATTTCCCCCCTCATTCAGCAGAAGCAAATGAATCTCTGGACTGTTCAACTCGTAGCATCCAGCATACAACTGGTTATATGAAAAATATGGATTTTTTAGGCTCAGTTCACAAACGTGAAGTGATTAGTCTTGCGCTTTGTTTATGGTCATCAAGAATGCAAGTCGAATGGGGAACTGCAGTCGTTTGAAATCAAAAGGAATGTTAGATGGAATAATGGGAATGCGTGGAGTGAGCTCATCTCCTCCAATCGACGTTCCTTTAAGGATAGTTGTCACGCTTCCGATCTCATATTGGTCTTTTGATATTTAGACTTGTGATCATGTAGCATGTGAACATTTTCTTTCAGTTCTTGCCTCATGTTGATCTTGAGACTCAGAAAACATGTGAATTTGTAAACGATCTGCTTAGTTGCTCTCTTGTCATTCCTCGTTTGTTTATGGAGCTCGATTTAGCCAGTTTCTAAATGTTGCGCTTTTAGATCTATTAAGTGACGAACGTTTGGGAACATATTATTTGTAAAAGCAATCAACACTATATACATTTGTATAATCGAAATATCGTTTGTAGATTCGCTTAATAAATGGAAAAATTACAATTTGTACTGGAAAATTTCCGTTATAAGTTATCATGAGTAGCATCAATATTTATTTTGTATATGTGAGTTCAACTCTAAATATTATGTACTGCCGAAAAAATATTGAGCACGCTGAATGACAATATCCTATGTAGAAGACTATTCATTAATGAGCAAAAGAAAATTTAGCACACTCAGAAAGTATTTTTGATTTCATTTCCCTCACATTGACTGACATCAGTCACAATAATTTTATTTTGTTTGACATACGTGCGTTTCCGATAGGATGTGGTGTTTGACTTTTGTCAATTATCAATTTTAGAATAGAACCTTCGTGTAAGTGCAAGCAATAGCTTTTACCAAATTTCATCGCAATCGGTTGAACAATACAGCAGCGCATAGGATACGAACAAACAAAAATTCATTCTTAAATAACAGATATGATGACCGTACTATGTCTACAACCTTCGCTCAAGCGTAAGCAATAAATGCACCAATTGCATAGAAATCAATTGAATAGTACGGTACCGTATAAGGTACGAATAAACAAAAATTTATTTTTATAACATGGATATGATAACTGTACTCTGTCTATAACTTTTACACAGGTGCAAGCAATGAGCTGACCAAGTTGCATAGAAATCTGTTGAATAGCTCGGCAGCGAATAAAGTACGAACAAACAACAATTCATTTTTATATAATAGAGTAATGCATTATTTTCGAATTCTAATGCTTGAAGTTCTTTGACAATTGTATCTGAAGAAACAATTTTTTGTATCTTTCGTGATTCGTTTAATATTCATTCAGAATTCTCAAATTAATATTAGAGAATGTGATACAAATATTGTCTTTAAAATTGATTCAACACAGAAAATATATTTATGCCATACATTTGGTGATATAGTTGAGTTAATAATTTTTTAAGTTAAAATGATGCAAAAATCTGTGTACTCTAGTACACTCACCTGTGTACACTAATATAATCCCAACACCAAGAAAAAATTATTGTACAGTAATGAAATTTTAGGAATACATATGTCTAGGTAACATCTTTAATTGATTAAAGTTTCAAGATCACAGGTAGAGCCATTTCAAATGTGAAATGTTGGTACATTAGTAACCGGTGTAACCACCAGAATTTTGAATGCAAGCATGCAAACGTGCATGCATTGTGTCGTACAGGTGTTGAATATCAGTTTTTGGGATGGAGTTCCATGCCTGTTGCACTTGGGCGGTCAATGCAGGGACGGTTAATGCTGGTTGTGGATGACGCTGGAGTTGTCGTCCAATGATTTCCCATAGGGGCTCGATTGGAGAAAGATCTGGTGATCTAGAAGGCCAAGGCAACATGTCGACACTCTGTAGAGCATGTTGGGTTACAACAGCGGTATGAGGGCGAGCGTTATCCTGTTGGAAAACACCCCCTTGAATGCTGCTCATGAATGGCAGCACAACAGGTTGTATCTCTAGACTGACGAACAAATTTGCAGTGAGGGTGCGTGGGATAACCCCGAGAGTGCTCCTACTGTCATACGAAATTGCTCCCCAAACCATAACTCCAGGAGTAAGCTCTGTGTGTCTAGGCCGCAGACAGGTCACTAGCAGGCGTTCACCTGGCCTCCTTCTAACCAACAAACGGCTATCACTGCGACCAAGGCAGAACCGGCTTTCATCAGAAAACACAACACATCTCCACTCCGTCCTCCATTGAGCTCTAGCTTGACACCACTCACGTCGCAAACGGCAGTGGTTTGGAGTCAGTGGAATGCACTGTACAGGGCGCCTGGCTCGGAGCTGTCCTTGAAGTAACCGATTTGTAACAGTTCGTTGTGTCACTGTGGTGCCAACTGCAGCTCGAATTTCAGCTGCAGGCGCAGTACGATTAGCCATAGCCATACGCCGAATACGACGGTCTTCCCTCTCAGTAGTACCACGTGGTACCGTCTTCTCAGAGGCATCCTTGACTAACATTAACCCATTACGTCAAATCTCAACTGTAAGTAACGATTACGAACCTTACAGCGCTTATTTAAAGCAAACCTCATTTGCATGTTCATAGTGTCGCTACTAGCGCCACACTTACGCGCGTAACTCGAAATTTGAATCGACATCATCTTTCAGATGTATAAACACGCCTACCAAATTTCGTTTATCTAGCACAGCTCCTTCCTAGTGTTGGGATTTTTTTCCATCAGTGTATATCCAGTAAATACTGCAAAAACGCTAAAATTTATTCAATTTTTAATTAAAATTTTATAGCTGAAAATCGGCATCTTTACTGAATCTGTTGTGAGTCCTTCACAAGTTATTTTGACAATAACCCTTGGTTAATACATGAGAAAATAGATGCGAAAATATTTTTTATGTATTAAATAACTCTATTATTCCTATAACCATCTTGTAAGAGCAATAAGTATTCAAAGTTTTATTGCAATCAAATTAGTGGCACGGCAGCACATAAGACATTCAGACAAACATTCATTTTTGTTTATATAGATAACATAATTTTACTATGCCTGTAACCATCACATAAATGCAAGTAATAAGTATTCAAAGTTTTATCGCAATCGGATGAGTTTCACGGCAGAGCATAAGAGACTTACAGATCAATATTCATTTTTATTTATATAGGTGATGATTTGAAACGATATGCGCAAGTAATTTTGAAAAGCTACAGGTTTTTAATCAATTGAATGATGAAAAATAACATCGAAAAGTGATTTCGAATTTAAGAAATAAATGCAACTGTTCAAAGTATTTAGATAAATTATTGCTTCTTTAATAAAAAATTACTTTAAAAACTGATTGATTTCGTAAATCTATGCGTTTGATTTAAAAAAATAAAGCAATAGATTTATTAACCATTTTTGACTTTAAATAAGCAAGTTTTAAAACATAGACTGCAGGATAATTTTTTTCTAATATGGCAAATCGCCATAAATATTTTTCCTCCAAATCATTGCATTATTCTCATTTTGAAGATCCACTCGAAAATGTTAAGAAGGGGGGGGGGAAATGTCAGGAATTGTATTGGTAACGCGTTTGAAACATCTTAGTAATTAGTAGCGATATTTTGATTTTTAAATTTGCTGTCATGCTGAAATTTTAAAAGTTTGACTTACTTAAAATTTTGACAACTGAGGACAAAATTATTTTCCATGGCAATTCACTTTACATCTTAATGCAAAGCGGATAAACATTCGATTGAGGAATTTCTTATTACACTTTTATCAGATAATTGTAAAATGTTAATAAAGTAATTCTTTACTAGCCCCCTTTGATAATCAGTTGTGAATAATATTAATTTAATTGTGTTATCTTATCGTAGAAAAATAAATTGCCCTTTCCTAGTAAATACAGAGGCTTCTCATTGGTTTTTAATGGTAGCAAAAGGGAGAAATCCGTCTAGTTATTGAAGGTGTTGGCTCCATTCAAATTTTATTTTGCTATATCCCACAAAAATGGAGGGAGTTAGGAGGAAGGCTACCATTAGTATTATATCTAAGATATAGCAACTTTATTTTTTTAATACAATAAATTGGTAATGTATCTGTCACGGGGAATATTATCATTGCTTTCTCCATAGAGAATGAGAGAATTTCTGAAATTTTTCTCGAAAATGGTGGTTGGTTGGAGGAAGAAGACGACCTTTGATACTGAATTCCAGGGTCATTAACTTTCAAGTGAAATAAAAAATTTGTAAAGCTGGGTTTAGTGGGTGTAATTGGGAGCTGATTTTTTTCCCAGTTTTTTTTTAAATATATAGATTCTCAGACAAATAAATTTACATAATAATCTCAATAATGTTTAATAATAACACCATACTGTCCATTCAAATTCATAAGTACTTCTGATTTCGTTTTTACTTTCCTTCCAAGTCTTCATATAGTAAAGAAAGAGAAAATGTTATAAATGGCAAAAAATCAACTGATAAATTTACATTTTTTTGTAAGAAATACCATTTTAAGAATTATATCTGTCTTTCTGTCGAGATGTTTGCGTTTAAGTGAACACTGTAATATGGAAGCGAAAGAAACTAGAAAAATGATATTTGACATGTGCTCTTTGCTTGGTAAAGTATAGATTTCAATTAAATTTCAAGCGAAATACCTAATTTTGTATCAGGAAGTTAGCCTGTTATTCGCATACATGTAAATATCGTAACTCAGAATCTTATCTTGATAAATGAATGAAATATGGAATAAAGTTTTATCGTCAGAGTTGCAGAATTAAGTACGGAATTACTCATTATCAGTAAACAAGGTAACTCAAAAGCGCAACAAAATAGTAGAATGAGGGGATTTTTACTCCAATCTTGTAGATCTGTGACAACTTTCAGATGGAATCAGGTGTCAGCTTTGAAGTTTAACAACAGTTGCTCCGTAGTGCGAAATTATATGACAAAATCCTAGAACTGCCTGTTGATTGAGTTTTTAAATGAATATTTCAGGGAAATAAATCATGACGCTATTGCTTAGACTTCTTGATTTTCAATTAATTTTGGTTTTCTAGATATCATATTTGGATATATTCCTATTTATTATAATTATTTTTATTATATATATATATATATATATCTCAGTATATATTGGGATTCTGACTCTGCTTGGCTATAATGTGCGGTTGAAATATGATAAATATAAAATAGTATCATAAAGAGTGCTTTCCTTAGGACTTTGTTCTTTTATAGGAAAAAATATTGGTTAAAGTCGTAAAAAAATAATATAAAACTAGAAATACAAGAAAAATTGGAGCTAATTAGATATAAAGCAATTAGGAATTAATGTAACTTAGTAAGTTGAGAAACAAAAAGTAAAATATTTTCATTAACTCTTTGATTGCTATGAGCGCATAAATGCGTCCAGCAAAAACCATCTGTGTGACCTATGGGTGCATATGCGCGCCTAACGAATACTATAAACGTAGCCTATGAGCACATAAATGTTTTCAGCGTAAACCATCAGCTCACTCTCCAGTGAACATTACTGCTCGTCGCAAAATTCTCACGCACAACGCTTCAATTTAGAGCAGTTAGTAGCCAAAGGGTTAATGAATCTTAAGGTGGAGTAAAAGGAGTAACAAACACATATCCGTATTTCGTTGAGATAATAAAATGGGAGTAATGTCCCTATTTTATGTTTTAGAAGGAAGTGGAGTTGGTGGAAAAATAACTTCAGATGAGTGTTCTAAGTCTTTGAATTGTATTCAAGCTTGTCGTTTTTTGGTGTACTGGAAGAGCTCACTTCGAGTTTAGAGTCTTCAGCTTTCTTACAGAGCTCAAAAAGGTTCAAATTTTATAATGCATTCAAGAAAATTATATAATTTTTTTCTTCGATATTACTCTTTAAATAAAAATCTAAAATAATATATAAACTTTCTTTAGGAATAGAATATATTAATAGAAAATATAATACAATAGGAAATATTCTAAGCTTTAATATCAGTATGAGAATCACCGAACATTTTACTACAAATGGGTGTTCAGGTTAAAGAAGTCATTTAACATTTATATATTTTTTTTTCGTTTATTTTCTTTAATACCAAAGTTAAAGCAAGAATTTTCTTGAAAATGCTTTAATTAGATCATATCGTTGTTGTAGTAACAAAATGGCAAAAGTAAAGAAAAAAATCTGTTGTTAAATTCACTTCATTATGTCAATTTCTGGACAATAACCATATATCATTCTTAACAAATTCGATACAGCATTCTGCTAAACTGTATAAGCTTTTTGTATCAACAAAATGCTCTGGAAAATTTGAAGTAGAGCAATTTAAAGCAATATTGCTGATATGTAAAGAAAAAGAAAAATTCATACAATAATTTCTATTTTTTTGTCTATGTGCGTTATCAAATAATTAATCAAAACTTAAAACTCTTACTGAAATAATTAATTCAAAGAACTTTTCATTTTATAGTAATGTAACAACTAGGCTTGCCCTCTAACTGCACCAACTAAATGGCAGTCAACTTCCAACCGTCAACAATGTAGCATGTTATAATTTTTGCTGCCTGTTTTATCGTGTTATTTATGTGTGTAATTAATATTAAATTGTAACTGTTTGTATTCGTGCTCTTAGATAAAATATATAGTTTTTAGAGCTAGTTGGAATTTTGTTTATTTGCTTAGTCAATCACTTAGTCACAGTAATTAATTTAATGATGAGACATAGTTGAGTAATAATGAGTTGAATATTGCAATTAATTAAATTATACATCAATAATAATGATAGTTAAGAAGCATCTAGTACAAGCATTTAATTTCTTCCTACTTTCCCATCAACATAAGTATGTCTTTGTAAGACAATTATTTCGAACTGCGAAATATCAAGATGGAATAACTTATAGCTTTAAGTAGAATCAAAAATAAATCAACAAATCACATTTTACTTCATTTCGGAATACTTTTTTCAGATAATTCGAAAAGAAATTGAACCAATTATGCAAATTTAACATTTACATTAATATAAAGACTGGGGTACGTTTCGTGCAATGCCAGATTCTATTCAGGCAATAAAAATTTTTAGCTTTAAAAAAAACTAAACAATAATCAATGAATGCCTTTTTATACTTTACTTCCTTTCGAAATCCTATTTTTCATATTGTTTGATAGGAAGCTGGACAAATTCTGCAAACTTAACATTTACATTAACAGAACAAGTGAGGAAAATTTTGTGCAATGCTAGTTTCTATACAAGCAATAACTCTTTCTACGAACTTTAAACAAAAGTAAAAAAAAATAATCAACGAATACATTTCCATTCTTCATTTCCTTTCAAAATCATATTTTCTATATCATTCCACAAGAAACTGGTCCGATTCTACAAACTTCACATAGACATCAATAAAATAACTGGAGAAAATGTTGTGAATTGCTCGTTTCTTTTCAGGTAATAAACATTTTCTTTTAGTTTTAAGAGAAACTAAAATAAAATAATCCACGAACGCATTTTCATATTTCACTTCCTTTCAAAATCATATTTTTCAAGTTATTTCATAAGAAACTATACCAATTCTGTCAGCTTAACGTTTACATTAATAGAACAATTGGGGAAAATTTTGTAAGAGTTTGCTAATGGTAGTTTCTATTACGGCAATAAATTATTTCTTTTAGCTTAAAACCGAATTTTTTAAAATTAACGAATGCGTTTTCATATTTCATTTACTTTCGAATCATATTTTTCATATCACTTGATAGAAAACTAGATCAATTCCACAAATTTAACGTTTACATTAATAGAACAATTGTAAAAAATTTTGTACAAAGCAAGTTTATATTCAGGTAACGATTCTTTCTTTTAGCTTTAAGCAAAACTTTAAAAAAATAATCAACGAATGCATTTAGATATTTCACTTTCTTTTGAAATCACATTTTTTTATCATTCGTAAAAAAAATTGATTCAATTATGTAGACTTAACTTTTACATAAATAGAGCAATTGTGGGAAATTTTGTACAATGCTAGTTTCTATTCAGGCAATGACTCTTTCCTTTAGCTTTAAACAAAACTTTAAAAAATTCAAAGATGGTATTTTCATATTTTAATTCCTTTTGAAATCCTATTTTTCATATCATTCAAGAAACTAGACCAATTCTGCAAACGTGACGTTTATATTAATAGAAGAACTGGTGGAAATGTTTTACGACGATAATTTCTATTCGAGCAATAACTCTTTAATTTAGATTTAATCAAAACTAAGAAAATTATCAATGAACACATTATATTTCACTTCCTTTCGAAATCATATTTTTCATAACATTCGATAAGAAACTGAATCAATACTGCAAACTGAACGTATACATTAATAGAACAAATGGGGAAATTTTTGTACAATGCTAATTTCTATATAGAGAATAACTGTTTCTGGCAGCAAAACTAAAAAAAATCAACGAACACATTCCTTACTTCCATTTCCTTACTACACATTCTTTCGAAAGCATATTTTTCATATTATTTGATAAGAAACGGGACCAATTCTGCAAACTTAACGTTTACGTTAATAGAACAAGTGGGAAATATTTTATAGATTGTTATTTTCTATTCAGGCAATAAACTCTTTCTTTACTTTTAGGTAAAACTTAAAAAACAATCAATTTCCATACTTTACAACATTTCGAAATCATATTTTTCATTTAATTCGTGAAAATATTCTTTAAACTTAACGTTCTACATAAAAACTAAAAAAACCTCGGTTGAAATTTTGTAAAAAGCCAGTTTCTATTCAGAAAATAAAATAGTTCTACAGAGAAGATAGAAAAGTTTTTGAGAAATGAGATAATGAAAGAATCTTACTCACTCTAAGATGAACAAAGTTTTTTCAAATTCCGGAATCGAAATTAAAATGAATTGCATGCGGTGCTATTGAATTCCTACAATAAATTCTGGAATTCACCGTAGGGGAAAAAAAACTTTATTCCTTCCTCGAAATTCAGGTTTCGTTCTTTTTCTTTATATTTTATCTCTTGAAATATCGCTTTGGCAGATTTCTCCTCACGAATAATTTTTTTTCTTGTTTAAAGTATTAGAGCAGTTAAAAAAATAGCATTTTTTTAAAATGTGGAATTTATTGCAATGATATGAGAAAATAAATAAATAAATAACTATAAAAAACGATTTTTTTTTATTCTCTTTTTGGGCATCGGAAATCGTTTGCACATTGAGCGTCATTGATGTTTTAAGGGATTAATTGGTTGTAAAATACCTTTTCTTTAAGTATTATGGCTATGGATTGAAAAAAAAATCTTCGAAATTATTTTTAACTGGAAGGCAGGGATAGCTCAGAATAAAATTTTACTTCAAAGCGTAATTCAGTAATAAAAGATCATTTCTTTTATAGCTTTTTATAAAGTATCACATAATAAAAACTAACTGAAATCCAAAGAAAAATGAATCATATTAATCGTTATATATGATGTTGTTCATAAAAATTCCCCCGATTATGCTTTTTGTAATATCTAAGACATTGTCACACTTAATTTTGATTTCTTAACTTCGAAATCTTTTTACACATCGAAATAATCCTCTTAAAATGAACCAGTTGTGCTATTAAGGTTGATATCGGGCAATTTTACATCATCAAAGTAATCTTTCATTTAAATTATCGATCTCATAGTTCTTCATAGAAAGTATCATGTAACTAAATCCCATTATTCAAATTTCACTTGTCCCTCGTAATCTAGGGATCAGAACTGAGTCATTTTTACTGCAATAAAACAATGAAAGAAAAAATTGCTCGAAATAAAAATAAAAATCGTTCAAAGGAATCATTTGGAACAAAGTCATTATGTTTGGAGGCATAAAAAGTAGCTGCAATAAAATAGTATTTGTAAAATATATATTATTTTATTGCATTAAAATAGCAAAGCATAACTAATAAGATTTTTAATATGATCCGTATAAGTTTTATTTAACTAATAGAGTCGGTGATGTACTTAAAAAGTTGACTTATTGAGATAAAGAGTGTTATCCAAATTATGCTCTGTGCTATCGCTTTTAAACTATATTATCCTTTAAGTGTATTATATTACTCTCAACATTTTTCTTGGTTTGATTTGGTTTATTGGCTCAGCAGCCATATCTAGATATACCGTGCCAATCAAATGGTCAAACATTTTTCTTGGCTATGTTTTTTAACTAGTAAAAAAATATAATTGTTTCTAGTAATAGTATATTAAATCATTTTTCGAACTTATTTACGGATTAGTTTAGTTATATTAACGTCCCGTTTAAAGCAACACGAGGGCTATTTTAGGAAGGACCACGTAATTCTGAACCACGGTCAGATGACGAGGAAGACACCTGAACTGGCACCCTCCTCTCCACACCACACCACACCGGCGGGAGGACGTTTGGTCTGACAGATTTAACGTACAAGAGACCCCCTCACACGACGGATCTTCGGTGGAATCGAGTCTCGAACTTGAAACCCTCCGGTTCCGAAGCTGAGACCTTACCACCAGGTCACCGCGGCCCTAACTTATTTACGGAAAAACATGTGTTAGTATATTATTAAAATTTATCTGACGATTAATTAAAAATGAGCCAACGGATCAAGATATCTCGTTACAATTTCAGATAAGAAATCAAAACGTCATTTTTTTATGGCCTTGAAACATTTTGCAGCTATTAAGTCAACTTTTCAACCTTAATTCTATTACTTTGTCAAGTAAAAAATAAATAATTAATAATTAATCGAATTGTGAAAACCACATTAAAAGTCAATGAAAGTATGAAGAATAGAGAAAGTAGAAAATAGAACAAAAGCTTCAGTGCCATTAGTCATTAAAAATCTGCACTCTACTTATTTTTAAATCTTGAAGCAGTCCTATTCCAAAACTTTATAATTAACCTTGGACTTCGTAAGGTCTCAGAAATTTTAAAAAAAGATTAATATGTTCCCTGGTTGGTAAAATAAGTTACATAATGCTTTGCATTTTATGTGGATATATATTTTCTTATATATGCTTCTATTTATTATATATGCTTCTCAAAAAATGCTCTCATTTGTGATATGAATCTCATAAAATTTTGAGAGAAATGAAGCGGATCAAAAAAAAATGTTTTGTTCAAATACCTTCTTTTGATTTATTATTAGCATGCGGTTATCAATTTTTATTATTCGGCAGCGAGACTTCAAATATAACATTATTTGAAATAAATTAACGGTATATCTATCGTACCTAATAGGCCACAGTGGCACGATGATAAGGTCGGAATTGGAGGGCTACAAGTTCGAAACCAGTTTCCACCAATGGACCGTCATGTAAGCGGGTCTACTGTACGCTGGAACAGTCGGGACCAAACGCTCTCACACTGGTACGATGTAGGAGCCTGGGCACAGTGCCAGTCCAAGGGTGTCGCCTTCGTCATCTGACCACGGCTCAAGATTTCGAGGGCAGTCCCAAAGTAGCCCTAGTGATGCTTTAAAATGGGGAATTAATGTAACTTAACTGAAACTGTCATATCTTTATCCAAAATGAGTTATCATTTTTCATCAGTAATCTAGCAGAAAGTGAAAAAACAACAAATAACATTTTTATTGAGTTTTTATCCTTATGTATTTTTTTAGCTATAGTGAAAATATTATTGATAATCTTAGGATAAATAAAGATGGCTGATAAGAGTAAAGAAACTTCCAACAATAAATTAATTTTCCTATATCATAGTTTTTACTTATTTTTTAAAGTTAGAAATCAGATTATCATACCTTACTACTTAAAATTAAATCTATGATGCTTATGAATAAAGCCTGAATACATATTTTAAATTTGAGAATCTCTTTCATGAATCCAGCAATTTTTCTTAATTTCAGAATAAATGAATGTCATATGAAGGCAGTTGATTCTTTTTCACATTTTTAGGTGTATACAAAACATTTTCAAAACATTACTTTTTTAAGATTTGACTAAAAGGAATAAAAAAAGTTTTACCTGTTCATTTAATATAAACTAAAGCATGCACGATTCTTTTCGAATTTAGAAAAAAAGTCAAAGAAAACATTGTTAGCAAACAAAACGAAATCCAAGTACAAATATTTGATTATTTTCATCCCAGTTTTATCAAAGACAGTTTCCAGTTGTTCCTACATTTGTCTCTGTTCTATTCAAAAATACGGATTTAGAAATCTTGAAAGTGCATGTTTTATCCAAGAATTTATTTCCTTTCTAAAGTTTACGTGATAGAATCTAAATATAGAAAGTGTCTCAAAACCCTTGACTGGGGCTTTTATTCCTTAAATATTGATCATAAACGTATACTGTAAGTTACAGAGATATGTAAAAAAGGAGCAAAATGCTACGAAATCTATTAAAATTTTCAAGAGATTAAGCTTTAAAAAATACAAAATTTAAATTTTTATACGGATCCGGTACAAAAAAAAATTTCTGTGAATAAATTTGTCCCATCCTCTAATAAAGTCATGCCCAAAATCTCAGAATATTATCAGGAAAACTCTCAAAGATATGTTCAAACAAAGTTGGTGTAGTGTCAATCACAAATTAAAATGCAAATGTTTACAGCTTCAGCGCTAATGACTCGAAGAAGGAATTCTCATAAGGCAATAAAATATGCTTCATATCTTAAGTAATAAATAAAATTTTAAAATCTATGCTTCCTGAAAAATATTTCAAAATTTTATATCATGAATTACAGAATACAACTTAAAAATAGCACAATCAATGAGCTTGTAAAAAAACTTTACAATGTTTGCATACGCAAATATATACCTATGAATTATTTTTGTGGAGTCGCTTAAGTTCAGCAATTTATTTATCACTCCCTTAAACAAAACAGATTTTCAACAAAGCATTATAAAGGGTTGTCGTGACGATAGAGTGTACAGAAGAGTCATCAGACGAATTCCAGCTCTCTATTGGCATAGATGGAAAACATTTTGAACAATTTATGTAATCTTTCTTTTTTGTGATAAAATGCTGAAATTTTGTACATGACCTTATTAGAGGATGGGGCAAATTTTACTAATAGGAAATTCTTTTTGTATGGGGTCGGTATAAAAATTTAATTTTTCTATTTTTTGAAGTTTAATCCCCTGAAAATTTCAATTGATTTCATAACATTTTGTACCTTTTATTAAGCCAAATTTGTAATTTACAGTATATGTCTATGATCAAAATTTAAGGATTAAAAGTCCCAGTCAAGGTTTTTGAGTCGCTCTGTATATTTTTTCATATTTTCTAATTAGGAGAATGTGATAGCAATGAAGCGATTTGTGCTCACAATATTAATTAATATCTATAAATAATAAACTAATTTAAATTTCTAATGTATTCAATTCTTTAATTTTTTTCTGTAAAAGGAAAAAGAACCCAAATCGTGAATCAATAAATACTTTTCGGTATTATTATTATTTATACTATCATTACTATTTTATATGTGATTTCTAATAAAAAGTGAGTAAAACCATGCACGTATAAATAAAAATATTTCTCAAATTCTAATCTCAGATTATTTTTTTGTCTAATCTTAGAAATATTTCCCAAACTAAAAAACACTAAATATAAATTAAATAATACTTTTAATTTGAATGGATCATTGCATTTTGAAGTAAGGGTACATTAAATATACTTACATTTTACGTCAAAACAGCTATAGGGTAAAGTTTATACGGTTAATGATCAAAGGTTGAATAAAGACACTTCGTGGAATCCTAATAAATCCAGCACCCGGATGGCGTGAATTTAATGAGATATTCTCATCAGTTAAATGAAAACTCCCGATTGTTTGATAACGCCTACCTTATTTGAGGAAACTGAAAGTGGATCAACATAAAGTTATTGCATTTTCAGCGTGGGTAAATTTAATAAGTTTACGACGCTTAACACCCATAAAATATTTGATATGCTCTGTATTAATTTCGAATGTTAAATAGCAAAATCTTTAAATTATCACGCATTAACTACGCATTTAAAAAACTTGGAATCTTTAAGGTCAATATTATTGTAAAATCAGTGTCACAAATAGTCAGCAAAGTAAACTACGCAAAGAAATGGGTAAATTTAAGTATAGTTATCTTGTAAAGAAATAAATAATTGTGTAAATTGGTAATCGTCAAAAATTTATTGAATTCTTTAATTTTGAATAATTTAGAGCATACAAATAGCATTTCCACTTTTACGAAACCATTTATTAAATAAATAAACTCAAATCACAAGAGTAATAAGAAATTTTGATTGATAAATAACTGTGTTCGAATTTGAGAATAAAAATATTATTTCATGAAACATGAAATAATTGATTTTCACTCTAATGTACTTGGAACTCAGTCTCACGACTTATCACATTGATAATGATAGACATGAATTGGTATCCTTCATTAAACTTGTTTATATGGCAGATGTTTTGTAACATATTTTGAAAATTCACGCAATCAGTTGTACAAAACCAAATTTAAATAAATGATTAGTGTTAAGATAAGATATGATAGAGTTTTATAAGTTTACTAAAAAGGAAAACAAAAATTATTAAAAATTTGATATAAGCCTAAAAGGACCTGAAACCAATACAATAAAGCGAGGAAATCACATTGAGCATAAAGAACAATAAGGAGTTACTGCTGTTCTGCCTAGACATCCAGTGTTTATATGCGATGATTGCTCCAGCAATATTGAAATTTAGTGTGAAATCTTAAGAATAATCATAGATTACGGCCCACTTATTCTGCATGGGATACGCCCCATTATCGAAATGGAGATATGACGCCCCCAAACCATTGCTACACCCCCAGAGAAACAAACAAGCAAAAAATCGTTATTATTATTATTATTATTATTTTATTCAGTGGCTTCTCACACACATATTCTTGGTGCTTTTCTTCTCCGATGGGATCAAATTATGAGAAAGAAAATTTCGAGATATTTGTTTCAAGTCAAAATTTTATTATACAGGGTGATTGTAAAAACTGTTCCGATATATGAGATTGCAACTATCATGCCTTTCACAAGAACGGGATAAAACTTTGGTTCAAGGTAATTTGAGAAAAGCGCTCAAGAATCACATTCAAAACAACAATTACGGTTCAACCTAATTTCAAAATTTTTAAAAGGCAACACCAACCTTTTTTTATTGGAATTTGTTCCTCATAACAAAAAAAAAAAACAATAAATAGAGTAGGGATGATGAATATTTTCAGAGGGGTTATTAAGTAACAAATATCCAAAAAGTCACAAATAACAGTGATAAATCCCGCTGGTGTGGTGTGGAAGTTTGGAGAGGAAGGTACCTGCTCAGGTGTCATCCGTCATCTGATCGAGGTTCAAAATTACGATGTCCGTCCCAAAATAGCCCTAGTGTCGCTTCAAAATGGGACGTTAATATAACTAAACTAAACTAAACCAGTGATAAATACTTTTCAAAGAAGGTGTGATTCAAATTCTTAACAAGATCTTACTGGTGATATTTAGATTACAGGTCTTGGATCAGGATAGAAAGTAATAATTGATACGATTTGTTCAATAGAAGCTCTCAAACAAGAATTCAATCATGCTTAGAGAAAGTCATTTACATATTGAAGCACGTTCCTGGAACAGAACTCGCAGAATAGTTGTGATGGGTAGTGGAACCTATTTATCCCACGCAGAAAGTTTTCGATTTCACAGAGTCATAGTCCGAGATCTTCCGATTTTAAAGCAAGATAACGACTATTTCTTGAAGCAATGTGCGGTTTGTCTCATTGTACGAAAACAAGATTTATTCCTCACTCAAGTCTCCACAGAAAAATATTTACTTGTTTATTTTAAACAATTTTCTACAGATATTCAATGCTCCAACCAAGTTTCGTAGGCGATATCCTTAACTGGATATAAACACCATAATTACTATTTTCCAGTGATTGAAATGATTTTTTATTCGCATAATTAAATTTCTTGTACCTAATTATCATGAGAATTCCGCTGCTTTGAATGATTGCCCAATTTTTTAAAACAGATTTATAGTTTATTTTAAAACTTTTCCGAAATGAAAAGGGATACTTTAAATAAACTGCTAATGATAAATTTTCCATCGTGGATTTTTTTTAAATCTTGGATGATGCACAGAAATTTACTCAAATGTATATATAACAGAAAATCTATATGCAGGCATCACATATATATAAATACTTTTGTTTACATAACATCAATATTATGGTTGGCAAAGGAAAAAAAATGCTTTATTTTTAAAATTTCGTGGATTTCGGAATTTAAAGGGCAAAATTATATTGTTGGCATTAAAAATATTTGTTTATTTATTTCTGTAGTAAGCTGATTTTCTTTAAAATATTTTTAATTTAATGAACTAAAATTAAATGCCAATTTAACGGAAAATTTCTACTGGTTTGCGTCTCCTTCGATAAAGTGTTTTCGAAGTATATAAAAAAGAACTGAAATCATTGTACTCTAAAATATAATCGCATACGTTTGCAAAAAAAAATCATTTCAAGAAAATACCAGTAATGTTTACTGAGTCTCACTCAATCTAAACAAAAGATTTTTAAAAATGGAATCAAAATTTCTTAAAATAAGGGAAGATAAATTGCTGAAAAAGACTTGCAACCAACCTTTCTATTGTCAGTCATGTATATTCTAGATTGCATTATCTACGCATTATTTTTATTGAAATTCTATTTTATTTTTTCCACATAAACTATATTCAGAAATCATGAAACAAAATTAATTATAAAATATTTACTATCAAAACTAAAACGCCTTCAAATTAACATCATTATGTATTAAAATAAACTCTGTATTTAAAAAAAAATGTTTATTGTAAAATTTCTAGCTAAGTTTCATAGAAAGCATTTAAGAAATCTGTATCATATAAGTACTGTGTTTGTCTCCCGAAACACTATATGCTTTTAGAAATTAAAAAATATTAATAAAATTAATACGTTATTTCTCTAATATAAATATTACAATTATAAAGGTTTTAACGACCTCAATTTATAAAAGTCACCTCTTTGTCTATTTTGCTCTTTAACAAAGGAACCCAATTGAAAGTAAGCCACATAAATCTCCGTGCATCTACATAATTTTTCAAAAAAAAATGTAGATTACTAAAATTGAAAGCTATTCAAATAAAAAATAATAAATCAGTCAATAATTTAATTTAATAAAAGAAATAGGGCATCATCTAAAATATTCCTATCCCTGAAATATCCGATTGAGTCAGTGTCAATAAATGATTAATAAAAACAACTAATAGATAAAAGATTTTTTAAAACAAAAAATTAAAAATCTTTTTTTACAACTGAAGTGCAAAATAAATCATTCCTGATGACTATCATAAAAAGCACAAAAATATCGAATTTGTTTTTTATTTATTTCTTTATTTATTTTACTGGCAAATGATTTATCTGATCGGCTGAACATTTTTCCGAGTTCAATCCTCCTGAATTCCGACAGAATTAGTTGACGAAACGACATGTCAATGATGAATAACACGACACGTAACTTTTATGTCGCATGAATCGACCCTATTACTGTCAAAAGACATGGAGTCCCACAGAGAGCATTTATTGAAAAGCTGAAATCGCCTGAGACTAGTAATATGTATAAAGGCGCTGTTGTTGCAATAAAATTTACGCGTTCTATCATTTTTGGTTTCGCTTATAAGTTGAAGCAGAGATGTAAATTTTCAAGCATATGAATTATTTCTATTACATCATATTTTTTATTAAAAAAATTCAAAATGAATCTAAAAGAGGGGGGGATAAAATTTCTTCCATATAAGAATGCACAGAAAAAAAGTTGCACTAGATTTTGCATATTTATTAAAATTAAATTTTGCGATATTAACTATGTCTTTGAAATTCCTTTATGATAAGTTAGATTCATAAAACATTTAGAAATCCTTTTATACCAATAAAATGCTTTGAAATGTGATATTCTAAACTTACAGTCAATAAAAATGTTTCAGAAGTATTTCATAACGAAAATAAAATTTACAATGTAATGATTAAAAATATGATCATTTCGTATCGATTAAAAAAATTGTAACCTGAAACATATCCACTGAGTCAAATACCAAATATTCTGAACATTTTTTATTGTGAATAGCACTTCTAAAAAAGGAGAAGGGAGTAAAATTTCCCCTAAAATTGACTATCTTCTCAACATGAAATTAGTAATAATGGGCACTACTACTTTTTTAAAAGGTAAAAATAATCGGTTTTGTTTGGTCCCGAGTCAATTCTTTAACTATCATAGTTCCTAGACTTTAACTATTACCAATCTTTTATTATTATAGGTAAAGCTATTTCATTGTGAGAATTAGTTATTGATTGAGAACTTTTGAAAAAAATTCAGATTTAGTGCAAAAATTTCAGTTTTATCAAATATTAAAAAAGCATATATATATATATATATATATATATATATATATATATATATATATATATATATATATACACACACACACTGAAATGACAAAAGTCATGGGATAGCAATACGCAAATATACAGATGGCAGTAGTATCGCAGCGAAAAAGTATAAATGCGCAGTTCATTTTCCAGAGCTTTCATTTGTGTTCAAGTTATTCATGTGAACAGGTTTTTCGTGATTTATGGCGGCACGACGAGAATTAACAGACTTTGAACGTGGAATGTTAGTTGGAGCTAGACGCATGGGTCATTCCATTGCGGATATCTTTAGTGAATTCAACATTCCGAGATCCACAGTATCAAGAGTGTGCCGAGAGTATGAAATTTCAGGCATCACATCCCATCATGGACAGCGCAGTGGGCGACCACCTGCACTTAACGACCGAGACCGCCGACGTCTGTGTAGAATGGTCAATGCTAATAGACACGCAACACTTCGTCAAATAACTGCAGGAATCAATGTGAGACGTACGAGGGACGTGTCCGATAGGACTGTGCGGAGAAATTTGTCTTCCTTGGGCTATGACAGCAGAAGACCGACTCGAGTGTCTTTACTGACAGCACGACATCGCCTGCAGCGACTCTCCTGGGCTCGTGAGCATATCGACTGGTCCCTAGACCAGTGGAAAACCGTGGCGTGGTCAGATGAGTCACGATTTCAGTTGTTACGAGCTGATGGTAGAGTTCGAGTGTGGCGCACACCCCACGAAGCCATGGACCCAAACTGTCAGCAAGGCACTGTTCAAGCTGGTTGTGGCTGCATAATGGTGTGGGCTGTTTTTACATGGCATGGACTCGGTCCTCTGGTGCAACTGAACCGATCATTGACTGGAAATGGTTATGTTCAGCTGCTTGCAGATCACTTGCAGCCATTCATGGACTTCGTGTACCCACACAACGATGGGATTTTTATGGATGACAATGCGCCATGTCACCTGGCCAGAACTGTTCGCGATTGGTTTGAAGAACATTCCGCACAATTCCAGCGCATGATCTGGCCACCTAGATCACCCGATATGAATCCCATCGAGCATTTATGAGACATCATCATCGATGCTTTCTTTAATGATATAAAGAAACAAAACACCCTTTTCAAAACGATTTAAAATTTGAAAGTAGTAGAAAAGTATTATTTCAAATTAAGTTTCGTTCTCTTTTGTTTTTCAAATTATGTTAAATAATGAAACAAGGCAACTTTCAAAAAGCCTGCTGATTGAAATCGGTGCGTAGATGAAAGATTTACAGAAAATCAGCAGATGATTTGAGAACTTGGGAGGTCCGCCCTTTATTCGTCCTATTCCTTAGTTTACTCGGCCCTTTACCACCTTTTATGACTCGACTTCAGGGAAGAAACACTATCTACTATCTGAAAAAGAGCATCAATATCTTTTGTTTAAATAGGCATTAAACACATGTGGACCCTTGAATATGTTTTTTCCTCGACATTTTTTCTGATATTTGCAGGTTTATTTTGTTTTCGGCTTTTGACATCTTTTCAAGTTTTTGTTTTAAATGAAAAAAAAAAAAAAAATTGTAACCGAAATAATTTTTTTTATTATTCAACAAATCTTTAATTGGTAATTTTTTAAGAATGTCTTTTGAAAACCTTGACGGATATATTTGATTCACTAATCTTGATTGTGATTATTGTAGATTTAAATTTAAAATGTTCTTAACCTCTAGCTTACGGCCGGTACAACAGTTGTACCAGGATTTTTTAAACTTTTCTTACGCCCCCCCCGGTGGGAACACCTCGAAATGAGGATGAGATGCTTCCGGTATGGTGGCTGGATCTCGCCAACCTGGTGGGTGCAATAATAGGAGGGGGGTATTGGCCGTCCTATCGATGACGGGACGTACTCCCTCCTGGGAGGGTTGTACCATGGCCGGTGATGTTCATTAGGACTCAACCACAGATCCCGCCAATGTTGCTGTGGCGGCGGCTCGATCATTCAATCTTGCAAGGTTTTATCCATGTGGCTTAGGGTGGGTCGGATGCCAGTTGTATGACTTACCTTTCCTTACGGCTCGGTACAACTGTTGTAACAGCAACGAGTTTGTATTTCCTTTCCCCATTTCAACTTTCCATCTGGACCGTAATTGCCTCTTAAAACTCCCTCCGTATTGCGTCATACCACTTAGGGTCGGGAAATTTCGCCCTTCACTTGTTGTAATCACAGTTGGCGACAATGAATCTCGTGTCCCGTGTTTTGGCGACACTTCTTTTTAAATTTCCTAGAAGGTATGGATTGAGTTAGCATAATTTCACTTGTGAGTAGTACTCCATTAAAAACGTTGTTCTTTTCCTCCTTTCCTTCATTTATTAGTATTAGAAGGGGCTCGAAGCAGCAGAGGGCTTACACGAGAAGAAATTCTTAACTTAAGGGAAGATACGGATGATGAATATTTCACAGATAGTGATTCAAATCTCAAGATGGAAGAGTTAGATGAGAGTTTAATTGCAACGGATAGAGATGCCGAAATGGAAGACACACTTGATTGGATAACTCCAACAGAAAATGACAGAGAATCTGTAAAAATTTTGCCATTTGCTGGAAATGTTGGTTTGAATGTAAATAGCAACTGCTCTTCTAGTGAAGCTGATTTTTTAAAATTTTCTTTACCGAAGAATTATTGACAATGGTATTTGAAGAAACTAACAGATACGCCCAGCAGATATTAGAGCCAAAACCAGCTGATTTAGAAGTCAAAAGAAAGCACATTTCTGCATGGAAACCAACGGATATAGATGAAATGTTAAAAAATTTGGGGTTACTACTTTTAATGGATATACCTCAAAAGATATTATATTAGAATACTGGTCAACATTTCAGCCGACTGAAACTTCGTATTTTCGGAAGATCATGCTTCGTGATAGATTTCTACAGATTCTTAAATTCCTTCATTTTGCTGACAAAAGCGAAAGAGTGAAAAAAGATCCTCCCGATTGCTATCGCATTTGGAAAATGCGTAATTTTTTTAAATATTTAAATAAAGTATTTACAAATGTATATAGTCTAACTGAAAATGCATCAATTGACGAAATCATTGTGAAATACAAAGAAAGGGAGCAGCAGTTTAAGCAATATATTCCAAAGAAACTGAAACATGAAAATATACAAAATTGTTGATATGACAGGTTATACCTATAATATGAAAGTTTATTTAAGTAAGAAAAATGTCGAGCAAATCGTTCTACTTTTTTTTCCTAGTTTAAATGTTCATACTTGAACTCGATATACTACTAGAAATACTTTTGATGTTTGATTAAACTCTCGGTTTCATCATTATTTGTAATTATTTATGAAAACAATTGATTTAATACTTTATAATTAAACATTCTGTAAAAGTTAAAAATGTAATTTTAAAACATTGAAGAAGATTCGTAAAATCTGTCAAAATAATTAGTTAGTGTCTCTAAGCGTTCCAGAAACCGAAGATAAATATTAAAATGCTTATACCTGTACTTCAATCAGCTAAAAAATAACTGGTGACTCAAATTATTCAGGAAATATTTGCATTCAAATAAAACAAAACAGCACAAAAAAGTCAGGAATTCTAGATTTAATTCTAAGCATTTCTCAAAGATAATCTAGTAAATATACTAGTATTTAATAACGACTGCTGATAATCGGGAATATCATACCGAAAAAAGACCTTCAAAATAAAGTTAAAAACTTTTTAATTTAATATTTTTTAATTATATTTGACGCATCGAATTCTAAATAAACCATTTCTAGTCCTTCTTTAGTTATATTAATTGTCTTATATCTGCTGATTACTTACTTATCAGTAAATTCTGTGCTGAAAAAAAAAATTTCTTCAATGAGAAATTGAAATTCTCACCAAAAAATGCTTTCAACTTAAATATTAATCATCGGCAATATAATGGGAAAACGCTACTAGTAATTTACATTACAAACTGTTCGAACTATGTCAGAAATAAAAATTATATTCGGTTTCTGTGCTAAATAAATTACGAATACGATATCTGATGAATAATAAATTACGATATTATTCATCAGTAATATATTATTATAAAAAACATTTAAAGATATTTTTAATTAACAAAACAGTAGAGAATTGTTATCCGTGTTATGCACGAAGAGATGTAAATAGTTTAAAAAAGAAAATATAAACAATTAGGATCTTTAATAAATTACTTATAAATCGTTACATTTTATTAAAACTGATGAGTTAAAATTATAAATATTTAATAAAACTCACAATTCTGTGTTCATGCAATGTCAGCTAAATTCGCAGCTTCAGTAATGCTTGAGAAATTGATTTAATTTTAAGTATAATTGAAAAAAAATTTAATAACTTGTTCTATGTGGTAAATTATTCATCAGATATCGTATTCGTAATTTATTTAGCATCAGAATATTTGATGCAAATTTTTTCTGACAAAATTGATGAATTAATTTTTAGGAGAAAAAAAACTGCGATTAAAAGCCTTCTCTAGGGTTCAGCAGAGACGAAATTGCAAAAAAAAAAAAAAAAAAAAAAAAAAGCAACCCGCTTACTAAGGAAGGGACAGATGACCCATTAACTCTACTGGAGGTTGAAATCGAAGAGGTTATTTTCAACAATCGCCTTTAAAGGAAGGGGAAAACATCTTTTATTTCTCTTACTGATTGCCGTATTCAAAGGAGCTGTTTCGAGTTTGTGTCGCCGCAGCCTAAAGCTGATTTAATATAAAATAATAATAATAAATCTAAAATGCAACTAACCTGGAGACTATACAATTATATGCAAAAAATAAAGTTAATAAAGCATTCTGAAAAAAAAAGTATGTCAATAACATTTGGATGGTTTTTTTTATAGGGATTTTTATTTGCTTGAAAACTTATTTCCAAGTGGAAATATTAATTATTAAATTTTTTGCTTATTGTATTATACTATTTGATATAATTTGAATTTTAATGTAGCTGTACATCGTATAAGATTCTTAGTTGTTATTTTATTGTAAAATAAAATTAGTTTCTTCTTTATTAATTTTAACACAAAAGAATATACACTACCATTTAATAGTAATGAAGCAGGAAATTTAACCCATAGAAAAATTGTGAAAAATGTTCGGAGCCTAATTTCTTTGGTAACTTGCAGAATAGTGTCGTAGAAAAAGACTATTAAAGAAAAGAAAAGAAAATTAAAAAATTTTTAATAAATAGTAAACTTTATTTTTCTGGAATTTACGAGAAACAAACATAGTACTCCCAACAATTCTGTTAAAACTACAAAAAAAAATATGACATAATGAAAATTAATAAAAATGCAGAGTAAATAATTAAGATTTTAATTCATTAATAGTTATAAAATATTCTAACAATCCTATTTTTTTCGATACTATGAAATCAAATCAGTTTTATTTATTATTGAAAAAGCCCACACTCATACACAAAAAAAGATACGAATATTTTAATAGCAGAACAAGAAATGAATTCACCCAATATAGAGATTATATAAAAAATACAATAAAAAATTTATTTCAGGAATGAAATCTTTCTCCCTAATTTCGAGATATAATTTTAGATTTCAATTTAATAAAAATGTTTTAATAAATGTTAACATGTTTAAATAATTCAAGAGATCAGACAAATTTAATTTATATCAACTAGAACTTTATCAAAGCAAAAATTATAAATATTTGTTTTTTTTACGTAGGTTTTATACAGTGTTATATGAAACAATTCAAAAACGATTATAATTCCCATACAGATTTAAAACTACAAGGCAATTTTAATTTTTCTCAGATATTGGGAAAAAGAAGGACCTATTGATTCTTCTTACAAAACAAAAATTCGACTTGATAAGCAACACTGAGACTGCTTTCAAGTAGCTGGGAATTAATTAGCATTCCTACTGGGCGAAAAATCTCCAGAAGGGGAAAGCAGTATGTTTGCCCAGTTTTTGACGCTAAAAAAGCAGTAAACAATGGAGCAAATATTAAACAACCAGCTGGCATCCGGCACGTTGCTGCCCCAGAAGAAATAGTTTTGGAAACATCGTTTGGAATTTGAAATAGTTATCTTGCTTAGTTAAAAATGATAGGAAGAATGATATGTATTTTATTATCGACACTGAATATATTCACTGAAATTGAAGGATATATAGAGGAGAAGCATAAATAATATTTATACTATTTTTATTATTCTATTCTACAAATAAATATTTATTTTTTATGTATTAGATTTGTGTATTCTTTTAGAATTGTAAAACTTGATGGTCTTTCAGAATGGTAATGAAAGAAACTATTTATTGTATCTCGTGATTCGTTTAAAATTCGTTCAGAATTCTCAAGTTTAATGTTAGAAAATGTGATTAAAATATTTTATTTTAAATTGATTAAACATATAAAAATTATTTATACCATTAAATCTTTGATACAGTTGGAAAGATAATTTTTTGAAAACTAAGATGGTGCAAAATTATTTGTACTATAATATTTTCGAAAATTACTGCAAAAAAAGCTAGATTTTTATGAAATTTTTAATTAAAATTTTCAAACCTATAGGATTGATTCCCCTTAAACTTTTTACCATCTATACAAATAAAAATGAATGTATGTCTTTTATGCGCGGGTGTCCCGCTCATTCGATCACGATAAAATTTTGACTGCTTATTACTTGCAGTTACGGGATAGTTACAAGCATAGTAAAATTATCGAATATGTAATCCATATAGATAAAAATTTCTTCTGCGGCAGCAACGAGTCGGGTACCAGATAGTACTCTATAAAACTTTTACCTCAGAGAACGACTTGCGTTGCATTTATGTACAATAGCTTCAAAATATTAACGTCTAGCTTGAATTTAGCATCTTAACTGAATCAGTTGTGTCTCCTTGGCGAGATATTTGGTGGTTAATTCATGGCTAATAGATGCGTTAAATCGATCTGAAAATATATTTTATATTTTAGATGATTGTATTAGACATATAACCTTCGCAAATGCAAGTAATAAATGTTCAAAGTTTCATCGCAATCTGATGATCGGCACGGCAACACATAAGAGACATACAAATAAACTTTCATTTTTATTTATATAGATTACACTTTAGATAATTTTACTATGCATCTAACCATCCCGTAACTGCAAGTAATAAGTAGGCGAAATTTTATCAGAATCGGATGAGCGGTACGGCCGAGCATCAGAGACATACAGACAAACATTCATTTTTATTTATATCGATGTAGAAAATGGGAAAGTTCAATTGTAAAAAGATGGTAATTCAGCGAATTGTATAAATATATCCCGTCATTTATCCTTAAAAATTAGATTTAAAGCGAATTTTTAGAAAAAAAGAATTTTATAATTTTTTAGATTACTTTTTTAAGAACACAAAAAATTTATAAAAGGAGTATAAAATTAGTTATGCTTAGTATAATCTATCATCTTTCTACTTGTATAGAAGAAATTAATAGTTTCAATTACTACGATCTTTGAAATCACGTCCAAAAAATATGTATTTTGTATGAGCAGTATTTACACGATGACATTTTTTTTTTTTTTTTTTGCTTTTTTGAAAATATATTTAGCATAAAAAGACCTCTTTGTTGTATAATATATGAAAAATAGCCAACATGAAAAAAAAAGAAATTTTCTTTTTACTCTATTGATATAAAATTAATCATTCTCAACTTAATGTACCATGACATCTCATGATAAACACTAGACAATGCTTTGTTATCAAAAATATCAATTATAAATTCAAGTAAAATGAATCTCAAGTTTCCTCAATATTTATATTTTTACTTTAAAATACTGAAAAATGTATTTAAAAAATAAATGATTCATAATGCTTAAAAATTTATATACGATCATTCTTAGGCGAATGTATCAAAAAGATATCGAAGGAGTCCATCGATTTCAGTTTTATGTACGATATTAATGTAAAATCTTAAAGTCGGCAATAAGTAGCTATGTTATAAGTAAAAAAAGGAACAAAAAGTATCACGGATTCCCTTCAACCTAAAATTGCAATTGAACAACTCCCCGTGTTGGCATTACGCTATCAAATCTTAAGCTATCTGAACCGACATCTTTGAAAGAATAGAAGGGGTATCAGCTGATCAACCCTAACGGTATCAGCTGAACCCCTAAGACAGTGGTGGGGAAACTTTTTTTAAGAAGGGCCATTTGTAATAACTAGACGATCGTAGCGGGCCAAAGAATAATGCTTAATCGTTAAAAAGTTTATGTGTTCTATAAACATATACATATATTATTACATACACTTATTATTTTAATAGTAAAAAAGCAAAAGGTAAGAAAATTATAAGCACAAAATATAAAATGAATTTAGTGTAGTTCTTGATGTGAAGTATTATCCCTTTATTTTCTGGTGTCATTACTGGTTGATGGTGCATGAGAAAAATGAAATTGAGACTGTTTTATCAAAATTTCATCATAGTCCGGTTCCATTTGCGAAGCAGAAATTCTTAAAACTGATGAAAGGTGCTCATCTGTAATTCTGTTTCTTAAAGAAGTTTTCCTAAGCTTCATTGTTGAAAAGATTTGTTCGCATATATAAGATAAACCGAACATTGTCATTATCTTCATTGCTAACTAATGCTCTTGCGCGGGTGTTTGTTGAGGCAGTGGGAGTTTCGGGGATTACACAAACAATTACTAGAGTCACAGCGGGTCGTTGCAGATGACTGACTAAGTCACTAACTGATCTTTGGGCGGCCTCGCTTGTATTTATATCTATCTGCAAGGATTGCTCGGGAATTGGAGTTTTGCGGTTCTTTCGGAAAAACAGAACATTGAATCGAAAATGCGAGAGTATCTGGAAGTTTCGAGCGAAGAGGAGTCAGCTGTTTGGGTGGGATGGATTTGTCCAGAATACTATTGTGTTTTGAATATCCCCGCAGGTAGTTTTGATGCGGGTCGTCAAATTAAGAAATAAGAATGCGTTCAAACATTCTCACGACGGCACTCTTAAACGGGCCGGATTAAACCTTTCCGCGGGCCTGATTTGGCCCGCGGGCCGTAGTTTCTCCATCACTGCCCTAAGAGGAGGAGAAAGGAAATCCCAGAAACACAAAACATCTTGTGACTTCAGGACTCCATTCCCTTAATGGGAATAAAGAGAAAAGCAGAAATGTCAGGATGGGTTGAAAAGTGAAAGAACATTTTATTCTTGCAATTATCGTACCATTCAATCGCATTATCAGCGAAATTTTTAGAAGCGGCGACATCATACTTTCCAGTGAAGTCCCTGTTGCACTTAAATGGTAACGACCTTCACTTTCCTATATTTTCATTTGACATCACTTTTTAACAGTCAATAACATGACTATCTGGGGGCGCCATCTATTGATAGATTATTGAGGTAAATATTTAAAAGAACCGACATTTATTTTTAATTCAACTTTTTCAGAAAATGCTTTACTGCAATAAATAAATTAAATAACTACTTTTGAAAAAAAAATCAAATTTAAAAAAATAAGCTAAAATAGATAGATTAATTCAATCACATGTTACTTAAATTAATAAATTAAGCATTAATTACAATTAGTAAATTTTACTTAAAACTAATTAATAATTTTTATTAATTATGTGATTGAAATAACAGATATTTGGAACAAATATTTAAAAATAACAGTAGGAAATTTATTTATTATTCAAAAAATCGTAGATTATCCATCGCTAGATTAGACCAGTTATTCATAGAATTACAGAATCATTTGAAACCGCATATCACTGTAATTGGTACTATTCACAGATAGTGTTTGTAAGAGTGAAGTAATTGCTCATTTTGTGATGTCAGTGATTTCTTGAATTCAGTGTCTTCTTGCTTGACAATATAAGTATCCGATAGAGATAATTTTTAATTGCCCGTGAAGTGATTTTATATTGGCATTTATTTTGCTGGCGCCATCTGTTTGCAGAATATAGAACTAAAATTTTTTATAAAAACAGGGTACTTTTTAATTTCAATTTTTTTTTTTTCAGAAAATATTTTAATCCAATAAATGAATTTATTAAATGGCTGTGAGAAAAGATAAAGCTTCAAACTTTATCTCAAATAGATAAATTGTCAGCCCCACATTACTTAAATTAGTAAATGAAATGTTAATTATAATTCAAAATATAATTAATTCTAATTAGTAATTTTTAATTAAAAATGTGTTTAAAATACCAGTTATTTGAAACAAATATTTAAAAATAACAATAGCAAAAATGTTTGTTACTAAAAAAATCTTGGATTATGCATCTCTAATGCTGACAGAGGGCCTTTCAAGAGCTATTTTCACTTTCGATAATATAGTGATTGTTTTCCTCAGTCACAATTATGATAGGTAAAATCAGGTTTTAACAAGGAAAAAGTAGTTTTGATTGTATCAGATTGTTTAAAACAACAAAAGAATATTCAAATATTTATTTCCATATCACTACTTTAGTTTAAAGTGTACTTTTCCTCGGTCAGAAGCATTGCTTATGAAAGCAAATGCATGTAGAATATTTAGGATTGATTAAATATCAGTGATTTAAAATGCTAAATGATATCATCCGTTTCATATAAAATTTGCGTAAAGAAAAGTCTGTTTCCGATATTCAAAACTATAATAGTGGAAAACAGGGTTGATAAAGTAGAAAAATATGCTAAATCTACTTGACATGCTCACATTTCTGATAGGAAAAGGCCTAATTAGTTAATCCAGACTGATTAACATTTCTAAATTACCTTTTAAGGGAGATTTTCATTTCCATGTTCGATAATAAAAGGATTGTTTTTATCTGACTGGGTTCAAATTGAAAACTATTTTTAAATTCAGAATCGAAGTGATTGCGTTTTAGATTTAATTATTTATTACCACACCACCTGCATTTTTTAAAATAAGATTTTTTGTGCAAAGTAAAAAAATATCTATTCTTGAAACAAAATGTAAATGCTGATCGAGTTTGGAGTAAAAGTAAGGGCACAAGAGACCATATTTTTGGATCTGAAAGCTATGCGTTAAATGAATACATTGCAGAATATTACTACTGTCTTTTAACCTCCTGGTATACTTTTACAAGGATGTAGAAAAGAGAAAAAAAAATTGCTTACCTTTTATGCAATGTTTGTGCTTGTTGGAACTCCTCTTTAATTTAAGTAAGGAGGCCCACAGGTGATTATCCTCCTATTAGGGGTCAGCTCATGTGACGTAAAAGTCACGTATCATGTACTTATGCGCATGGCAATTAAACCGTCATCAGCAATGGTTTAGTAGATGAGTCATTAACGTTCCCCCCCCCCCAATTTTGAAGCTTTTTTTTTTTTTTGCATTTGAAGATGCAACTTTAAGTAATTTTTTTTTCTCATATTATATGTTATAAGATGAAATCCTGGAGGACTTACTTTAATGTGAAATTCAAGAGTGATTGCCGTGTAAAATGATTTTATTTTTATTTTCCTTTCAACAATCGTGAATTGCGCTATTAGCGTTGGAATAGAAGATTGAAAACCTTCTTCGAAGTCGGTGATATGCTAAGATCATTTAATATTTCATTCAATGTGGGCCCATTTATTAACTGTAAGAAACTGAAATCAGCTCATTTTTATTATTCTATTCAACAAACAAATATCCATTTTATATATTAGATTTGTGTCTTATTTTAGAATTGTAAAGCTTGTTTTTCTTTCAGAATGGTCATGAAAGAAATTATTTATTATATCTCGTAATTCGTTTAATATTCGTTCAGAATTCTCAAGTTTAATATTAAAAAATGTGATTAAAATATTTTCTTTTAAAATTGATTAAACATATAAAATATATTTATGCCATTAAGTCTTTAATATAGTTGGAAAGATAATTTTTTGAAAACGAAGATAGGGCAAAATTATTTGTACTATAATATTTTCAGAAATTTCTGCAAAAAACGCTAAAATTTTATTAAATGTTTAGCTAAAATTTCAAACCTATAGGATTGGTTCTCCTAAAGCTTTCTCGCATACTCTCTAATAAACCTATTATTTAAGAGAAAGACTATCATTGCATTTACATATAATAGTTACAAAATATTAACGTTTAGCTTGAATTTAGCATCTTTACTGAATCTGTTATGTCTCCTTGACGAGTAATTTGGTGGTGAATCAATGGTCAATAGATGTGGTAAATATATCTGAAAATATTTTTTATACTTTTGATGCTTGTATTATGCCTATAGCAATCGTACAATTGCAAGCAATACGTTGTCGAAGTTCTATCGGAATCGAATGACCGGTAAGGTAGCGCATAAGAAACATGCAGACAAACATTCATTTTTATTTATACAGAAGGTGAGTTTCATGTTCTTTGTTCTGAAGAAACTAAAAACTTCAAAATCTCAATCCTTGTTATGTAAGGATTCTTAGCAGCTATTCTAACAGCTGCTCTAACACTTTCGAGCAGATGCATCCATTAAAATATTTTCTTTGTTGGACACAACCATAAAACATGATCATAAGCATTAAGATACTACTTCACATTATCCGTTATAGCTGTTTTTAAATCATCTCTAAATACAAACTCTGCCGAATTGCATGTGCTATTCAGTACTTAGTTCATTGTAGTTCCTTTTCTAAATCCGAAAATTGATTGCGGAAAATTCTGCGGATTGCACATTTTCGACATTTATCGTATTCAGTTCTTAGTCGGTCGATTAAAAAATGTCTGCAAAATGAGTATCGTACTGATCTTCCACCATATTAATTAGTTTACCAAAATTGTCAACCCGCTTTAACCGTTAATTGGATATTTCTACAGTTTACAATACATTAACTTAAAAGGGCATTTTAAATTATTATATTCGATAATGTGAGTTCTTCACGACCATCCCGAATTGCAGAATTTTGCTGATGAAGCTCGCCTGGCCAATGGGTGGGGGACATTTGCTTCCCTACTAACGCCGCCTCTGCGGTGTGCAGCTTTGGTTATATCTCACATAGATTTAAAAGCCTTATATTTAACTTACTGAACTCAAAAAAATAAAATGGGGTCATGATAGTACAGCTGTGAGTTACAAAAAGGGTTTGATGATTTTTCAAACCGGTTTTTTTAAAGTAAATTTTTCGCATTCAGGAACCGGTTTTCCAGAACGCCTTGATATTTCTCTTCTTCAAAAATAAACAAATATTTTGAATTTTCTTGGTTAGAACAAATTCTTGTAGCAGCTTAGGACGAGGTGTCAATTTATTGACAAGTGAAAGTATGTTTGAATTTGCGTTAAATGAGCTTAAAAAAATTAACACTGAAATAAGCCTAAAATTATTGCTTTTTTTTTTTTGTTGTTTTTTTGTAGAAGTCACGGAAAAATCAATTCACGAGTTTCTTGAAGACCCTTTAGAAAAACTTACAAATCCAAAGACACTGAAAGCTGAATTTTCATTATTTGAAGCAACGAATAAAAGATTTTTAAAAAATGTTATTTGATGCCATGATAACTATAAAATCAAGCTCAGTAGCTAGTGAACGAGTATTTTCAATGTCAGATTATACTGCGTCCAAAATAAGATTTAGCCATTGTTCAGTGGATATTTTGTTTTTTAAAACCCTATTTTCTTAGAAGAAATAAAAATTAGTGAAAGTAATATGAATATTATTTGAAATTTTTGTTTGTGTACTGATGGAAATACAAGGCACTAACATCATTATCATCTTATTTTTTTTTAAAATTACAAAAACTGCTAATTATCTATACTTGTAATAAAGCTCAGTGTGTGTGTGTGCGTGTTGGCGTAATAAAGGCCAGACCGGTAGCGATAGGTATACCTTGGAGCTCGAGAAAGTGCACCTCGCAACCCTGTTTTAGAATTTTTAATTAGAACTGGAATTAAAAATTAAGCGAAATTTCGTCGTTTTTCCGCTATAACTTCAGAAAATATTATCGCACCAAGTTTATTTTTACATCAAATTAAAGGCAAAAAAAATGGCATTCTAATGATGTCAGTGTTTTAACATATAACTTAAGCTTCTGTTTTCAATGAATTTTTTTAAAAAAATTTTAACTATATTTTTCAACAATATATTTCGGACAAAAAAAAATAAAATTTTATCTGCACGAGCACGTTACGACTGAAAAGGAAAATATCTTCTATCAATATGTTGCCATCAAACTGACAAAAACTCAAATTTAAAAAAATAATTATTGCAAATTAAACATATAAAAATGTAATTTTCAGCATGTGCTTGCATGAAATGAAATAAACATGAAATGCTGTTTCTAAAAAGAAAATGTAAAGAAAAAATTTGTGACTTTTACAATATTATTAAATAAATGAGCTTTATTTAAGACAAACATGGTTTAATATATATATATATATATATTCAATTCAAGGTCCAACGGCTAATTTCTAAAACTTTAATAATAGAAATGCATCTATAAAAAGGGTCTAAATGAAGTAAATAGCTACATAGTATGTAACATGAGTCTATAAAAGCTTTAAAAAATTAAGAATGTTTAGCTTTTAAATAAAAAGAGATAAAATTCAATCAACTCAGTTTCTAAAATTGAGTGCTTTATTAATATTTGAAGATCACTATTCAATAAAAACGAGTAATTTTAACCCTTTATCTACTGACGGTACTTATAAGTACCAATCACTTTAAAACTTTATAGCACAACAACCATTACTTATATTCTGATGGTACGTTTTAGAAACAGTCTTTTAACTCTTCTTTTTCATGATAGATAGCAGTAGTTGTTCTAGGCTGTTGAATTTTGCGAGGAAGAAAGCTATTTACAAACGGACATTGTGTTCTTTTGCTGCCATTTTGTACGGATTGCCGCTCTTATCTTTTCTTTGCTATAAATATATAATATCAAACCAAAATTATGTCAGTTTGATAATTTCTTTGTTTTCTTATGAGTGTTTTTTGATTATTTAACATTTTTAAGAGGTTACATTTCATTACGAATATCATCCGTATTTTTTTTCTATTATGAGGAAATTTATACATAGTGTACTGACGGTACTTTTAAGTACCACTTTAATTACTTCTAACAAATTAAATTTCGCACCGGGAGATTTGTTTTCTTGTATATCCTTTAATTAGCAATATGGCAGCTAGAAAAAAATATATTTATAAAGGAATTTTCAGTAGTTCATAATGCAGTAGATAAAGGGTTAAACCACTTCAGAGACCATTCCAAAGATGATACTTCAATCAACACCCAGGATTTCTCAGTATTGACTGGCCTAAGAATGAAAATTTTGAATGTTCCATACATTTTTATTTAAAACTTCATAAGTCGATCAAATTTGATAGTAGAAGATGGAAACCTACATTTATTTATTTATTTCAAAGTTAAAGTGTCAAGAACATTTTGTATAAGTATGATTCCTTAGAACTAAAGGATATATAAAAACTCAATCATTTTTAATTATGTAAATAGAACAAAATAAAATATTGTTGTTCGCATCATTTAAATCTGTTTGAAACTAAAAGTAAAACATGAATTTTATGATGAATCTTTTTTTTTGAATAATTCTTGAAATATTACATAAATTATTGAAATTATACAGTAGTACACATAATGCTTCTCTTTTACTTATATATTTTTTTAAAAATTCTTGGTTTCAATAAATAAAATGTTTTTATATCATTTAGCAGTTTAAATTAATTAAATTAATTTCCAATTTAAATTAAAGTTGAAATTTTGTGAGAGTTGACAAATAATTAGAGACATATAGTAAATTACAAGCTTTAGGCCTTTATAATTGCAAGAGTGAATTATATGACTATTAAAATTTCTACCTTAAAAAATATTTTGATGAAGTAGCTATTAAAAGAAAAGTTACATAAAGTATTGAATTGACAATGACAAGTCACACAAAGTATTCAATTAACAATGACGTTACATAAAGTATTTACCTGACAGTTTTAAAGAGTATTAAGAATGGCGAACCGGCTAGTCGCCAAAGGTGGCTAGTATAGAAAAAAATTAAAACAATAATACAAGACAAATTGTTTATTTGCCTTTTCAAAAGCGAAACAATAATGTGAAACTGAATACATGAATTATAATATAACAATGAATGTTCCTAATTATATTCAAGTGTACAGATAAAATAATTTCTTGCAAACTAGAAAACATTGAAAAACAGATTAATAACATACAGTTATATACCATATCATATACAAAAAACAGCTACAAATTCTTTAGATAAAATTCGCTAAATAAAGCTACATTTCTTCCCCCCCCCTCTAAAAAAAGATAACTAATTTCTGTTCACCAAAATATTAAATTGAGTTCTAACATTAATCTGATGTGATGGAAAGACAATTTTTTTGTTGTTGTTGTTAAACTAGAGCATAAACACACATAAATATTTATTTCACTTAACAACAGCAATACTGTATATATATAACTATATTTTTACACATATATATGTATAGAGAGAGAAAAAAAGCTGAATAGTATGAAGAAATTATGTTCTGAATCAGGTGCATAGATAAATCATAAGGGGTACAATATTAATATACAGGTGGTTATCAAAATAATAGAAAGATCCGTGAATAAAAGTGACATACTTGAATGCGCTTCATAAACATCAAAATATAATAATAGCTACTACTTACTATACATATATATGTGTATATAGAAATGTGTATGTTCTGGCAGTATCTGACAACTTTACTGAAGTTCTACAGATCTTAGATTTTTTTTTATCAAAAGCATTGAATGTTGTATCACTCAGATTATTAAAGAAGCCAAGTTGTAGAAGTCCATCTAGCTGAAGTAAGTGCGGCCGAAACATCCAACATTAAGGCGTTTCTAAAGTCAGGACAGCATACACGTTGTGGCAAGACAAGCTGGGTAAAGCAAAATAGCGCGTGGAAAGAGAAGCTTAGTGAAGCAGACCGTCGGGTATTGAAACTGATTGTAATGTCTAAAAAGCAAGCAATGCAGCAAAAATGATCATAGAGCTCAATCCCCAGCTGGATTCCACACTGCCAGTGATTACAGTTAGCAGGTATTTTCATAAACATAATATTTATAGCAGAGCAGCAATTTCGAAGTCACTTACCACATATGTTAATGGTAAACGTCATCTGCAGTGGTGTCACATTCGCAGAACTTGGTTGACTGATTAGTGGAAGAAAGTAATATAGTCTGACGAATCGTATTTTACATTTTTCCCCACCACAGGACGAGTGCACGTTTGAAGGACGCCTGCACAAGCATATGATCATGATTGTCTCCTTCCAAATGTCAATCAGTCATGATATGAGCAGCATTTTCGTGTTTCTCTGCTGGACCAATCGTAACCATGAAAGGAGTGATCACTGGCGAGAAGTATAGAGAAAATTCAGTTGACTAGGTCCATCCTATGATGAAAACTTTGTTTCCAGCAAGAGATGGAATTTTCCAGGATGGTAATACACATATGCATGCAACAAGGTTTGTCCAATCACTGTTTTATGAACACGAGGATGAAATGAAAAGCCTTCCTTGGCAATCACAGTCAACTGACCTCAATATAATTGAACCGTCATGGTCTATTTTAGAGCGTTCAGTGCGGAATCGACATCATCCATAGGTATCTTTCTGGAACTTTCACAATAAATTAGGAAGAATGGTACAATATTCTTCTAAATACTACTCAACACCTATATGAATCGATTTCTAGGCCAATCCAAGCTGTATTTCATGCCAAAGGTGGTCCCTACAGCATATTAATTCAAGATTCCATATAAATACAAGGTGTTTCCATTAATTTGATAAACACCTGTATATTAAATAAGATTCAAATGTACATAAATAATGAATATTAAGTAATGAATATTCTGTCACGTGACAAATAAGATATATTTCTTGCAAAATCAGAAAGCACTGATTGAAACATACTATTGAAAACAACATCATATAAAAAAAACAGCTACAAATTCTTTTATTAAAATTTGTTTCATGAAGAGAATATTTTTTTCTTACAAAAAGGATTGATTTCTGTGAATAAAAATAATAAATTCAATTCTTACATTAATCTGATGCAATGAAAAACAATCTTTTAGAAATTCATTAAAATAGCGCGTAGAAAAATGAGCGTAATAAAATATTTATTTCACTTCACAACATAAGTACTGTATTATCAAATTATTTTTGCATATGCAGGGTGGCACAAAAAACGGGAAATTTTTTAACGATTCAATAAAAACAAAAGTATTGGAAGAAAACATGGCAAAAAAATTGGAAATTTTTAATGATGTAATAAAACCAAGAGTTGGAAGAAAAATATACTATTCACAGTAATTGAAACGTTAAAATTTGTCATTTAATAAATATTCATTGAATAGATCATTTTTTAGAATTACGTCATTTAGATGCCGTCCTTTAGTACGAATGCATTCTTGAAATCTGCAATTAAGGTATCTCATTGACGGCTATAATATCTCAGATGGAATATGATGAATTTCATCCCAAATCCTTTGTTTTATCACATCCAAAGTTCTTACTCCAGTCATGTACACTTCATTTTTGATATAGCCCGACAATAAAAAATTACAGACAAATATGGCAATCTAGGGAGTCCAGGGAGTGTTACTGAATCTTGAGATCACACGGTTACCGAACTATTATCGTACAGCTACCACTGATGGACGTGCAGTATGTGATGCTACTCCATCTTGTTGAAACCAGGTTTCTTTGTAGAAAATGTTCGATTCAGATGGAATGAAAATTGTAACATCTTTACATAACTGTAGGCATCAACAGCTGATGTGATCAGTTGCTTAATTTTTTTAAAGCCAAATTATTCCATGCGATAAAACAACGCACCATACTTTCGCGTTACTAGAGTGTAAAGGGCAGGTATGAACTACAATTAGGATTTATTTCTGTTCAGTCATGGTAGTTCTGCTTATTCATGTAAACAGTGAGCCTCATCTTACATTCATAATTTGTTAAGAAATTCATCGTCTTTGTCTGTTTGTTACCCTTTATCACAAAATTCTAATCACAACTGTCGTTTTTCTTCAGTTGTTCCAATATCTGCAATTCGTATGATTGGAACTTCAAATCTAATTGAAGAATTCAACAAATGTACTCATGGGACTTTTCAGTTGTAGCTCTCTCCACATGAATTGAACACTATGGGACCCTAAGTAAAATAGAATTGCGTATAATGTTCAATGGAGTACTAGCCCATCTTTGTCATCCTGTAAGTTTCTTCTTTAAAGTAGATCCAGTTTTTTCAAAATTATTTATCAAGATCTTATCGTGCATTACAATGTTAACCAATGATGCTGGCGACTTCCCCACCTGTAAGAAGAATTGCGTGAGATGGGTGGCTGTATGTGGACTGAATTTCATTAGAAAAATACCAACAGAAGGCATTCCACATCATTAATGAGATGGTGTCAAAAAAAACCGGCCTCCCGACGACATGTATTTCTCCATGCCTGGAAAATGATCTAGACATTGAACGGACGTTGGCGAATTATACATCATTCTGTTAACATTAATTGTGTAATGTAATGTTAATGTTGGAAAATTATAATAACCAGCTTTGGAAAAAGTAATGATATGTAAAAGTATAATAATGTAATTATAACAAAGCTACACAACAGCATTAAAAAAAATTCTTCTTCTTTTATAAAATAATTTTAAATACAGTTTCACATCACTACTTGCTTCAAGTGCTGAACAATGCAATCAACCGTGCTGCTGGATCTACCCATGCTTGTCGTTCCACCTCCTCTATCTCCTATTCCGGAGCCACTGCTGCAGGCGCATACTGAAAAGTATACGCACCAAACAATCATGATGGTTTTGAGCATCGACGAAAAGGGATTCACGATGACAAACGGACACGTCTCCTATTCGTCCGATAAACTGCACCGGAAGCAATTGAGAAAAGCATTGGCCCACACGCACGGTACGCATCTATTTTTTGCCGATTTAAAAACGAAACGATTCTACAAGAAATTCTTTGGCCGTTTAAAATTAAAACATCAAATGTTTATTTTGAACAGTCGAAATAAAGTTGGAAAGTGCATTTATTGCAAAAAGAAATGTCATCGTTGGCTGGCGGTAGTACGAGGCATTGGGAATTTTTTTAGAATAAAAATGGATCCCATTCCTCACTGAAAAAAATGGCTCTGTTCAAAATGAGCATGCGCCAACTCACAGTATATATAAAAGCTCTCTCACTTCATTTCTTACCAAAATGTCTTTGACTAACTACGTCTGATTGGTGCGTGCAGTGTTGGAATCATTTCCGCCGCCAGAATAGAATAGTGTGGGCGAGGTGGACTTGCAAGAAATGACCGATGTACGATAAGCGCATGTTCCAGATGGACGCATGGACGAGATTAGGGGAACTCGCCACCCAGTGCATCCACTCTTCCCCAGGGCCAGAAATTGGTTTGAACAAAACATCAGAGTGCCCGATCTGTAAAGAGCAGTTACATAGAAGCATCACCACCTCATGCGGGCACGTCTTTCATGGGGAATGTTTGGAAATGAGGATACGACGAAATAGGTCTTGTCCACTTTGCAGACACATCCTCTGAAAGTTTGTATGCCTCCAAAAAAATGAGAAAGAGTCGATACGATGTGAGTCGTATAAGCTCTTTCCCATTTTGGGGGGGGGGTTCAAGAGTTGCCAACCTTGTAGAAAGACTTTATCAGAAATAAATTGTAATCTTGTAGCAATAAACCAACTTTGGGAAGATTGAAATGTAAAATTTGAATAGACCAACTTTGGAAAGAATGAAATGTAAAATTTGAATAGACCAACTTTGGAAAGAATGAAATGTAATAGCAAATAAACTGTAATGTACTGTTAATAATGTAAAAGTAATTATCTGTAAAAGTATAATAATAAATAAACTGTAAACTAATGTTAATAATGTTAAAACACAAACAAACAAACAAAAAATTTTCTTCTTCTTTTTCTTTTAAAAATATTTTTGAACGAATAAAACTTCACCCTAATACTGCAGTGTTTCAAAACTATATCATTATGTGGTTTCAACTCGCTTTTACTCCCTATCTTCATCCGGTGGTTGTACTCATCAGCGAGAGTGGGCAGATGATGTTTCGACTTTTAGACATTGCACAGCTGTTGAAGAAAAAGAAACCGTGCAATTATAAAAATCAATTAAAATTCCTGGCGGTTCAAGGACGCGTCATATTGCCTTTGAAAGGCTTCACCATCCCTCCTCAGACCCTCACCACCCACTTTGTCAACTTTCAAGTGGCCCACAATTTGATCGCTGCCGAAAACCCGGAAATGGCTCAATTATTTGTAAAATGTCTATTTGATGGCTTTGCTTATAAATATGGCATGAGGAAATTTGTGACGACTGTTTGAAAATCACCCCTGCTCATATGTGTGGAAGAACCGGGTGATAATGCCATCATCGTCAATGACTGGATTCAGCATTTTATTAAAGATTTGCAATTGTACCGATTAGAGGTGCAAAAGAGTCTCTTGTCGCAAAATATTGTCAACAGTAACTCGACAAGATTCAAAGAGGAACTCTAATGCCACCCCCGAGACCGATGCTGGACTTTTTAATACTACCATCCTTGAATCTGAAGCTGGACCCAACCCCGTCCCCGAGTCTGATGTTGGACCCACCCCAGAATTTTATGTCCCCGAGTCTGATGCTGGACTTTTTAATACTACCATCCCCGTATCTGAAGCTGGACCCACCCCCGTCCCCGAGTCTGATGTTGGACCCACCCCAGAATTTGATGTCCCCGAGTCTGATGCTGGACTTTTTAATACTACCATCCCCGAATCTGAAGCTGGACCTACCCCCGTCCCCGAGTCTGATGTTGGACCAACCCCTGAATTTGATGTCCCCGAGTCTCCTCCTATGATACAATTTTTCAAATTTGAAACATTTCCTGAACCTGGAAATTTAATCGTGAGCTGCCAAAATCTTCCAAAACGTGTTTGGTTTGTCCTTGGCAAATGTGATTCCATGTTTTGGGTAGGGAACCAGTTATAACTTGCCTGAAGAAAAAAAAAATTCTCTCCCTCAACCCAGTTTAAACTTCCGGGTAGGTTGAGTATAAAAAGGGATGCACACCAAACATCAACAGCTCTTTTGCTTAAGCATGGACGTGTTTCCCGCAACAAAATCATCAACCTTGGTGTCCGTAGCCCATCCTGGAAAATGGGAACCTTTCGAGAGCCTCATGATGCAAGATAGAGTGGAGGTGTTTATATCGTATATGTATCTGACCACGCAGAGGATATTCCATCATCCGATACCAGACTGGACAAAGAACGGACTCTATGTCGACAATTTTAAGCGGGCCGTGCTAGAGTCTAAAAAAGTCCAGTTCTTTGAGCCCCACAAAGTAGGCTGTAAAAAAGTGTTGAAGCTAAAGAGGAACCCCACCAACGCAAAAAAGACGTCGGATCAACGTCTGGGGTTCAAAATGAATAACATGCTAAAGGTAAAACAACATTTTTCGTTTGGATTGCGAAATGTGGCGCAGGGGGAAGGACACGTCTACCAGACGTCGGATGTGCCCATACTCATTTACCACTTGCCCGCCAAGAGCCTTCAGTGCAAAGCAAAACCCTGCATAACGAGGAGAGCTTTCAGTGAATGATGCCAGTTTCTTTTTGCCAGGTGCGTACTGAAACCCAACTCGACATACGTAGTGCCACCTGGAACAATGTACCTCATCCTCACGGTATAAAAAACATATTTGCTGTCGGCATTTTGGACTGGGGTCGGGTGAAACATCACCAGACCTTTCAGGCCCACAAAGAGTTTGCACTCCAAGTATATAATTTACCACCTCCAACACCTGCCCACGAGTGTAAACCAACGCCTACAAAAAAATTGAAAACGACCTTTGTGGAGCCTTCACCTGTGCCCTAGACCTTTGTGGAGCCCTCAGATGTGCCCGAGACCTTTGTGGAGCCCTCATCTGTGCCAGAAATGGACCTTGTGTTAGAGAGAGAAGAGATAAACAATTTCTTGGAGATATTTGGGAGGGAATTGTTTCTCGACTCTCCAGCAGTATTGAATCCTTCTCATAACTCTCCAGCAGTATTGAATCCTTCTCATGACTGTCCAGCAGTATTGAATCCTTCTCATAACTCTCCAGCAGTATTGAATTCTTCTCATGACTGTCCAGAAGTATTGAATCCTTCTCATGACTGTCCAGCAATATTGAATCCTTCTCATAACTCTCCAGCAGTATCAGTAATGAATCCTCATGATAATTTTTTGAGTTTTAAAAGTAATCATCAAACCCTATTACCTCCTCCTACAATATTACTTCCTCCGGATAATGGGGAAGAAGCTCATCTATTAAATTTAATAATTGAAAAAATAATTATATTGTACTCCAGTAAAAACTTGTATTTTTAAGGAAAAAGCTTTTCCATTAAATTTAAAAATTTAAAAATGACTCCAGTAGAAAAATATATTGTGCCCCCTGTAAAAAAAACTTGTATTGTCATAAACCTATGTGGCTAAATTTGTAAAAAGAATGTAAATGGAATGTATATAATTGTTTTATTTATTTTAATGTATATAACATTAATTTCCTGTAAAAAACTTGAATTGTCATAAAACCTATGTGGCTAAATTTAAAAAATGTAAATGGAGTGTAAATAAAATTGATTTATTTGAATGGTTTTGTTTTGTTTTTAATTACTTCCAAAAAAATAACCCTTGGAACTCTTCTTTGGAAGGGTTCCTAGGGTTATATTTTTGGGTTCTCTAAATGACCAAACTTGGAAAAGGGCAATTTGAAACATTTCATTTTAAATTATTTATTATAACCCGACCAGTCTTTTAAAAAAGTCCTTACTATTTATTATAACTCATCTTTATTAAAAATAATGGCTTACATAATTTATCATCTTGATTGAAAATAATGGCTTAAATCATTTATCATCTTGATTGAAAATAATGGCTTAAATCATGTATCATCTTGATTAAATAAATTATTTATTGTAACCATTTTTTCAAGAAACCACATCTTTATTAAATTATTTATTATAACGCAAAAAATAATCGCATCATCTTAAAAAAGAATTATATTTATATTTCAATTCTCATAATGAATCGTGTCGTTTTCCATTTTTGAAAAAAATTTTAATACTGTTATGGTGCTCATATATTTTTTAGAGCAACTGTATCTGTGATTTCTTGCTTGACAATATGAGTATCAAATAGAGATCATTTTTAATTGAACGTGAAATGACCTTCTATTGGCATTCATTTTGCAGGCGCCATCTGTTTGCAGAATAAAGAATTAAAGTAAAAATTTTAAAGAAATGATAGTTTTTAATTTTAATTTTTTTTTCAGAAAATACTTTAATCCAATAAATGAATTAATTAGATGGTTGTGAGAAAAAAATCAATCGTAAAACTTTAGCTCAAATAGATAAATTGTCAACCCCATATCACTTAAATTAATAAATGAAATATTAATGATAATTAAAAAATATTTTTAATTCTAATTAGTAATTTTTAATTAAAAGTGTGATAAAAATAACAGTTATTTTGAACAAATATTTAAAAATAGCAATAGCAAAAATATTTGTTTTTAAAAAAATCGTGGATTATGCATCTCTATACTAAACTGACTTCAAAAAGTTTTTAATGGAAGGGGGGTGTCATATTGGAACACCGCTAGTGGGTAAGCTTTGTAATGTTGTAAAGCGGTTAGACTTTTAATTTCTTGGCTGTATGGGTTTGGCAACGTACGGAATTCGCTTGTCTATTCTTCATCTCAGGCATTGTAAATTTAATAGAATTGGCTAGAAATTTGAAAAAACTTCTTCTCCATCAGCATTTTTGTTGGTAAGTTACCTTTTTCATCTGCAATGAATGTTGTATTTATCATAATATTCAACTGTCATTAACTAAGAACAAATTGGAGACCTAGTTGGTTTAATACTGCTTGCCGAACAAAAGTGGTTTATTTGTACAGTTAAAATATTCTTAAAACAGTGGCGAAGAAACTATAATAGATAAAATAGTTAATAAAGTCATTAATCGTTACAAGTTTCAGATCTTTGAGTATATCATCATTAAGATTTTTAAATAGTTTAATTTTCACAAAAATAACAGATATGGCCTGCAATATTGAGTTAACCAGCATATTCTGTTTGTACCTGTTTTTAATGTTAATTACTCTCTCTGATCCTTCGGCAGCTTTTATTTGAGAGATGCTTAGTGTGTCAAATACACCTTAAATATTATTTGTTTCTTTTCGATTCCTTTTGAACTTACAATTTATTCTTTACAAGATTAATTTCGAAATGTATTTTTCCTGGTTTTGAATTATTGCTTGAATGAATGAAAACCATTTGTTTGATTCATTTTATAAAGCAGTTTCTAATTCTGCTCTTTCTATATGTCTGAGATTTAGAAGTTTATGACGGGAAAAAATTAATGTAGAAAATCCTGCTGAAGGAAATTTTATCTATGTTGTGATTGTTGCAGTGCTTGAATTGGAATTACTATTCTAGAAAAGGTGTATAAATATGTTATTTATTGGTTTACACAGTAAAATTGTGTTAAAATCGACAATGGTAAATTCGAAACTTTGGCAGCAAATCAGGCATAAAAATTCATTTTCTCTTTAAGCATTTCATTACTATTTGTTAAAGTATATTTAATTTGATTTGTTATATTATTTATTCTTCAGTACTATATATTTTTAAACATTTAACTTAAGATGATGAAAGGGCATTTTTAGGTGATAGTAGAAACTTAAAATATTTTCTCTCTATAAAATAATGAAATATATCTCCTGCTTAAAGTTAAAGAAAAATCATTATGTACTCTAAAAATATATGCCTAGAGTAATTATGCACAGGTTAATTCATTATTATTTAGTTAATATTTTTTATATAGTAATTGTTATACTATCTATTATGTAAAAATGCTTGCAAAAGTTGTATTTTAAAATTGATAATTATCGAAAGATAAACGGGAAAGGGACTTGCTGTTCAGAGTTAATCGCTCATCAACAAAATAAAATAATCCTGTTTAATGATAATCAGTAGAAGTGAAATGAAATTGAAAATATTTAGTACATGCACTAATCTTTTTCTGCTCATTGATGAAGAGTTTTCTTCACAGGATGCTGTCATTCAACAAGGACACGAGCACAATCTTTTGTCTATGGCAAATGACACATATTATTCGGAGTTTATCTCACACACACCAAATAGAATTATTATTATCAATGTGGAGGGAATACAAAATGGAAGTTTTCCATTGCAAACAATAATATTTCTATTTGCAAATCAACAAACAATATATTTTGTTTATACCAATGTGTATCGTGTTGATTAGTTGGACAAAAAAATATGTCCCTAAAAGTTTGTCACAAAGCATGCAATAAAGCAGTCATTTACTAATTCACGTGCTTGAGAATCTCAAATCAACATGTATCTAGAATCGAATGACAACATTTATATGCTACCTGATCATTGGCATCAGAATCAGAAGACCAATATTTGATGACTACCAATGAGATGCAAGGTCATTCACTGTAACTGTGTGTTCAGAACCTAGAAAATCCATGTTTTTCACATGGCTGTTATATGCTGGATACTTACAATTTAGACAGTGAAGAAATTTCTTTTTACTGACAACAAAAATATATTGTTTATCCTGAAGCACTTGTATAATAAAATTTTAAAAAATATATTTGGAATTCTCCTTTTTATATAATTAAATTACAGTGAAAGTATTCATTAACAATAAAAAAATAAATTATCATTCATAAAAATTCATTGTCTTTCTATTCTTCCAGATTAAAATAGGGCGCTATTTTGAATTTCAAATGATAGTTCCCAAAGTTTTTTTTTTTTTCTGCAGCCGCATTGTGCAGCCTGCTTCCCATCTAGTTATTCATATATTTATTATATTGGAATTTTTTAATTATTTGTTTTTGATGTTCTGGAAATAGACTTCTTTTGTCCTAGATTCTCTACTTGATATTTTAACTGACTTATTATGATTTAATATTATCATATTTTTTACCCATTTCATAAAATATCACTTAATAAAATTGTAATGCTTGTATTTTCAGCTTTAATATCTGTATTGTATATTTTGATTCGTGTGTTCTTGTTTCTACTTATGACGTTTTACAAGCCCACTGACAGAAAGCTGTTAGCGATGTAAGCCTAAATTAGCGTCCGATGTTTTTTCAGTAGCGCCAACTAGGTTTTTTTTTTTTTTTTTTTTTTTTTAGTGCGAAATATTTTTTTTTTTTTTTTTTTTTTTTTTTTTTTTGCAGTGCGAAATATATGTTTATTTTTTTTTAATAAAAGGCATTGCTTTATAAAAAGTTAAGTAATGAATAATTATACCTTAAACTTAAAATATCATGCTATTTTGTAATGTTCGTAGTTTTATTTTCGTCGAGCTTCAGTGTGAAATCGATTATTAGCTTGTGCAAGGACATTTTTATAATTCGTCAGTGGATGACGCTGAGTGTGATCATGGCTGATAATATCATTTGCTTTATAATATTGAAAACCTTTGGTCTTGTGTCAACTTATTAATGTGCTCACACAATTTTTTTATTAATGGCCATCACCTTAATAATATCAGTTTCGAAATAAATAATTAATTGACCTTGTTTTCAGGTAGCATAAACTATTGATTAGGGTTGCCATGCCATTGGGAGAACCTGGAAAATCTGAAAATTTAAAAATTGACTCATAAAACAGGACAATCTAAAAAAATTCATAAAATGGGGGAAATACAGGGAACTTTCTAAATTGTTCCGACCCCCCCCCATCCCCAATGTAGAAAATGCCGATCTCTGAAACCTGCAAGGATAAAATATTGTGGTGAGACTTTCTGAAATCGATACATTACATGATTGTTTAATGCGGTACCTCACCCATGTTCACTCCCACCTCTTTTGTTCTTTATAGAGTTTCAATTTATGAGACATTTGTCTTTTTCCCATGAGGTATCCAAATTACATCTAATGAGCATACACAAGACACTCTAATTAAAAATTTGTTAATTTCGTTTATTCTGTTTTATTTTAATTCAAAAGCATTTCCGAATGAATCCATTTGAGCAAGATTAACTAACAGTGTTAAATTTTTTAAATGTTTCAAACACTAAAAAATAAACAGATTCGTTTGAAATAATCGGCCAAAAATATGTAGAATTTAACCTTGTTAGCATGGGAGAGAAAACATGCTTTACTCATTTGGCGATGAGGAAACGAAAAGATTTTTTTGGCAGGATAGTTAGTTCTTGATTAATAATTAAAAATTTTAAAAAGGGGAATATTGGGTACACTTCCCGCCCTTTAATGTATGCATGTGCCTAATTTGGTAGCTGTAGATCAAACAGTTTAGCATTTAGAGCACCAGCACACACACACATTGAGCTTTATTATAAACATAGATATAGAATAAACTGTGAATATATTAAAAGTAGATTGCAGAATTAAAAAAAAATGAATTGAAAATCTATATTTAATAAGGATGTATATTTGGAAAAATCTCAGATTACCAAAACTTTAGTGCTTTTTTTTTTTTTTTTTTCATTTCATTTGCTATGATAAAATTATAGTTGATTATATGTTATTTAGTTGTTTTTATTGATTGATTATATTAAGCATAAGCTACTGTATGTGTAGCAGTATCCTGCTTTTATGCTTTTCTAGAAATCAGAAGAACAGTAGTGGAAGTAGAAAATTTGTAATCCTTTAGATTAATTATATTTGAAACTAATTTCAGGTGAATTAAAAAAAATTACAACAAGGAAAATGTAAAAAGTGGTTAATGCTTGCATTGACATTCTAATTTGTAGTGTTTGTGTTTTAAATTATCATATTATGTATGCTTTTATAACTATGTTTATTCATGTATCTACTTGAAAACATTTATTTATCTTTACTTTTCCAGGCACTTTTTGAAATTGGGCTTGGACTGTTCAACCTTCTGGTTTGATGCTATGCATACAATTATGCAGACAATTTATCAAAAAAGACAAAACTTATTACAGGCTAAGGTAAAAAAAATCACAATTATATTTGAATTATTTTTTTCTAGCTTAACAAATTTACATTTTAAACTATATTGTTGAAATATTAGTTACAATTCTTTTGTAACTCAGACAGTTCAATCTTTTGGAAGTTAAATGAAGGGAATATTATCTTAGCAACACCAAATCTAAAACTTCTATTTTTAATCCTTTTAAAATAAAGGATATAATATAAATGTAAAATTTATTTTACATCTTCTTTAATCAGTCAAAATCTGTGTTTATATACTTAATAATTTCTTGTTAAGAGAATTCGAGTAATGATATGAATTTCATTTGTGATTGAATGGCTAGAGATTTTGTGGTGAATGCCACAGTTTGTGTAATTTTTGTAAATTTAAACAAATTGTAAATAAGGGAATTATTAATTATTTCCCCTCTTTCCCTATCAAAAATTTTGCAAAATTGCAGAAGAAAATAATTCAATAAATCATTTATCTCTTTCTCTCTCTATATATATTATTAAAGTTATTTGGTATTCTAAAAGTGGAGCTTAGAATGCCAGAAATTCAGATATAATTATGAATAAGCTTAATTTTTCATCTCGTCAAAACATACTTTTTGTTTCAATGAATAGACCCTACATTTTATTTTTTCAATGTATTCAAATTTAGTAGATTTGTAAAATTATGTAAGCTCAGTCATTTTTTTTTTCATTTTTTTATTTTTTCTTTTTTTTTTTTTTTTTTCTTTTTGTGAAAAAATTGTTGCATTGATAATTTAAATAATGTAAGCATTCAATAGTTTTCAGTTGAAGATTTAAGTTATTTGTTTCATGGTGACTTGCAAACATCAGAATTAAATTTTAAGTTCTTTAGCTGCAGAAATAAAATATTAATTACATACACCAGTATGTAGATATTTTGTTATTTTGATGAAATGCTTAGAATAAAATTATTGCTTTATCTTGTCTTCTGTAAGAATGTTCTTTTTTAAAAATAAAGATCAATTCTTTTTTTTTTTTTTTTTGAATTATTAAATGAAGTAAAATAATTAAGGAATTTTATTATGTTATATTTCCATGTGTATTTAAAGTTAATTTTCAGTATAGAAAGAAGGAAAAAAAAAGATTTTTTTTTTTGCAGTATCTTATTTGTATCTTCTGGATTTTACTGCAAAGATTTTGGTGCATTCTTATGTTTTGCATCATTGATCAATCTGTAAATAATTGCTTAGCTTGAAATAAATCTCAGCTGCAAATAAAATGTTCTAAATTGTTAACTGTTGCAAATTAGCATTGGAGGATATTTATATTCTCCATCCTGGATATGTCCATTATGGTTTGCTCCATACATAAAAATCTGATACTAAAATTTTGACAATTCATATGCTTCTATATCTGTGTTGATATTTTCAGAAATGATTAAGTAGTAATTTGCTAATTTTAAGAAATATTGAAACAGAACCGAGATTAATTATTATATTGTAGATTATATTTAATTTTATAAAAATTGACTAAACTCTTTGGTCATTATTGCTTTTCCGTTTTACTCCTTTGTCAAAATCAAAAATTTCATTTTGCGACAAAAGTCATACTTCTGTACTGTTACAGAAATAAATCTGGAAATTAATACACACACATTTAGAATTAATTTTAAAAAAACATGTATTTCACTTTAAAAATTTTTCACTATAAACTATGCATTATAATAAAACAGAAAACATGCTATCTTAAAAAACACGAAGCTGCACTGGCTATCAAAGCAGTGCTTGGTCAGATTCCTTTCTTAAAACCCTTCTCTGTGCTATGTTGCCAGAACTGGAATAAAAGCTGATTTCAACACTAGATAAAAATTTAAACTATTTCTTTAAAATTATGTAGAATAGAAATTGCTCCTTTGTTCATGTTTTGATTGAAAACACTGTATATGCTTTTAAAGAAAATAAGTCCTATTTTCAAACAATTACTTTTGTAACAATTTCTTTTACTTGGAGCAGATATTAGGTTAGAGTAAAAAATCTTTTTAGTTATATTACCAGTAAAAAATATAACAATTTGTAAATAATCTACTTTATTGTTAGTAACTGTCATTCGCCATTTGCTTGAGAAGCTGGAATTTGCTTATTTCTACATATTATGCTGTTAGATCTACTAGGTTACGAACATTTGGGAGGCATATTTGTTGCCAAATCCATTAAAATGATATATACTTGTCTTACCAAAATATTGTTTGTCAAATCACTGAATAAATAGAAAAATTACTGTTTGCACTGGATTATATCTAAATAAATTTGGTCTGCATCGATAATAATACTATTTTGTATGTGTGATATAAACTGAGAATATGTGCTGTTTATCTCTGCCAAAATATTGCGCATGTTGAATAAAGATATCTTGTGCTTATGACTATTCTTTATAATATGACTATATATATGAAGATATATATAACTATATATATAATGTATATGATTATTATAATTTTTTTCATAGGGTCAAGAACAGGATTGTTCTTTTCTTAAAGTTGGAAAGTGCATTTATTTAAAGTTGGAAGCGTTTGAGAAAAGCATTGGCCCATACGCTCGGTACGCATGTCTTCTTTGCCTATTTAAAAACGAAACATTTCTACTAGAAATTCTTTGGCCGTTTAAAATTAAAACATCAAACGTTTATTTTAAACAGCCGAAATAAAGTTGGAAAGTGCATTTATTGCAAAAAGAAATGTCATCGTTGGCTGGCGGTACAGTGGCCCACAAAATAAGTTGAGCGCCGGTACCCTACCAGATTTTTACAAGATTACAAAAAAGCGATTATCGATTATTCTCTATCGTAATTTTAATCGTTTAACCAAAAAAGGTTATTTTACAAAAAAGACCCAAAGACGGTTGTTTTATTAAAAAATTCCAAAGATGGTCATTTTACAAGAAAATACCCAAAGACGGTTGTTTTATTTAAAAAATCCAAAGATGGTCATTTACAAAAAAATACCCAAAGACGGTTGTTTTATTTTAAAAATTCCAAAGATGATCATTTTACAAGAAAATACCCAAAGACGGTTGTTTTATTAAAAAAATTCCAAAGATGGTCATTTTACAAAAAATACCCAAAGACGGATGTTTTATTTAAAAAATCCAAAGATGGTCATTTTACAAGAAAAGACCCAAAGACGGTATATTTACAAAAAATACCCAAAGAAGGTTATTATTTTTAAAAAAACTTTAATTAAAGTAAAAGTACATACATAATATTCTTTTAATAAAAAATTTAAAAAATGACCTTTTGAAAAGATTTTTAAGAAAAGAAAGTAGAAATGTCTTTCAAAAGGTTACAAAAATTTTATTATTCAGAAAACAGCAGAAGGCGGGAGAACGATTAAACACTTTTTTTAAAGTAATTTTATGTCTTTATAATGATGTTATTACAAATATTTTTTGAAAATTTTAAAATTATTATTCAATTGCTATTTTTTTGTGCCAGGACTCAAACTTTCTTTTTTTATATTCTGAACAACTGATGCATCTAATACCTTTTTCTTTCAATTCGCATTTATATCGATTACATTTCCTAAAAGAAATGACATCATAACAATCTATGCAGTAATATTTTTCACACATTTGTTATCTTGTTTCAATATCGAACAACTAATGCATATCAATGTTTTTTTAGTTCACGCTTAAATAAATTACATTCCCCAAAAGAAAAAGAAGTTAACAATATGAAAACTTTCGAGATATTTTACCTCGTTCCCTTTCGAGCACGTGTTGGTTTTATAAAAAACAACATGTGTTTCCAGACGAATGACGCCCAAATATCGGTTAAATATAACCATTTCAAACGATATAACAGCTTTAATTACTCTATGTGAAGGTTACGAATTAAATTTCTTCCTTTTAATTAGATTTAACTACTCACTTTGAAGGTTACAAGTAATTTTTATAGTCTATATATTTTTCTTACTTGTTAAACAGCTTTAACTACTCTATGTGAAGGTTACAAATTAAATTTCTTTAAGTATATTTAACTACTCACTTTGAAGGTTACAAGTAATTTTTATAGTCTAGATATTTTGCTTAAATAGTCCCAGAATTTGTATCCTAATTCAACATGTCGAAGGTTACAAGGCAAAGATGGATATGCAATCATTTACCTCTGTGCAATCACTTACCTCAGAATTAGAAACATTGATTGCTGTGTATGGTATGTATTTTTTATTATATATTAATGTTTGGAGTATAATAATGAAAATGCTCAAAATATATCTGTATTTGTATTATTGAATATGTTAACCATTCAAATGTGTTTTAAAATATTTTTTATCATACAATTTGTATGTTTTGTTTCTTAATTAAAATTTTTCCTACAAACCATAATATCAAAGAATGTATAATTTGTTACGATATCTGACTACGTTAAAAACACTTATGTACATTAATTTTATTTTTAATTCGAATGTATTTTAATTTCAAAATTTAAATTAATATAGACTTACCAGAAATAGGGGATGGAGTGGAAAATAATAAATTGAGAAACAGGAAGAAATGTAAGTTCTTTTATTGTTAAAATGTACTACATACATAATTATCCCAAATCTGAAGATTCAGAAATCAACAAATCTCCTATTCTCATTCTGTGTTTATACTCTTTTTTCAGTCAACGATTTAACAAAAAGTGCGCAGGACAAGCATCATAGTGAGGTGATACAATTATATCGCTATTTTATTAAACATAAGTAAGTATATATTTTGTATTTTACTGCATATTTTATTATTGAAAGCTGCATGCTTTTCCTCTTTGATAACAATAAAATTTGTTCAGAGAGCATGTTAACCCTAAAGTATTGATGAATACGATCATTTTTACCGAAGTATTATTTTTATGCTCGCGTTCGTTCGCAAAGTACTAAAAACCATTCAATTCATTTGTAATACAATAAAAACAAAAAAATTGTTAAAGATAATTGAATTTAATTGTAATATTATTTACTGAAGAAATTTCTAGGTTTAATACTATTCAAATTTTAAAAATGGGTATAAGTATTTGTCTAGCAATCGACAAATTTTCCTGAAATTTATGACATTTTAAAATTAAAAAATATTCAATCATTTGAATTGAGCAAAAAAATCAGTGTTGAGAAAAAGATATTTAAAGTATAAAGTAACATGTTTTAATAACAAGTAATATTTAATTAAAACAGTTATTTAAAGTAACCAAATGCATATAAAACCTTGTTTAAAATCAGTGTTGAAAAAAAGATATTTAAAGTATACAGTAACATGTTTTAATAATAAGTAATGCATGTACATATTTAAAATTTACCACATTATATATGTTATACCTATCTTATCCCTTAGTTTTTTTTCTTTCAATTTTTACTTCTGTATTTAATGCTGATTAGATTTATTTATTCAGTTTTTGTAGAGCTCATCAAATTTTTTAACTGAATTAGCATTATTGTACACTCTTATAACCTTAAAGAAATTCAGTAATATTATAAAACCATGTTTAAAATGTACTACATACATAAGTATCCCAAATCTGAAGATTCAGAACTCAACAAATCTCCCATTGTCATTCTGTGTTTTTCTGTGTCAAGCATTTTTACTTATTAATTTATAGATTTTTTATCATTTTGGGACCAGTAAATTGGTACCTCCGGTTATTAGAATCATGCTTCCGGTTTATAGATTCTATTAATAACCTGTATTATATATTGTTAATAATGTTATTTTTTTTCTTTTCAGAAATCTCAGAGAACTGTCTGTAACCACCAGGCATATGGAAGCCTTGCTTTCATTTGTCAAACAATTCACAAGAGAATTTAACAGATAAACTAATTTGTAAAATTATAAAAATAAATATTTTGGAAAAAAGTTCTGTTTGTTAATTTTCAACTTCAACTCACTTTTTTACTATATTTTAAATTTGTTTTTAGTTTTGTATACCTAAAATGAGATATAAATGTCTTAATAAAAACATTCTAATATTTTTATATATCACAAATATCTTGAAGGATTAAATAGTTAAGGAAATTTTAAGAACTTAATTTTCAAGCATAGAATTTCAATAAAAGGAAATGATATTATATATCATATTAAATCAAATAAAAGGAACATTTATTGAACAGTGTGACCAAAAAAATATAGAAATACCTGTATGGATAAACACATAATTTTAATGGTATATTGTGGAATGATGTATTCGAAGAAACATTTATTGAAAAACAATTTTGCATACAAACTTTAAATGTATTTTTTGAAGAATTAAATTTTTATATTTTTTACACCACCATAAATATATTATCTCAATATATTCTGAATATATGATTATGAAATTTTGTAGAATTGTTTTATACAATATTATTAATAATATGAACTAAAAACTAAAATAAAAATGCATGATTTTTTTCTCAATGATTGTTGGAGTAACAGTTAAATTTTTGTTTTTTACTACAAATTTCCTTTTTTTCATCTCAAAAATGTGTATTGTATTTTGAATCATTTCTATAATCATTTAATTTTATAACTTGTGGTTTTTTATATTAATAGTGTTTCTAATTAACGTTGCATATAAAATCCATAAATAGTTTTTTTGTAAAAAAAAATCCAATTTTTCAGAATATTTCTTTCAAATGTATTTGTTTACTTTAAATCTAATTATAAAATACAACTAGAATTTTGAATTTAATATTTATATTTTCTTCATATTTATTACAAATTTGTTGAAATAATTTTCACACAGTAAAACTTTAATATAAAAAAATATTCAATCATTTAACTTGCAATCAATTTTTAGAAAATTTTATAAAGAAATATATAATAGTGCTAATTATTTGAAAAAAAAATTCAATTATATATAAAATGGTATTTGAAAATTTTTCAAAAACATCCAATATATTAATTATTTATCTCATTTTTTGTATAAATATAAACAATGTTATTCATTAAAAGATTGCATCCTTTCATTAAATTAATCAATATCATAATTATATTAGGACAACTTTTGTAAAACATTTTTCGAGGGTAATATATTTTTTTTCTTGATGTATTTAGTTCCAAATTTAATAGGTCTCTTCTCTTTAGATGCTAAATCTGTACACTAAATTTATCTGACCCTCTGTAGTAATTACATAAACTCATAATCAGATAACTTGACAAAATCTCAATATTTGAATGTAAATATGAATAGTCTTAAGAACTATATACTTACATAAATTAAAGACGTTAACAATTTTATCAAGAGATAAATTGATTTAATATTTGAAATAATAAAGTATTACATTTTTTATGCGTATATAAATACAAAATATCCTCTAATTCTTTTCACATTCATTCATTATATAAAATATATACCTAAATATTTTTTAACATATACCTCAAAGCTATTGTGCAGTTATAAATTTTTATATGATATGTTATTATTTATAAAATCTAAATAATATCTCAAGTCTAATTGATTTTATGAAATATATCTAAAAATACCAATTAATATTTAACATATCTTAATATGCAATTATTAATTTAAAATAATAAACAATACAGTATTTTTTTACCATGTCTGGAATATATTTTAAATTCTGAACTATATGAAATAATAATATACATTTATGTGAGAATGTGTAAATTATATTTTGATTTTACTACTTACAAAGAAGGTAAATTTTCAAATTCGATTGCAAAGAAAGCAAATTTTAAAATTCACTTCCAAAGAATGTAAATTTTCGTTAAAAGTATATCAATATAACACATTAAATTTAATTAAGGATCAAAATGTATTCTGCATAAAAATGTACTTACTATTTCAAAATTGTAATGCAATATTCCTATTTTTTCTTTGTACACACATTACAAAATATAATGATGAATGAAATGAACCAAAATCTAAGAAACATTTTGAGATGCAAAAAATTGACGGGTAAAAAGATACATATATATGCATTCTCCCCATAAATTCGCAACTTATTTTTTCTACAATCAAAATTTTGCTTCCTTTCATTATGCAAGTACTTCTATCAGTTTTTAGGATATCATGTGAATGGTGGATAATTTGAAGACAAATTTTAGCAGAAAAATAAATTTTATTTAAAATTTCACTGGATAATTTGGAAAGAGAAACGTCTGAATGATAAGAAATAATACTATTTAAAAAATCGTCAATGTGGTAGAATACCAGTATTTTCAACGTAAGCAGATACTTTAGTCATCTAAATGATGTGACTCGTTATCCGGAGTGTGGTTGGATCCTCACTAGAAGTTCAAAGGGGGGGGGGAAACATTCGAAGCAGAGGGGGG
>JAPMOQ010044977.1:0-13452 GCA_026543055.1 Argiope trifasciata
CTTCTCTACTATCTGCTGCTGTGTGCTGTCCTGTGTTCACGTATTCATTGTATATAGTTGTCGTATGTAAATATTTGTCGTCATTGTGCTGTACTGTATTCGCCCTGTAAATAAACGTCATATCTTTGTTTTTCTCACTGATTGTTTGGCCTCCATACCATACATCTACACAAGTAAACGAACACGAAGGATATTTAAATCCGTAATAATGTTAATATGAAGTGTGAATTAAGTGTATGAGTAAGATTAAATTCAAAAGCACAAAAAAATCAACTGAAACTATGTGAAAACATGAAAACACATCTAAATGTTTTTATTCAATACGTGTATGTCTATTAGATGCACACTTCTAAGATATCTAAACAAACGATTTCATGTTGAGTTATAAATGGATTTGGCTTCATACTGGCTTTTTTATATGTAATAACAACTTGAATAGAATCACTTGGAATTTTCAAGAACGGAATGATTATTTAATTCATCGAATACATGATTTAAATTGACACTTCAATGACATGATAAAAAATTTTACTCTTCCAGTATAAATAAAAAAATTAATTACTGCTTTTGATGCCATTGAATAATCATGATTGTCATGCTGTTATATATTATTAACACTCAACATTAAGCCAAATCAAAAATAGTGACAAAATTTCTATCATTCCACCGAAAATTAGAAATTTAAAGCAAAATCTAAATAAATATATTAAGCTTATGCTCCCATAGTTTTTATTAAAGCATTGCAACCGTGTAGGTTTTGGATATTTTTCATAACTTAGTATCCCAGATTAATTTTATTTCAATATTTCGAAAAAAAGATCAACTATAAATTGGAAAATGGTCTGTTAACTGAAACATGCCAAGTTTATTAAATAATAAGAAAATATATGCAAAACTTTAAAGAGAGAAAATGTTAAAAAGATTTATTTTATTATTCCATAAATTAAAATGTAATCGTATTCCGTATTAAATTATAGTAGTAAGTTTCTCAGAGTTATAAAGAACGAGATAATTTAAACATCTTATAATATAAAACTATCAAAATATAATTCATTAAAAGATTAACGTGAAGTGAATTTGTGACATGCAGTTGCAATTGCTGACATGGGGAAAAGGCTAAATTAGAGACAATTTAAAAGGGAAAATATTCTGCAGCCAGAAAGCATAGCTGATTGTTCATTTCAAAAAGTTTGATTTTGAAATCGATCGCATAAAATGAAGTACAGTTGAACATAAAAATTATATTATATGAAATAAAAATATGTTCAATGAATTTATACAAAGAGAGCAGTTCAAAAAAGCTAAAGTTCAAACCAAAAGAATGCCATGAAAATGAACAATTATAAAATATCAAGAAAAAATACAACATTCAATAAAAACTTTTACAAAGTATCAAATAATTTCAAATATAGGTTTAAAATGTTAAGTACCTCTTAAATAAATTAGCATGCAAGAAATTTCAATTGACTAAAATTTGTTGGATGATAACTTACGTATGTGGTACATTCTTGGCGTACTTGGATTTCTTAGAATACTTTTATTACTTGGATTCCTTAGAAAAATACCATAAAAAATAATTTATTCAAATTTTTGAAAGGCATAAAAATTCATTCACTAGCTGGTAAAATCCAAGTTATTTGTAACGAAAAGAAAATATTCAAGTATTAAGATATCCGAATACGTTCGAAGAAAAAATTTTGCGAAAATTGTATTTTTTTAAAAATTATTAAAAATTTTCATACGTATTGTCAACTTTAATACAAAACACTATTATTATAACCAAATTATTTGAAAATGTAATATATTTTTAGAAACAGGAAAATTTAAAATAAATTTAATGAAATTTAACCATAACGATTAGCCAAATGAAATAAACCAAATGAATGAATTTGAATGAAATAAACCAAAATCCAAGAAACATCTTGAGATGTAAAGACATTATGCTTAAAAATATACGTATATATGCATACGTATATATTTATGGTAAAGCCATAAACTCGCAACATAATTATTCTAAAAACACCTATAAAAGAAAAAGTATTCAACCAACAATAAAAAAAAATTATACTTTTTATTGCCCATATTACTTAAAACACACGCTGAAATTTTTATGTAAATACCTTCATTAGTTTTGGAGATATCATGCTACAAGTGGAGAATTTTTATAAACAATAAATGTTTAAGAATACTGAAGTTAAAGACAAACTTTATTTGAAAAATTTGTGTCCCTGGACGATAGGACAGTCCTTTCTTTTCCTAGAAAATATAACTTGTTTTGAAAAGAGGAATGTTTAAACTAGAAGAAATAATAGAAAAAAAAGTTGCCAATGTAGTCGATAACTAACGTTTTTAACGTAGTCGGATACTTTAAATACTTTCTTATGTTTAAGAACAAAAGTCAGAAGCCAAGTCACTCGCCATGAAAGCATTTCCTATATATGTTTGTCGCCAAATATCTTTCCCATATAACAGTCCAGTACTATTTAGAGTCAATGCTTTATGAATCAGAATGCAGTTTACACTATCCTAATCTGCCCATTTGTTCCCCCTCCAGTCATTTGGCGATGTTTAATTCGGAGATAAGGCGCCAAAGAGTCCAGAAATGTGTGGCTGTATCCCTGTATATCGTCGCATATATTGGTCTCTGGACTGAAACGATATTCTAACTAAAGAACACCATATCTCTTCAAGACGGCACTCAAAATGTTGCGTCATTAAATTCTTGAAATATCATGCTGTATCCAAGAGCATGATTATCTTTGCGAAACATCGTGATAATGTTATGCACCACATGATGGTTAATTTGTCTTGAAGACGTGCGTTTTATTATAATGGTTATGAATTTGTATGTACGCTTGCAACTTAAAAGAAAATTGCCAACATTTGATAGGAATAGAAATATGTGTAAATATATCTGTATCATGAAGTCAAATATTGTACTTTTTATAATGGTACAAAAAATATTTAAAATTTGCGTTAAAATTTGTAATGAAATGTAAATAATTCTTGTATTTGCATTGAATTTCAAATACTTAAAAAGAAACAATAGCGGTTAATTGAAATAATGAAAATATATATATTAAACATATTTATTGCCAGCCAATAGAAATAGCACAAAATATCAGATTTTGAATTATTCGTTGCTTATAAACCTCATGTGTCTAAAAATTAAAGGAAGAAGTACGTCATATGTTATATATAATTTTTTTAACATTTTCTAATGATTTTTATAAGTTAATAATATAATAAGTTAATAATACATTCACATTATTTTAATTAATATAATTTATTATAGTAATGTATAGTTTAATTAATATAATTTATAATTTTTTTTAATATTTATTTCTACCTAAATATTTGTATAGTAAAATTCCCAATATCTCGTCACTTAGTTTCAATGTGACCAGTAGGTCATGGTTTCATAGTCATTCCCAATGCCATTTTTTTAATGAAAAATAATGAATACTTTTTCATGATTGTTAAAAAATGCAAATGGAAGTTTGGTTAGCTTAACTGATAAGAATATTACTAAACTTCAAGCAATCCTTCAAATCTAATTTATTTTAAATTTAACCTGAACTTATCTCATTTATTTTAAAAGTATTATTGAAACAACTTAAATTTATCATGACTAATGTAAGAAAAACGAGATTTTATAATTTTTAAATTTTACTTTCATCATTAAAATAAGGCTAAAATATTAAATATAATGATAATACATATTTACAAACAAAAATTAAATATATTTGAGTAGCTTTAATTCAATTACAGCTCATAAAACCATTTGCTAAATAAAAAATCTTCAGTCTTTCCAATTAATAAAAGATATGATTTTAATTTTATTTTTTCTTTTGGGATTTTTAGTTTTCGAAATTCATTTCAATTTCATCTTTCTTTGATATAAAATTCCTATTCAAATTATATTTTTGACTTCTTTAAACGCATAAAAATAATCAGGAGAATTATCTTCTAAATTTAATAAATTAAAAGATTTTATTCATTGTTATTAATTTTGTTACGAATATAAAAATAAAACCCGAAGTATTAAAAATTAAAGATGACTCTGTGTATAAAGTTTTATATTAATGCATTTAATACCTAAAATCAATGATTACAGCAAAAGAGCTACATTAGAATGAAACTTTGACTTATTTTCACATAAATAATTCAATTAAAAATAATATACACGAATTGTAAATTAACAACTGAATTATCGAGGCATGTTTGCAACAAAATTATTTCCAACAGTATTTTAGTCATTATTCAATATCGCGCGAACTATTTAGTTTTCCTTTTCAAAAACGTTTCTTTTCAAAAACTTTCTAATTTTACATTTGTACATTTTTTATCTCAATTAATTATCTCAGTAAAAGGATTAATGTTGATTCGATTGAATTGAATAAATCGGATCTAGAATTTGAATAAATGGTGCTAAGTTTTAGTAAATAAAATACTATGTTATAACAAATAGATATTTATATTACCATCTTTTCAAATTCATATTTTGAAATTTCTTGTTGCATCAGTAAATCAGCACTTAAATATTTATAAACAAAATAACAATTATTTATAAACAAAAATTAAATACATTCGAGGTGCTGTAATTCAATTGCAACTCATGAAACCATTTGTTAAACAGAAATATTTTAGTCGTTGCGATTAATAAAAGGTATGATTTTAATTTTAAATAAATTTTTTTGATATTACGTTTTTGAATTTCATTTCAATTTTCTATTTTTTGATATAAAATTCCTATACAATTTATATTTACGACGTCTTTAAACGTATAAAAATAGTAAACGGAAATAAAATAATTTCTCGTATCTTTAATGGCATTTCTGAATATTTGTCGTTATTTACTTAATATAGCTTATTTTATGTTTACATTAAGATATGCTCAATTCTACAACGATTTTCTACTTAAATTGCTTTTATTAATTCTTTTTTTCAGAAAAATTGTTGAAGAATTCGGAAAAAATATGCATTTGGCTTGTCAAAATTGACGAGGACTTTAAGTTTACATATGGTGTGAATTAAATTTTATGCACGTTTCCATAAAGTTTCCATTGGGCATACGGTATATTTTTTTATACATCCGAATTGATTCTGATAAATTCAGAATTCAAATTTCAGAACTGAGGTTTCTCGTAAGGACGTGTTTTTATTGCCAAAATAACTTTTTAATATGAATTGAATTCATATTTTTTACGTAATTAAAGTTCCATAAACAATGCAATGTGAAATATGTCGCCTTAGTAAAATTAAACATTAGTTTAACAAAATAGTCGATGAGAGTAAATTTTCTCGAATCAGAAAAACAAAACTATCCATAGAACCATTTTCTTTAACTTCACATGTCTGTAAAAAAATACAAAAATTGAAAAAAAGTGTAAATTAAAGTTCTGATAAGCAAGATTTTTAAAATTATATTATCAAGATATTTACTAAAAAAACTTTCACTAGCTGATTTAAGACCGTTTTCTTTACAGCTTTTTTCTTATATATTTTAGATTTTTTTAAAGAGAAAGCTATATAACTGGAACATTATGAAAAAAGGCAATTTATTTGATTTATTTGTTCCTGAAATTCCTTCTTCAACAAATTCACGAAGACAATAAAGAAAATTTTGTAGCTTCTCGGAATAAAAATAAAATAAGAATAATAACTCAGTTTTATAACATAATTCAAAAAATCTACGCATTATTTCCTGACGTCATCTGTTATTATTATTATTTCATGAAAGGCCTTTTTAAAATGGAAACATAGTTTGACTTATTCGGTAACTTCCCGCATATACATAATCCATAATGAGAATTTTGCATCAAAGAAAATGATTGAAGATAAATTTTTATTTATGAAAATATTTTAAAAGGATTACAGGTGTTTTTAAAAGTGGAACACATCGTGATAATAAATATTATTGTTTAGTTTGGATTACTCTATTGCACATGTATCAGAATGCTCTTATTTCATCAAAAATGGAGAGATAGGATTGAATATAGAAGGAGTTAATTTCATTTAGCAATAGAAGGTATCCAGATTATCCATGCAATTAGCCGTGTTAATTATTGCATATTGTTATAGGGGTTCTTTCGATTTGTCAATGGGTGAAGAAACAGAACTTTACAACGACGACCTTTATTAAACACGAATAAACCAAGACCGAAACTACAAATATACAACCGAGACGAACAAAAGCAACTCATAGCAGCGAAATTTTAAGACATTTTTAACAAAATATTAAAGAACTAACCTTATTCGCTTAATCTCGGGTTTTGAAGAATATTTTTAACTAATATGCTATTTGTTATTGATTTAATATAAGTATAAACGAATCTAAAGTATTAAAAATATTCCAAATATAACTAAGTAGCCGATACACATAAGCCCACAAATAGTTATCAGCAGTAATAACAGTGCACAATAGCCGACAAATAGTAATCGATAATGATCAAAACCCCGGCACACAAAGCGGCCAGACAGAGTTCAGCAGGAGGAGGGAATCTTCGTAGCTACTCTCTACGGTCTCTCTAAACATCTGCAACTCTCCACAGTCTCTCCGCTTTATCTGTATCCAACAGATAACACACTACAAAATGACTGGGTACTCATTACTAGAATCGAAGCTCCACCACAATAAATAACATGTTTCTTTATCGATTGCTTGAGCTCCGCACAATTCTTGCTCTTTCCTGGACTTATACAACTATTTATCAATGATTCTTTCCACTATTCAGTACACGCCTGTCTTCAGTTTGAGATTGTTGACTTTTTATAGTTCCCGGAATCAGGTACAGAAAGCTCTGGAACAATCGGACATATCTCGATTCCCATAGGCTCTGTCAGCAAAATGCTAGATGATTAATTTTCTGTTATTTCCCCAAGTCGCCAAATGGTCGCAATTTTGCAGTCAATCTTCTCACTGATTCGGCATCCGATCAGCGTGGAACTGAGCTGATCATAAAATTTTTTTGTCCAATGATTTAATTAGCCATTCTGGGAAGCAACACTACAGATTTGGAAAAATATACCTTAGGGATTTGGCGATCGGTTGGCTGGAATTGGGCCGATGTTGAGGTTGAATTCAGCCAAGGATCGAATCTGCGATGTTTGGGATCGCAATCGCGTAACTTAACCATTCGACAAAAGTGATCGTTAATGTCTAGTTACTGTTACTGCCTTATTAAGATGCCACCCCAGGGAAACTCACGTTTTGAAATCCTAAACTGGGATTTCGTCATCTTATTTTTCAAAATAGGGCTTCAAAGTTTTTCTTAATAATTCATTTTTACATTTTTTAAAGAAACTTTCAAGAGAAGGGGAAGAGAAATTATTAATATGAATAAATATGATGAAATCAAGAAATATTTGTTAAAAATACAAAATAAGACTTATTGGAGTGAATTCTACTGTCGATGGTGCTATCACGTGTTAAAAATAAGTGCTAAAAAACCTAAAAAAATCTAAATTTACATGGGTTAAATTTAAATATGTTGTGATATATTAATATAAATTTGAAACAACGAAGGAGAAAGGGATAAAATATAGAATTTACATCTGATATGAATTACAGAAATATGAAGGGATCCTACTCTTCCTCAAACAATTCTCTTAAAAAGTGATTAAAACGTATTTTATCTTACATAAATATCTTTCATATCAATATCCTAAGTTTTAATACCAGAATTCCATATTCATTCAATATTATATCATGATGGCAAAAGGGAAGAACAAAGCAATCAAAAACTTATTTTTTACTATTGCATCTTCAACTTCAGGGAAGAATTGACAGCAATGATGGATTTCAATTTAAAGAATCGAATATCAAAAATAAGATAAAATATCAAAACAAACATCATAGGATCAGCAAAAAAGCAAATAAAATAAAATGGCAAAACAAACATTAACACTTTTTATAAAAGTATTAAATAAAATATTAAAATTGATTCTTGTTTTACTTTCATTCTCTTTTTCATTTTAATAGCTTATATTTCGTAAGTGTTAGAAGAATTATCATAATATCTATTACGGTTGTAATGTCTGATTAGCTAAAAAAATTAAATTATTATAAATGATTCTATTCTTATTAATTATAATAAAATAAAATTTATTAGCATATCTATCTAAATTTCCCAAAGATACTTTTGTTTATATCACGAACAAAATTATGGATAACAAAAGAACATTCTATTTCTGTCCTTTCGAAAGAGCTCTTTCCTCTATTGACACTTGAAGTGTTTTTCTGCCAAAGATGAAGTCACAAAGCAAGCTCTTAAGGCTCCGTTATTATTTCCACTTCCACTTCAACTAGCAATTTTTTTATAATAACAGAAAAAAATACTCGACAGGTTTGAGTGTTTCTTTTATTTTTCTTCTTTAAGTTGAAGAGATATAAAAAATTGCTTTCTTCTCGGATGTTCTCGTCTTGTTGAATGTTTATATTGCAGTTTCTTTCAAGCTAAAATATCAAGTTTTCTCAACAAAATGCTGATCTCTTTTAGGCAATTCCAGCTTATATTACATTTATTGTTATGGTATCCGACTTCGTTCGAAGTCTAATTTTTCAAAATTTAGATTTTTTAAATATTATTTAAAACTTTGGTTTTAAAATGTATTGCCAAGTATAATACAATCCAAAAAAATGTTTGAAAATATAATATATTGTGAGAAATAGGATAATATGTAGTAAATTTTAAAGAAATTTAACCAAAACGATTAAGACACTACAGATTTGTACTGCAGCAATCTTTAGCAATCTGCAGCAATCCTTTTTCTTTACTCACAAGTTATAGAATGGAATGATAAACGAAATGGACCAAAATCTGAGAAAAGTTTTGTGATGCAAAGAAGTTAAGGGTAAAAATATAGGTATATATGCATTTTTTCTGTCAATTTGAATATTTAGAATATTGAAACCTATAACATTTATATTTATATAAGATATTTCTTTCAAATGTACAGTACTTTTACATTAATCAGAACTTAAAATCAAAATTGGAAATGTATTTACTCATTAATAATTTAAGCTTTATATTATTAGAGTATGGCTACATGGAGTGAACCATTAAAATTTCAGCAAAAATAGAATAAATAATTATTTTAAATATTTTTATGGATAAGTCTAAATCAGTTATTTTTTTACTAAGAGTTAATTATTTTTGGAAAAAAAGGTGAAAAATAATCCTAACGGATTACACTAGAAATAAACGAGGAACTAATAAAAAAGCGAATCCGAAAGAATTGATAAAATATGAGCAAATACAGAGCAACAAAAGAAGCAATTACTCATTCAAAATCATTTACTCGAAATCTATATCGTATGTCTTTTGAAATGGTCGTGTCTGCATTCATTAAATAAATCGCTTGTTCTTTCAACTAATTTAACTCTGAAAAATTAAAACGAAACTTAAAAATAAAAATCAAAATAATTTTTTTCTACTCTGAGATATTTATTAAATCATCTAATAGAATAATAATCATCGATTTAATGATCGATAGTAAATCGTCTAATAAAACGATAATAAATTAATGATCGATGATAAATCGTCTGCTCTTTCAACGGATGCAACAAAACGGAATTTAAAAATAAAAATGAAAATGATTTTTTTCTACTCTGAAATATGCAAAAAGAAATAAATACTAAAATGAATTCAGTTTTACGAAGACGGATTTGAAATACAGAATTAAAAGCTTAACATTCAAAGCTCATAAATTAATTCTTTTTCAATCCACCTTTCAAGGCTTTATTAATCATTTTAGTTACTAACTTTAATTCATTTTAATACATTGGATTTTGTATTAAAATTCTGCATGCTCATTATCTTGTTTCATGTAATTTTTCATTTTTGAAATTATTTTATTAATCGTTTGGAATTTATTAATTATAAGCACAGATAAGATTTCAAAAAAAATATCAACTATTATTTTATCTGAATTTTCTAAATTTAAATACATTGTTGGAAATCTCTTGAAATAATTTTCCAAATCATTTAAATAATGGAGCTGAATTTTAATCTCATGCTTGTTGAAGTTTCTGATTAATTAAAAATGTTTTCAATGAACGAGTTTTATTTTTCTAACTGTGTTGCACATCTAGCTCAAAATTTTTAAACACACGAAGATGATTAATATTTTCTTTATAAAAATACAATTAAATTAAGCATTTAATAAGGTGTGATACAATTTCGGATCAAAATCCAATTTTTAGAATAAAAGTTTCCACTCTAATGCTAAAAGCTGGAATTAAATAAAGTTTTTTTTTTTCAGAAATTGTTTGGATGTTTGAAATTTTAAATTTGCGTTTCGGTTTCAGAATTGCGATTTGCAGAGCAATTTATTCGCAAAAAAATATTTGAATTGAAGATACAGCAAAATATTCGAAAACCAATGATTGATTATTTGGAAACAAAGCTAAGCAAAATCAAATTTCTAGATTAAAGTTTTCACTGTAATAATAAAAGTTGGAATTAAATCAAAATTTTGGAATTTTTCTTTTCTCTTTCAGAATTTCTATTTGTAAAGCATTTTAATCGCAACAAAATATTCAAATTAAAGATTCAGCAGATTATTCAAAACGGAACGAACGATTATTTGGAAACGAAAATAAACTCTGCAATCGTGAGAGAAGAAATCATTTTACTTTTTAATAAATCATATGAATTTAATTAAACAAACAAATACATAATATTTATTAAAAAAAAGAAATTTTCTGCTCGTGTATCTGATTTTCTTCTAGACTAATTCATCGTATTTATTAAAAGCTTTATTCATACAGTTTTCTATTTTTGAGGAAAGGTTAGTCGTGTAAATGAAAATCACATTTAATAATTTACCTGGTTTCATTTTTCAAAAAGAAATTAAATTAATGCCTTGAAAGTCTTATTTTTTAATACATTACTAATATATTATTTAGTATATTATTTCTAATATATATTTTGATAAATGGAGTTATTTATACAGATGAAGTTATATTCAGATTATATGCAGATGATACGGAAGTTATATATAGATTTTTTTAACTTTCACTTATGAATGACATTTTAATAAATAACATTTTTTTCAAATCCATTAATCGTCATTTTTTTATAAATTGTATCTTAAATCCTATGTTTAGGTCATGAAACGCGGTGACTTTAATTTTTTTAACTCTAATTTTATGAGTTTACTCTTATGAAATATAGTATACATATTCACGTCCAAGATTATACAATGGTTGAAGATTATGAATTGGAATGGGTCCGATTTTTATCTGAAATGACAATATCGAAAGTTAAATTCAATATTTTTATAATGAAAAGTGCTTCAAGTTTACAAAAAATTACTTTTGTTATTATAAGGATTATCCGTATTTCTTCAATCAAACTGAATAACTAATAACTCATTGGTAAGCATGATTATTCAATTATAATAATATTTATAATTAGTTAGAATAACATTTATTTTTAAAAGAAAGGAAAGTAAAAAATTACTAAACGCGTTTCTAAATTCAGAAACCAGTCACAAACCAAGTCATCTGAAATGAAAGTCTTCACTATATATGTTTGTCGCCAAATATCATTCCAACATTATACTCCAATTCTATTTATGAGAAATGTATTATGGGTCAGAATTCAGTTTAATCTATTCTACTTTGACCATTTGTTTCTCCTCCAGTTATTTGGCGATTCTTAATTGGACGATAAGATGCCAAACAGTCTAGAAATTCATGGCTATATCCCTGTATATCACCGTTTATAATGGCATCTGGACTGGAATGATATTGATATTAAACAGCGCCATATATCTTCAAGGTGACATTGGATATGTTGCGCCATTAATTTCTTATAACAACTTGGTCTTCTCCAAGAGCAAAATTATGCTGCGAAGTATAGCGATGATATTATACATCATATGTTACGTTTTAGTCATTAAAAGTGGGGTCTTTAATTTTTTTACTCTAATTTTATGATTTTACTCTTATGAAATATAGTATACGTATTCACTTCCAAGACTATACAATGGCTTTGAATTGGATTGAGTCAGATTTTTATCTGAAATGACAATATCGAAAGTTAAAATTGAATATTTTTATAATAAAAGTGTACCAAGTTTGCAATAAATTACTTTTATTGCTATAGGGATGGCGTATTTTTTTCAAGCAAACTGAATAAATATTAACTGAATAACTAACTGGTAAGCATAATCCTATTTATTTTCAAAAGATAGGAGCGTACCGGATTATTAAAAGCTCTTTTAAATTCAGAAACAAGTTACAGTCAAATGAAAGTCTTTCCTATTTCGGTACGTTGTCAAATATCCTTCCAACATTACATTTCATTTCTATTAAGGAGACATGTCTTACGAATCAGAATTCAGTTTAATCTATTCTACTGTGGCCATTTGTTCCTCCTCCAGTCATTTGGCGATAGTTAATTCGACTATACGACGCCAAACAGTCTAGAAATTCATGGCTATATCCCTGTATATCACCGCTTATAATGGCCTCTGGACGGGAATGATATTGATATTAAACAGCGCCATATATCTTAAAGATGACACTGGATAGTTTGAGCCATTAAGTTGTTGAAATGTGCTCTTCTCCAAGAGTAAAATTATGCTTCCGAAACATAGTGATGATATTATATATCAGAAGACGGTTAATTTGTCTTTTCGAGGTTCCATGTTATAAATCCCGGTTTCGAAGTTGTATCTTTATTAAAATTCTTTTGAAGGGGTTTTCTCATAAATGGAAATTTAATAAAAAACCTTTCATCGATAAATAAATAAATATATATATATTTATATTATTGAAATTCTTTTTGATATGAAACATTAATATTTTGAGGAGTAATGAATATTTATATCAGTCATATATATTGCCACACATTTGAGAGTTCGGTAAATCTAAAATTTTGAAATAGTTTTTAGTTTATAAATTGTGTATTTCTAAAAATTAAAGGTTAAATATCTTTATTTATATGTTTATATTTTAGTTTATTTATAGCTTTTTTTCAATGAAATCCTTTATCATTTGTTCTTTTTCTTTACCAATGTATTCATTTTTTATTAATCTTTTGAAATTCAAATTTCCTATACATCATCACATGAACTAAGCTTAAATTCGAACTGGTGTCTTGAATATTTGATTATAATATAACTTTAATCATTTAATATAACTTTAAAATTGTCTTTATATTAATAAAGCTTCAATTTTGATTATGATAAATTACTGATATTTGTCATGATTATCGAAATAACCATAAGATGAAAACAACGTAACATATAAAAAAATTTCGCGTTTTTACAAATCTCATTTACCTTAAATTTTTACGGGGTTTTATCTCTTTAATTTTGAAAATACTTTTTTGAAAACTTAAAATTATCAAAAGTAAATTAAGAAAAACATGATTTCCTCATTTTTAATAAGATATTTTTTATTAAAATAAGGCTGCAATGTTATGATAATTAATATTT
>JAPMOQ010044980.1:0-14158 GCA_026543055.1 Argiope trifasciata
CACCAGCGGGAGGACGTTTGGCCTGCCAGATTTAACGTGCAAGAGACCCCTTATACGAAGGTTCTTCGGTAGAATCGAGTTTCCAACCTGAAACCTTGCGGTTCCGAAGCGGAGACTTTACCACCAGGCCAAGGCGGCATAAAGAATTATGCCTGAGAGTAAATTAGTTGAAGGCATTTTCTTAATAGCGAGGTCGATTTTTAAAAAATATTCTTCTAATATTGAATAATACTTCATGGTTCTGGATTGTCTGATGCTGTAGGAAAATTCTCATGAAATGAAAAAAACATATAAATTTTTATCATGGATTGAAAAAAATTTTAAGGTGCCATTATACTGACTATACTGCACCAAATTAAAATAGAAATAAATAATATCAAGACACAAGAAGATCTATAAATAAATAAAAAACGCTATTTATATTAGTTAGTAAAGAATTTAAACCCATGGCAGAAACTTCATTGCATTATTCTCTGCTAGCCCTTACATATATATTTTTTTCTGCAAATGAAGGAACGTGTGAAAGTGAAGACTTGAGACATAAGCGTAATAAAGACTTTAAATGATCCCAATATTGCCCTAAGAAGACAGTGATGTCATGGGAGTGTAATAATTGTAAAATTCCTTTCAATACCATAAATGCTGATTCCAGAAATAAAGAAAAAACGCTGTATGAACAAAACAAAACAAATCGAAAAATGATGTCAATGACTCTACTAAATATTTATCCCTTCCTCTTTATAAACAAAGATTAACTGAAATTCTTTTTACATTTTTAACTTAAAATATTACGTTCGTTTAATAGAATCGTTTTTTATTCCTTATCATTTTTTTCCGTGTTTCTGTTAGAGTTATTCTTTCTTACTGTATAAGAAGGGAGAAAAAAAATCCATTTCTATTCTGAAATAGAACAAGCACAGGCGACGTTAGCTTGGAAGCAATTGTCCCCCTGTCGATAACTGCTTCTCCCCCCGTTGGTAATGACACTTAATTGATTTATTGACTTTCATCATTAAGACGGTTTAGGGAAATGGGCATAATATTATAATTTAAAAATCATCTTAAATTTGATATAATGTAAACAATCGAAATATTCAAATAACGGTTTAAGCGGTTTGACTACATTTGATAAAATAATTAATAAGGCGGCAAGTCTATAAGAACAATTGCCGATAATTTTTGGGTCGGCTGTCGGCGACGTTAAGTCTGCGGCTTTCCAGACATCTGATTCAAATGTCGTTCATTTAGCTCAAAACTTTCACTATATTTAGTAGAATAGTCGACAAACTGGTAAGTGAATAAGATGTCGCATTTTTGTCATTTGTTCAATATTTTTCGGGTAAGATGGTATCATGGTTTATGGAGAAAAAAAATTCTTTGAATCCACTATTTCTATCATTTGTCAATAGAATTTTTCGGGAATTAGAAGCTTTTTTACTATATAGGAATAGGACGATGAATAGTTTAGAGAAGAATCATCATTTTATTCATCCAATTGTTACCTCTTCTGTAATGAATTGGTAAGTTCATTTCAATTTTTTCATTATGATAATTCTTTGACTGAAAACTAGTTAATAGTTTTATAAAAGACTCTCCCCCAGATACTCTTATGCAAAATGTAATGTAATGCTAAGTGTAATTTTAGTTATATCAACATCCCGTTTTAAAGAAAAACTAAGGCTACTACTACTACTACTTCGTAATTTCAAACAGGGTCAGATACTGAAAACGACACCTGAGCTGGCACCCCTTCTCCAAAATTCCATACCACACCAGCGGTATGGACATTTGGTCCCAACTGGTTTAAAGTGTATCGGACTCGCTTAGACGATGGTTCTTTGGTGGAATCGATACTTGAATCGGAAACCTTCCTGTCCCAAATTAAGACCTTACTAAGAATTCACCACGGCCGTTTAATGCAAAGAAGAGTAGCTTAGATGTAGCCAAATTATGTGAATTTACTATAAATCCTCAGAGTAAATAAACTGCATCAAAAAAACATATACAATATATATAATAAAAACATATGTAATATGTAAACAAACATATTTAATTACTCTTGTTTTCTAACATGTTTGATTGTAAAACATTTTGAATATAGTTTCGACATTCATTTTACATAGCTTCCATGATAAACGAATGCATTTGTTTGATATAGCATGACATTTCATTCTGGCGCAGTCGATACAAAGTCGAATGCATACAAAGTCAAAGACATACAAGTATGAAGCATCCCGAAACAATGCTACAAAATCTTGTAGCTCCGATTTTAGATGTGGAAGTGAAACAAAGAAGAATCCTTAAGAAATCCTTTCATGAAAAGTTCTTGCTAGAAATGAAGGGAGCTCTAAAATTCTTCACTGAAACTTTGTCAAAAATAAATGATTTTTTTTTCTTTCTTTTTGAATTTTTATCGGTTTATAAGAATTAACATGTATTACAAGAATTAACATAGAATTTCTTATCTTTCCTTTCTTTTCTTTGCGTCGATAGTGCCGTATACATTGATTCTTTTCATATGTTTATATATTATAGAATCATTGGGCACTTTCAAGAGGACCAACTTACTCAAACATTGACTTCAATAAATTTTTAGATTTAATCATTTCATTTTATAAAGCATTGTTTTGTTTATGCTATGAGAATCCAATATTAGAGGTTTATAAATTACATTGGTTCTGTTCGAATAATTTATTATTTATGTAACTGAAAGTATTAATAATGAGATTAAGATTCTGTGTGAAATTTAAACTCAATTCAAAACATTTAAAAGATATTCCTCGCTAAATTTTGATTAAATATTTCATGGATTATGCTACAACAAATTTAGGTAATTTAGTGTTGTTTAACTGAGTTTTTATCTATATACAAGAATCTAGAATGAAATGTAACCATATTTTTTGTAGAACAGGTATGAAAACTTTCATGAAAAATAGTTTCAAATATTGACAATCTTGGTGGCCCGTAAAAGCAATTCATTTTTTTAATAAATCTTTGTCAACTTTTAACGGTGAAATAAAAAGTCAGTATCTGAAAATTAAAAGCTAAATGCTATTAAATTTTCTGTAATTAAATGTAAAATTAATTATTATGCGTTCTTTTGAAGCCACATTAGAGAAACTGCTCTTGCACTAATGTCGAATTTATCTTGACCCCATGTCGGCGAGCTTCTGTCGTCTACTCTGAAATAAATATGACTAAACAGAATAATAAGAAATTAATTACATGATATTTATTTTAATTTTAAAATTTTACATTTTATAGAGTTTTAAATTTTTTAACATAATAATTGTTGGGTTTTTTATGAAGCTGTAAACCATCTAAAATATTAAAATTTTCATGCACTAAAATATTAATGAAGAGAAAACAATATACAATTCAGATGCACAATAATACTTTTTAGCACTTTCTGAAAGCAAAAAAAGTTTATAAATCACGTTATATGTGAGTACTGTTCTAAATAAAACAATATTTATTGAATAATAAAAAAAATTAGAATAATGCATATCTTTCCATGTTCCAACTGATTTTTTTGCCTTTAACGCCTTGTGATCTGAATAACACCAGCAAACTGGACATTTTTTGCGAACCATTTTCTCTTCACCCTCCCCCACCGCCACAGAAATAAATAAATGCTAATCTATAACTTTTGTTTTCTTTCTTTCTTTTTTGAAATAATAAAATGTATGTTTTAGATTTCAAAGCCCTAAGCACTTCGTGTTCATTATATTTGTCACTGAGTTACCAGTAATCGTCGTTCGACAAGTCTATTCCTTTGAAAGAAAGATACAAGACAAATATAAAAAAACAGGCAAAGATCCTCACTTACATAGTACAAATGTTTAGCCATCCGCGACAAGCTCAATATGTATTCAAACATTTATTTCCTGCATTATTTTGACATTAGATATAAAGCTTCCGTAGTCTAATACCAATATTGCAACAATAAAATTTTCATTCTGTTGAATTACATTCAATTACGTTCACGATGAAGTGAATATGAAACTGGTGTATTCAGTATTTACTAATTGTTTGTTGCTTAAAAGTTCGCAAATTAAAACCAAAGAGCAGTATATCAAATTATGGAGTCATAATTTGTTAAAATACTCAATTTCGCTTTTCGCTCTCCATACGCTAAAGCCATTAAAAGTTGTTATTTTACTTTTTTTAACGTTTTAATAGCTGTACGAAAATCAAAGAGAATAGTTTGAATATTTATAATTCATCGTTAAATATTAAGGCAAATTTAATTAAAAGCGTTGCAATTGGAAATTATTTTTCGTATTATAAATTTAGCTTCCTCATTAATTGCAAAAAATAATGTTTAACCTAGAAGTTTTCTTATTCTTAGCTTTCTCTTTCAGTTAATCAATCCAGCACTTTATTTTCGTTTCTTCTTTAAACAGTTGATGTTATCGCAATCATTGCAGAGGATGGAAATTAAGGTAGAAAAACTTCTAAAATGAAGGAAAAGAAACCATTCGTAATGAAAAGAAACAATTAAATTTTCTCTATTTATTGAACTAGCTTTTATAAAGAAGAATTATTCATAAATTTTGCAGATTTTTCCAACACTATTTAATCTTACTATTTTCATGTACCTTTAAGAATTTAGGGGCACTTATAATTTATCCCATTTCTTTAGAAATTACTTCATTTCATACTCTAACATTGAATTTATTCTTACTAATATATCGTATGGTTCATACACTTACCGTTGATTTTTCTGCATTTTTTTGTAGTAACTCTCCCCTCATTTTTTTTGAATAAGTTAATAAATGGGAAGATAATTCAAGTCCAGTTTTGATAATTACTAAATCTTTTCAAGCGCCCCCCCCCCAAAAAAAATTATGATATTCTTCAATCCAGTGATTTTTTTTAAAGCTGAAATCGCATTGCTGTAATTAACGATTCAAACAATTTATAATCAACAAATTTAAACGACAGAATGATGCATTTTCGAAATTGAAATACAATGAATTATTACAATGGCATGCTGTTTTAAGGTTTTGTTAGAAAAAAAGTAATTGTAGATAAAAACTTCAAAGCAATTGTTTTAAAGGAATTTAAGATATGAAAATGAGAATTATTTACTCCAATAAGTCTCAAATAATTATAAGATGAAAATCTTATGAATTTTATAGTTATTAGTTCAATTATTTTCTATGAATTATATTTTATGCTAATTTTTAGGTTGTCACTTGGTGTATAAATTCTTTTAAAAAAGCTTTGTTAAACATTTTAATACAGAAGGATGTGAATGAAGAGTGTCATACTATGAAAACTACCCCAAAAATAAAACAATAAAGCCTTGTTTATCATGCAGAAATAATTCTTGTGAAACTGTAAAATGCAGTATGAACTATGGTGAAATTAATTTTTTTATACGTAAATTATGTTGATTTAACTTGCTTTTATTTTATTTTTATTTTTCCAGTTTCAGTAAAGTGGGGAAACTGAACTTGCACACATATTTCTAAATTATTCTATCATTTCTATTACTATATATTTTGTTCTTAAGTTTTCCCCAATGTTGTTGTTGTTTGTGAATTTGAGTGGTGCAAGGGCCAACTTTGGCTAAACTGCGTCAGTCGTATTTTTGGATTATTAACAACCGTGGAATAGAAACCACATTAAAATATCAGCATCAAAAGATCTTTTAAAAGAACTACATCAAAAGATTGAATTACACTCGGTAAAAGTTTTTCCCAAACGATTCTTTCATTCAGTGTCAAGATATTCATAATTTAAAAATCTGGAGATCATAGTAATTTTTATTCTATCAACAATTTTGTCATTTTCGCCTTATACCAAACTCGTACCGGATGCCATCTGAATTCTAGAAGTGTAAGATGAAATTACAAGTAACACTTTCCTTGGGGTTCTAATAACTTTTGATGTATACTGGCAGAGCTGCAAATTGAAAACATAAGTTCAAAACACCATTTTTATCTCTTATTAAATCACGCAAACAGTTTTCTGTTTTCGTGAGAGTTATCGCTTTTCAGCCATTTTACGTCTATTGATGAAAAAGAACAGTACAATATTTAAATATGAAGGAGGATCAGCAATCAGGTTACCCACATTCGATCATTTATTATTACCTGGAAGCAATTGTATATTTATTAACTACAGTTCTTATATTAGAATGAAAACGCATAAATGCAATCTACTAATCCCCCCCATGATATGCAAGGAGTGTTCTGCATATGTAAAGCTTCATATTTTTCAAAATTAAATTTTCCATCGTTTAGAAGTAATTTTACTCTCCTTAATTCTAGTGATTAATGGGAAATCTAAAGATGATCAAAATTCGCTAGGTTTTTTTAAAATCACAAATGATTGATATACAGCCCTTCTATTACGAATAAATGAAAAAAAAATATATGAAGACCGTCATTTTTTCACTATTATTTTGAATAATGATTAAAAAAGGTCGTTCTTTAGTGTCATATTTTCCACATAGTTCACATCAGGCGAATTACATTGCAAATGGTTCTATTCTGTTGATTCTTTTGAAAAAGACCTCATGTAAGATATAAAAATGTTTGCTGAAAATTCGATACTTTCACGGATTGTAAGTGAAGGCCTCAATTGAAATGGAAATGAAGCTGCAGGGGGAAGCTCCGGGTATTTGTAGTATTCGTGGCTTTTTAATGTGAGCAAAACTGCCACCCTGTTTTTTAAAAGGGACTACACTTGATAAGAACTTTAAAAATGTCATTATTTTATTTTTTAAGAATTTTTTTTATTTATCATTTCTAGGAAGGATAAGAACTACTCAATAACCCAGCTTTGAAATTTACAAGCTGTGTGAACTCTTATTTTGTTTACGTAGCTCTTGTTCCTTCGTTTTAGCTGACTGAGATTAGATCCTATGTTGAGTGCCAGTGCAATGCACTTCTAATCAGATTGAGAGAGACTGTGGAACCTGATTTAGGAACCCTGAGAACATTAGCTTACAAGCACTTTAGGTTTGGTCATGAGATCGGGAGAAGAAAATGTAGAAGATGACGAAAAAAGATGGCAGTAGTGATATAAAGTAATGGAATGCAAGTCGGTAATGAGATGTTAAATGGAAGGATTTCATTGTATTAAGGTGATTTAAGTGGAAGAGGCCATTTGGTGGTGGCATATGGGTAGTTGTACTTACTATAGCAGTGAGCATAGTAAATTTTTTGAGCTATTGTAGGATCGGTGTGGACTTTAATCTTGAGGAAGAAACTCCTAGAAAGTTTGGTGATATAGGACTCGATGTCTTCTATTTTTTAGGTCATTATGCATGATATCATTGCGAACATACCAAGATGCACTGGTGTCCATTCTCAGAATTTAATTTTGAAGGACTTGGATTTTGTTCCTGAGAGTTTCTGCTGCAAGCCTACAGATTTGGGTTGCATACGTCAGGATGGGCCGAATCACTTACTTGTAGAGACAGTAATTGGGGGGAAAGCAGGAAATGGCGACCAATCAGAGGAATGATTTCGTGAGCTTTTGCCCATAACTTGTCGGAGTTATATTTTACATGGTTTCTGAAAGTTAGTTTAGAGTCCAACCAAGGTATTTAATTTCTGGGTCCCAGGTTATTTCGTCATCAAAAAAGGAGAGCTGATTAAAAGATTTATTGGGATGGCCTTTGTAGAATATGATGGCACGGGTTTCATCCGTATTAATTGATACACGCCAACGCGTTTGTAAGTCTTCAATTTTAGATAATGTACTTTGGAGTTGTTTGATTACAAATTTTGGAGGGACCCCTTAGATTAAAAGGCCGTGTTATCAGCAGGAAGACGGTTAATGATTGGTTCTTATTTTGGAAAGTCTGTGTTGTAGATGCAGTAGAGCAGATGGTTCAACCTGGAGGTGTGCAGGCTTAGATGATCCCTGTCACTGAGGTTTGCTGGATTTTGATCTGGAATGAGCGGTTGGTGAGGAAGGTGGTAATAATGGGGTTAATTCATGTGACGTAAAAGTCACGTGTCATGTACTTATGCACATGGCATTTAAATCTTCATCCACAACGCTTTAGTCTATGAGTCTCTTACCAACGTTCTCCGCCAAATATGAAGAGGATGTTTTGTTTACATTTGAAGTTACAACTTTGAATCCTTTTCTTTCCTCTTATTATATGTTAAAAGATGAAATACTGGTGTGATGTTGAATACTTTAATGTAAAATTGAAGAGTGATTTCCATGTAAAATATTTTTCTTAGTTTCCTTTTAACAATCTTGAATTGCGTTGTTACCTTTGGAATAGAAGGTTGTAAGCCTGTTTCGGAGTCGGTGATATGCTACGATCATTTTGGAGAATTTATATAATGTGTGCCCATTTACTACCTATAGGAAACAACAGAGGAAAAAAAAACCTATTCCAGTAATTTTTATACCGCGAAAGCATATCTGACATGCAACTTTTTATTAACAGCTATCTGATGGATGTATGAAAACCGAATGATGTAGTGATGAAATAAAAGTTTCCAAATTGAACAAGAAATACACTAAATATTATGTATATGATTATTAGTTGACGGCATTAAAATAAAATGCATCACGATGTTTTACTTTTTTATTCTGTATCTTCAAGTTTTCTTCCTCTTTTACTAATTCATATAATTCAGTTATGGCTGGGTAATCAAGTTTAATAACAAAAGAATAATCTATTTATTCTCATTAGTGTCTTTTCTGATATTTATCATTTTTGTTTCTTGCATTTACACTGAAATTTTCTGTTATAATGTCATGCTATATCACTGTGGACCTTAGTGATTTCTGTTTTAAAAAATACTGATATTTTCATTGAAAATCAATTTCCATATCAGCATTTATTATACACTTTATAATACCAATTTCATAGCTACATGGATTCTTCACTGTTTTTTTTCCCCCTATTTTTTTAAAGTATCAATTTTAAATCATAAAATTATGTAAAAACATAAAAGTGTTTTTACCGACTCCTCTTTATATCCATTTTCTTGAATATCTTGGCGATGTTGCTCAGAACGCTGATTGGGCGATAGAGGTCGAGTGTTTTGGATTTTGATTCGGTTTACGAAATATCGAAACGTAAGCTATTTTACAAACCATTGGGAAGTAATTGAGCTACAAGCATCTATTGAAAATTTGGTAAAGTGGGTTAATGCATTTAAGGTGAACATCTTGATAGCTTCATTTGGAATACCATCAGCACCCGTAGATTTGACATTAAATTTTCTTGATGGTTTCAATAATTTCTTGAGAAAAAGTGAGTTTTGGATCCATCTATGGAGGTGGATGAAGGAAGTATTCATCGACTGATCTTTTGACGCGCTTGATTTGTTTATTGCAATAGCGTTCAGGATTTACTTGTATGTAATTTTCAACTGAATTCAGGAAGGCATTGGTTTTTCCTAATGGAGTGAATTTTGGCCCGTCTAAATCAAGAATTGTCGGAAAAGCAAAGAATTTCTCGTTGAGTTTGCCGTTGAAGTCGAATAAGGTCTTCCGGGTTGAGGCTTTCCAGGAGTTCTGTCCATGGATTGTAGTCATATTCATTGATGCCATCATTAATTTCGTTCTGCTATTTTGTGAAAAGAAGTTTATAGGGCGGATAGAATGTGATTTGCCAAAACTTTTGCAATCATTTTTAAAATTTAATTTTATCCACAATTTCAGGAGGGAGTTTTCTGTGAAACCCTTGAATAACTTTTGCCTTAGAAGCTTGATTAAAAGCTGTTACTATTGAGGAAGTGAATTTAGAGACTGCAAAGTCGATGTCTTGATCTGTCTTTATTTGGCGGTTGCCAGGAATGGAACTTTGAATGATTGAGGAGGAAATGGACCAGTGAGATTGATTTCGATGTCAATTTCAAAGAGTACAGGATTTTGGTCGCTAGACAGCTCATTAAGGGAGGTAACAGTGACGGATAAGTTATTGCACATGATTCCAAAGTTAAGTGTGCTGAACGAAGGAGAATTGGTTAGGAAGTGGGTGGGTACCAGAGGAGCTATGAGGATAAGGTTATTGGAAGCAATAAAGTTGTGTATAATGGTGCCATTGCTGTTAGAATGTCCAGTACTCCAAGATGATTGTTTGGCATTAAAGTCACCTACGGTGATGCTTTTACTTGTTTGAATTAAGATTAGGTGAAGTTCAGTAGTATTTATTTTGCCATGTGGGAGACGATAAATGCTGCTAATAGAGACTTGTACACCATTTGGGAGATCTATTAATATTGGAGTGTTCTCAAAGCTAGAAGAGGAGATGAGAGTAGGGTGATGAAGAATAGAGTTCTTGACAAGAATGGCAGTCTTCGTTTTGGCTTTCGTTTGTTTTTGATATTCTTACTAGAGTCTCAATCGCAACATTTATCCCTATGGGATGGACGAATCCATCGCAAACCGTACTTTTCAGAGGTAGGAATGTTGCAGCGAGAGGGGAATCTGGGTTTTTAGTTTAGTTTAGTTATATTAACGTCCCGTTTTAAAGCAACACGAGGGCTATTTTGGGACGGACCTCGCAATTTTGAACCACGGTCAGGTGACGTGGACGACACCTGAACTGGCCCCCCCTCTCCACACCACGCCACACCAACGGGAGGACGTTTGGCCTGATAGATTTAAAGTGCAAGAGACCCCCCTCACTTGACGGTTCTTTGGTGGAATCGAGTATCGAACCTGAAACCCTCCGGTTCCGAAGCCGAGACCTTACCACCGGGCCACCGCAGAACAGGGTAATCTGGGATAAAGGTTGTCATTTATATATTGAGTAGCATCGCAACGCCTTTCCCGGTGGGATTGCAATAAATGGTATTTTTTTCATACGATGTGTAGACATATCAGTTTCAAGCATTTTTTTCAGTAATCTTTCTACTTATTTAATTATATATTTAATACAGATTTCATTTATTCATATTTATAAAATGATTAATTAATATAAGTTCCTTTTCATCTTTTATAAGCGTTATTTGCATATTATTTCATTTCAGCGAATGCTGGAGAATAATGAGAATGTTAATCGCTCTGTACAAGCGAAAAAATTCAGACTATTTTCTTCATATAATATTTACTTTTTTTCTGGGCGGGCGGGGGGTACTTTCTTTCTTGTGGATGGTCCGGATGTCGCCAATTTGTTTACCTTATGCATTGTCAAACCGGTTACTGCTGATCGCCGTACAGTTCTCTTTGGTAAACGCTGCGTGATGTGTTATGCGCGGTAACGTATTCTTTGTGGAGCATTGATACATGGATTTAAGAAGGACGTATCATTGCGCATGTCTATTAAACAGAATAAGACATACTAATACATATATTTGCAATCAAAATATCACTACGCCTTATGGATTGCAGAAGAAAGCAAATAATTTCGTCTTATTGAAAGTTAGTCTCACACTTTTCCTTGTACAGTTCGTATAAGCACCAGAACATATCATTGTTTTCTTGCTCCATGTGTACTTAATTGATTTTCAAATAATAATAATAATAAATAAATATAAAAATCTTCTTCAGATTAAAAATTAATGTGCATATATATAACATTTATATAAATACGTATATAAATGAATAAAATTTTATTTAAAAAATAGATTGTTAGTATTATAGGATGGATTAGGTTGAAAATGAAGTATAAGATCCTGTAGAAGCTTCCTTTTCTTAGGTTATTTCCAATTCATATATATATAGACATTTTTTATTACAGAAGAAAAATTAAAACTTTCTAGTCGTAGTTGAAAAGTTAAATCCCTATTTATTGACTTATCTAAAGAAAAGGGTAATTTTTTTAGGTGTCGCTCTATTGCAGGAAGCTAGGTTCGGGTTGGCGTCTATACTTGAAAACACAAAACTGTTTCTTGATAAAAATCAAAGTTTTTGAAGTAAAATGTTGATATTTTAATTATAAAACAATAGAAATCTATACTTTTCTTAAACATTCTGTTAATATATATATATACATACATACTTACTTCTTTTAAACATAGTTAGTTTCTTCAACATATATATAGTTACTAAGTAGTATTATACATAATAACAAATATTAATATTTTTTGTTTAAGATAATTAATAGAAAAGAAGAATAAATTACATTGCGGTAGTTTTTAGAACAAATTAGGATCTCAGTTTAATATGGAACTGTACATTGCTGAATTGCTAATATGAGAGAAAAAGCTATAAATCGAAGAATTGGGGGAGGGAAGTGGTTAGTCAGCAAGATAAGATATTCAGATTGTTTAGGGTGTCGTAATCATGCCACCTACAATTTTGAAACATAATGTTATAGTATGGAGAAAATATTTCGATCTTTTTTTGTCTGATATTGCTGCTTCTTTTTTATGAAATCAATTGCAATCGATAGAAGGAAAAGAACACAGGTTTTTGCCAAAAGAATTTTTTCTCGGACTTCTTAAAGTATTTTTAAATATTTATTAAAAATTAACAAAATTTCAACTGCTCCATTTAAACAATTTTAGAAAAAATTCTATCGTAAATTAAAAAAACTAACAACCAAAAAACATCCGTTTTGGTATCTTTTTCCAATTTATTTTAAATTTAAAAAAAAGTGTAAAAGCAGTTTTTTAGACCTAAAAATGGAAAAATAATTTTTATCTCCTTTAATGCTTCTTTTACTCCACCCACTCGCGGAGAAATACACTAAAAATCATCCCTTTACTCTCTGATTGAGTATGATTTTTATTATATGGTCTTCACTACGTTTTAAAATCACTCTCTCTGTATTATTTTCTTTTTATCTATCTTTTTTTTTTTGTTGTTGTTTACCATCACAGCTGCGGTCATCTGCGCCTTCACAATGCACACCTGTTCTATTACCGCACCTTTGGAAACAAATTTAGTAGTTTTTTTTTAAGTATATGATTATATCTATCTGTAAATTTGCACATCGTTTATTTTTCTTGCTCACATGTTTGAAATATTGTGGGGAAATTCATGTCAAATTTTGTCATCCTTAGAAAAAGTTTACTTTTTGCCTCCACCAAAAATTGTATGGAGCAATTCAATGCAATTCTAGCAAAATTTATAGGCGGGAAGAGAATAAATAACTGCTTTCGCAACCGTTACCAAGCTCGTTTTAATGGCACAATGATTTCGCATTATTCCAGGAGTTTGATGTCTCCCGTTCATAAAAATATGTACAATACAAGTCCTGGAATTTGTGTAAAATCTTTGGAAATAAAAAGAGAGACAGTAAAGAAAAGGAAATCTACGTCAATGTAGAAACACTTTAGTCAGAGATAAAGATTGTAATAAAAGTTTCGGGCCCAGTGAGAAAAAGCCCGATTTGCTGGAAACTGGATTTCGCAAAAAATGAGAACAAACTATAAAACCACCTGATGCTGAAGCTGCAACCATAGAAAGGGTAACTATTGAACAAACAAGCAGTTTGTTGTGGATAGAGGAGAGTCGGAAGCGACTAACGTCTTCTGATTTCGGAGTCGTTTGCTGCAGAAAAGAATCACCCAGCTGCGAAAATATAATTAAAAATAAATTATACACGCATTTTCTTTCTGCGGCTATGAAATATGGCCAAGGAAACGAGGTCAATGCTATTAGGGCATTGGAAGAAAATTTTAATTTGGAAGCCCAATATTGCGGTTTATTCGTAAACCCAGATTTTGCATATCTAGCTGCATCTCCAGATGGGCAAATTGGTGATGATGGAATTGTTGTAGTAAAATGCTCAGCATCCTGCAAAATATTTCTCAGGTAAGGCAGTAAAAGAAAAAAAAAATTCCATTTCGCAAATGAAAAAAAAAAAAGATGGAAAAACAGTTGCAAATAAATATCATAAATATTATTCCAAGTGCAGTGCCAACTGCATATAACACAAAGAAGCTGTTGTTTATTTTCCATCTGGATGGAGAAGGAACAAAAAACAGAAAAAATAATTCATGATCCAGTATTTTGGCAACAAAAACGAAAAAAAAAAATCGAGTTTCTTTTGTTTTGACTGTTTATTGCCAGAACATGTTGATCCTAGATATCCAAGATCGATGCAAATTCTGGATCCTTCGGCTATTATAAAGGCCCATAAGAGAGAGAGAGAAAAAAAAGCACCTTTAAACCAAAGAAGCGTTTTTCAGAAGCTTTTTGTTTTCTGAACGCTTTTACAACTATTTTTGTTTTCATATATAATTTGTTGCTATTATATCTACGTTTCTTTTTATCT
>JAPMOQ010044986.1:0-15235 GCA_026543055.1 Argiope trifasciata
ACTGGAGCAGTCGTAGTTTTATTGAAACCCAAAAAAGAGTTCAAAAAAGAAAATTGGGGGGTCTCCCAAGGAGAAAAGGCATTTAAATCAATTGACAGAATATCAGGAAATTCAAGCCTGGAGTTCTGGATTTCACTTTCGACTCTCTCACAAAACGGAAGAATGTGAGAAGCCCGAGCATTATATACTCTCTGAAGAGTAACAGGAATGGCCATATGAATAATAGGATGATTGAGTAGAGACTTAGCTCTATAATAATACTGCAAGGACAGTTTTTTTCGTCGCAAATGCAAAGGCATTTGGTGACATGTAACATAAAGGCTCTCTACTGGCGATGTCCGAAAAGCCTCTGAACAAATTCGTAGGGCAGAATGATGCACCGTATCTAATAGGCGTAGTGTATCAGAATTTGCTGAGCCATATACTAAACATCCGTAATCAATTCTAGACAATATTATGGCTTGGTATATACGTAGTAAGGAGGTACGATCGGCACCCCGAGAGAGTACCTTAAGTATGTTAAGCGATTTCTCACATCTCTTCCGCAGTTGTGTGATATGAGGAAGAAAAGTAAGTTTCCGGTCGAAAAACACTCCCAGAAATTTCACCTGATCGGCAACAGGAATTGTATCATTACGAATAAAAATTGATGGATCAGGATGAATAATTCGCTTTCTGCAAAAATGGACACATCGACTCTTTTCGGCAGACAGAGAGTGTCCGTTTTTATCACACCAATTAACCAATTTCGAAACTGCATTTTGCAACTGCCTCTCAATTAAATGCATATTACAGCCTTGACAAGAAATTTGAAGATCGTCAACGTATAAATTTCCTTGGATTGATGGTGGTAACTGATTTAATATGTCGCTAAATTGCATGATAAAAAGTGTGACACTGAGGACGCTTCCTTGTGGAACGCCCTCAGCTTGAACAAAAGGATCAGAATAAAACGTCCCCATGCGAACTCGGAAAGTACGAGATGATAAAAAGTTTTTTATAAAAATTGGGAGTTTTCCCCTAAAACCCAAATTGAAAAGTTTCTGAAGAATTCCAAAGCGCCATGTACGATCATATGCCCGTTCCACATCAAAGAAAATAGATACGAGGTGATTTCGTCGCACAAAAGCGTTACGAATTTGAGTTTCCAAATGAACGATATTATCAATCGTGGATCGTCCTTTACGGAAGCCACTTTGCATCAGTGGAATACATGCTAATTTCTCTAGTTCAAAAACTAATCGGGCATTGACCATACGTTCAAGAGTCTTGCAAATGACACTAGTTAATGCAATCGGTCTGTAGTGCAGAGGATTAGAGGGGTCCTTACCCGGTTTCAGAATTGGAATTATCAGAGCTTTTTGCCATTGGTATGGAAATATTTCTTCCCTCCATATTCTGTTGAACAAACGTAACAGATTTGAGAGTGAAGCGGCGCTCAAATGGCGAAGCATACTGTAAGTAATTCCATCTGGGCCAGGGCTAGTATCATGTGCTAGGGATATAGCTTTTTCCAATTCGAACATTTTAAATTCGCAATTATATGGATGGATTTTACGAGCTTGAAAATTCAGAGTGCATTGTTCCGCGCGGTTTTTAATAGCTAGAAATTCAGAGCTATAGGATTCAACAGCGGAAACTTGTGCAAAAGTGTGCCCGAGAGTATTGGCAACATCTAGTGGAGAGGAATATGTCATATTCCTGGTTTTCAGGACAGGAAAATTAAACTCCTGATATATTCCATTAGCCGCCTTTACTTTTCTCCATAACTGCTTGCTTGTAGTGCGAGATGTAATAGAAGAAACATATTTCACCCATGATTCCCTCTCACTACGACGACGAATGCAACGAGCAGTAGCTTTAGCTCGTTTAAATGCGACAAGATTTTCTGACGTGGGGTACCGTCTAAAAATATTCCATAATTTCTTCTGTTGTTTATAACTGTCACGGCAGGCATCATTCCACCATGGTCTCCGGTATTTACGTAGTTTTGATGAGCTTTTAGGAATGGTTTTGTTTGCAGCCTTTATTAAGACATCAATTATATGTTGCACTGCCTCCGAAATGTCTGCAACGCTGACCATAGACTGAGTAATATTTGCTAGTTGCGTGAAAACTCCCCAGTCGGCCCGCTGGAATAGAAAACGCTGTGGAAGATGGGTTCCGGTGTCTCTATCAGCATATGAAATAACTAACGGGAAGTGATCGCTACCATAAAGATCATCTCCGACTTTAAAATTCAGTAATGGCAATAATTCAGGAGAACAAATGGCCAGATCAATGCTATGGAATGAGCGTGTGGGTTCATGGAAGTGTGTTTTTTCTTCATTGTTCAGCAAACAGAGACAGTTACTAGCAATGAACTGCTCAATTTGTCTCCCGCGAGAATTTGTACGTTCCGAACCCCACAGAATGTTATGTGCATTGAAATCGCCTAATAATAAACAAGGCTTAGGAAGTTGGCCCACTAAATTGTTAAGCTCCTGTTGGCTAATGACATCATTAGGTGGCAGGTAGATACAACAGACTGTAAATAAGATCCGATTCTGAACCTGCACAGCCACAGCTTGCAGGGGAGTATGCAGAATAAGAGGAGAGCTCGGGTATAGATTAGAAGTTAAAACGCAGACACCTCCAGAATTATTTACCCCAGAGTCTGCATCGTTTCTAACACAGTTATAACCCCGTAATTTAAGTGGAATATTTGCTTTTAAAAAGGTCTCTTGTATACCAATACAGACTGGATGAAAAATATTACAAATGGTCTTAATGTCTTGAATTTTGGAACGAATGCCACGACAGTTCCAGGAAATGAAGGTACCCATTAAGAGAATTGCGTCGCATTATAGTTATGTGGAACATTAGATTGAGTTGCTGAAATATCACAACTCATTTTAAAATCTTCATCCTCTTCTTCAGATGGATGGAGAGAAATCGAGTCAGGATTTTTCGAAACATCCCCGAAAATGGATGTCAAATCCTTATGGACTGATCCTTTATTCGCCAGTCCCAGAGCGACAGAGTTTTGTACAAGTGATTTTTTTAATTTAGAGGGCAGGTCCTGAGTGGATAAACCACGTTTGGACAACTTTAATGTTAATGATTTCTGTGATTTTGATTTATGTTTAGTTTTATGAGATCTGGAAGTTTCTGCAACATTATTTGATGATTTCTCTGAGTCAGAAGTGGAGGAATTTTCAAGATTTTTCGTTTTAACAGTTTGTTTCTCAGTAGATCCCTGAGCAACAGAAGCGTAAGTCATATCTGGTGTAGGTGTTTGAGCCATAACCTTGCGTCTGGCTTCGGGGTACGATATATTTTCTTTAAATTTTTCAGTAACAATTTTTTTCTCTAACTGCCATTTGGGACATAAACGAGAGTAAGACGCATGATTGCCGTTGCAATTAATGCACTTTTCAGGGGCTTTGCACTCCTGACTTTCATGCCCTTTCTCTGCACAACGGGCACATGCGAGAGTCCCTCGGCAAGCTGTTTTTGCGTGACCAAAACGTTGACATTGGTAACATCTCAGAGGGTTGGGGATATAAGGCCTAACAGCCAATTTCATATAACCAGCTCTGACAGTTTCAGGTAACTTAGGTTTATGAAACGTAAGAATCAAGTGTTTCGTAGGAAGGAGTTGTCCATCCCGTCGAATATGAATACGTCGTACGTGTGTTACTCCTTCAGACCGAAAATCCTCGGTAATTTTTTCTATTGTTTCATTAAATAGTTCGCCACACGTTATCACGCCTTTGCTATTATTAAGGGAAGCATGAGCCTTAACAGAGATAGGAATAGTAGATAAACTCTTAAGTTTAAGTATTTGATGGGACTGTTTCAGAGATTTTACCTCTACAAGCAAGTCACCCGACCGAAGCTTACGAATAGAGTTTACTTCACCGAGAGACGCAGAGATGGCCTTTTCGACAAGAAATGGTGATACTGTATGAAAGGTTTCATTTTTATCTGAAGTACGGTGAATGACAAAAAACGAATCAAAGAGAACTTCAGGAGTCTTTACAATATTCATTCGTTGCCCACTGAAGGGAGTTTTCTTTTTCAAGCCCATATGATATGGAAACATGATTCAGGTCCAACGGCACCACCCACCTCGGAGCCCAACAAGGGAAGGCAGCCACCGGCTCTGGCCAATCCCAGCCTCGGCACTTACCTTAGTGCTAGCCAGTACCTATACGCTCGGAGTTACCCCCGGGGACAGTGACCACCCTTAACGCCAAGCCCAAGGAGTAACCCCTTCGCTTGATCCCTAGCAGACTAGCAACTCAAGTTGTTAGTTACCTGCCGATTGATACACCGGGGACCACAGTGCACCGCCCGTCTAATGGGTCGCCACGCACGGCAAACACGTGGGGGTATTTGCTGTCCATGAGAAGCAGGAAGCAAACAGAGCGGCGACAACTTCTCATGGAGAGCTCCCTCGCCTACCCTCGAGGGAAAGAAAAAGGACAGCCAAAAGCAGAAGACGGAGGGGAGATTAAACCGAAAGGGAGTAAAGATCCCTGGGTACCTCGGGATTGGGACACCCGTACTCACCTAAAGAAGGTGAGCCCCTGAGGGGTGTATTTAGATGGCGAAGCATGTTATATGTGATTCCATCTGGTCCAGGGCTGGTATCATGGGTTTTAGATAGTGCCATTTCCAATTCATACATCCGAAACTCACAGTTATACGGCGATGTATTTCGTTCATTGAAACGTAAAGGCAACCGTTCCAGGCGAGTCTTAACTGCCAGAAAAGCAGGATTGTAAGAATCTATAGCGGACACTTGTGCAAACGCCTGGCCGAGAATCTTGGCCACATCGGATGGGGCAGAATGCACCACATTTCCTTCAATTAAAACAGGAATGGGAGTTTCAGTATATAGTCCATTGGCACTCTTTACCTTCTTCCACAAAGTTTTACTACTGGTTTTGGATGTAACAGAAGAGACAAAAAATATCCAGGACTCTCTTTGGCTATACCGGCGAATGCGGCGAGCTAGCGCTTTGGCTTTTTTATAAGCGACGAGGTTCTCAGTACTTGGGTACCTTCGAAAGATATTCCATATTTTTTTTTCTGTCTGTGGCTGTCACGGCAAGCTGCATTCCACCACGGTCTGCGAATTTTTTTCAAACGTGGGGAACTCTTTGGAATAGTGGCATTTGCTGCGTTTATTATGGTATTAACGACATCTTGTATTGCTTCCGATACATCTGGTGTTCTGACCATAGCCTGTGTGATTTCTGCCAATTGCGTAAATACAGTCCAGTCTGCCCGTTGGAAAATGTAACGCGAAGGGTGTGCAGTCGCATTATTTCCATCTCCATATGACACGATAACTGGGAAATGGTCACTATTGTATAAATCGCTTTCGACAGAAAAAGTCATAAATGGCAAGAGTTCAGGAGAGCATATGGCGAGATCAAGACTATGGAAGGTGCGTGTGGGCTCGTGGAAATATGTCTTCTCTTCACTATTGAGCAAGCAGAGACAGTTATTAGAAAGAAGCTGCTCAATCTGCAAGTACGTGAATTCGTACTGTCCGAACCCCACAACGTACTATGGCCGTTGAAATCTCCTAACAGGATAAAAGGCAAGGGAAGTTGATCTACTAAGTTATCAATATCTTGTTGACGTACTATATCATTTGGCGGTAAATATATAGAACAGACTGTGACCAACGTTCGAATATGAACTTGTACAGCCACAGCCTGAAGAGAAGTTTGCAGATTTAGTGGTGTGCTCGGATAAAGGTTGGATGTGAAGATACAAACACCCCCAGAGCAGTTAGGTCCAGTGTCTGCATCTTTCCGAACACAGTTGTATCCACGTAATTTAATGGCAATGTTGGACTTTAAGAAAGTTTCTTGGACACCAATGCAAATAGGATGAAACTTGTTAATGATGGACTTGATATCAAACAATTTGGACCGAATGCCGCGACAATTCCAGGAGACAAAGGTACCCATTAAGATAGAGATTTATTAGGAGGAAGATTATGTACGTTTGTTGGAGTTGCCAGATCATCGCAACTCATCCCGAGATCATTTTCATCCTCAGAAGGATGTAACTTTATATCGGGGCTGTTGGGCATTCCACCAAAGAGGGACGATAAGTCCTTATGGGCAACACCCTGCGTCGCCAGCCCCAAAGCGACAGAAGCTTTTGACTTTGCTGCTTTTAACTTCAATTTCAGATCCTCTTGAGAAAGGCCTCGTTTAGCTAACCTTAATGTGAGTGAGGATTTTTTTGATTTTCGTTTAGATTTCTCTCTAGTTTCCTTAAAAGACTCAGGGTTACTGCTGACGGAGTTTTCAGTGTCCGAATGTGATGTTTTGACAGTATCTTTTGTTTTTGTGGATAATTTAGTACAATTTGTGCATGAGCAATTTGCACAAAACGTTTTTTGTAATACGGAAGCATAAGTAATACCAGGAGCAGGAGTTAGAGCTTGAACTCTACGCCTGGCTTCGGGATAAGTTATATTTTCTTTAGTTTTTATTGTTGCAATTTGTTTTTCAAGTTGCCAACGCGGGCAAGACCTAGAATAGGATGTATGATTAGCACCACAGTTCACACATTTTTCAGTTGCGGCACACTGCTGGCTGTCGTGGCCTTTTAATGCACAGCGTGCACAAGTTTCAGTTCCACGGCAATTTAATTTTGAGTGGCCAAAGCGCTGGCACTTGAAACATCTGAGTGGGTTCGGAATATAGGGTTTAACAGGTAACTTGATGTAGCCGGCATGGATATATTCAGGTAATTTAGGCGATTTGAATGTCAGAATATGATGTTTTGTTTCAATTATTTCCCCATCTCTCTTGATGGTAATACGTTTCACATTTATTACGCCCTGGGGTCTCATTTCCTCTGTGATTAATTCGACAGGGAGATTGAAGATTTCACCACAGGTGATAACACCTTTGGATGTATTTAGTGACTGGTGAGGAGTGACACTGATTCGAATTGTGGTTAAAGCTTTCAATTTTTGTATATTCTGGGCTTGCTTTCGATTACTAACTTCCACCAGCAAGTCACCAGACCTCATCTTTTTGATTGAACTCACTTCACCAACAGTAGCTGTGATTGCCTTTTGCACCAAAAATGGAGACACAGTCTGAAAAGTTTCATTATTATCGGATATTCTTTTTATTATAAAATATCCATCAAAATGATGTTCTAAATTGAAATTTGTTGAAACAATGTGACGCCCACTGAAGGGACCCTGTTTGCGGGGAGCCATGCGATATTGTATGAGATTCGGGCCCGACGGCACCGCCACCACGGAGCCCAACAAGGGAAGGCAATTACTGGCTCTGGTCATTTCCAGCCTCAGCATCCACCATGGTGCTGATCGGTACCTATACGCTGGGAGTTACCCCCGGGGACAGTGACCACCCTTAACGCCAAGCCCAAGGAGTAACCCCTTCGCTTGATCCCTAGCAGACTAGTCACTCAGGTGACTAGGTACCAGCCGATTAATGCACTGGGGACCACAGTGCACCGCCCGTCTAATGGGTCGCCACGCATGGCAAACACGTGGGGGTATTTGCTGTCCATGAGAAGCAGGAAGCAAACAGAGCGGCGACAGCTTCTCATGGAGAGCTCCCTCGCCTACCCTCGAGGGAAAGAAGAAAAAGGAGACAGCAGAAGGTGTAGAAGAGTATAAAATTAAATTGAGTAAAGATCCCTGGGTACCTCGGGATTGGGACACCCGTACTCACCTAAAGAAGGTGAGCCCCTGAGGGGTATAGAGTCGTCTGATGGAGGAATTTTCAGTTGTTCTTCTTTTTCCTGAATTTGATGTATTTTGCTTTCTTTTTCAAGATGCTGCTGGGCTTTTACTTTAAGAGGAAAAAGGTTTTGAATAATTTTTTTAGAAAGAAGGGAAGAATTTTCTTCATACAATCTTTTTATTTCAAGAAGAGTGAGCCATTCACTTTTTTTTACTGTTACAATATCTGTGTCCGTATTAGCAGGTGCAACAGGATTACTAACAGTCGGTTTAGATATTGGTTGCGAATTTCGTTCACAGAGAGAATTTAATGCCATGGAATAGGAGAAACCTGGTTTGGGTGTTCTATCTGTTACTATTTTTCGAGCTTCTGGGAAAGATATGTTTTTTGTGATTTTAACTGTTTGTATTTCTTTTTCTTCTTTGTACCGTGGGCATAATCGGAAATATGCTGGATGGTCACCGTTACAATTGAAACATTTTGGTGCTGTTGAATTGCAATTGTTACTATTATGATCAGGAAGGGAACATCGAGCACAAATTTCTTTGTCTCCCCTGCATGCCTTTATGGTGTGCCCAAATTTCTGACATTTGAAACATCGGATGGGATTTGGTATGTATGGTTTAACACAACAGTTTATATAGGCTATTTTCACAGATTTTGGCAAAACCGGAGTGTTGAATGTTAAGATAAGGTGCTTTGTAGGCAAAATTTGATTGTTTTTTTTTAATTGTAATTCTACGAACAGCTATTACATTTTGTTCTTTGAGGCAATTTAGGATGTCTTCTTCAAGGTCTGTCTGAAATTCTCGTTCCGATATAACGCCTCTGGAATGATTTAAAGATCGATGGGCTGCAACAGTGACTTGGTTTTCACCTATCATTTTAAGTTTTTTAATGTTTTCTGATTGCTGTTTATTTTTCACTTCCACAAGAAGGCCACCATTAAACAATTTTTTTATATTAGTAACTTCTCCAATGACGCTAGTTAAAGATTTGTGGATAATAATTGGTGAAACAGATTTCAATGAATTTTTTTCGGAACTGATAACAAAAAATTTACAAAAAGCATTACAATGGTTAGAAATATTAGAAGCCATGCGATATAGAGCAAGGTTCGGGCCCGACGGCACCACCCACCACGGAGCCCAACAAGGGAAGGCAATTACTGGCTCTGGTCATTTCCAGCCTCAGCATCCACCATGGTGCTGATAGGTACCTATACGCTGGGAATTACCCCCGGGGACAGTGACCACCCTTAACGCCAAGTCCAAGGAGTAACCTTCGCTTGATCCCTAGCAGACTAACAACTTATATTGCCAGCTACCGGCCGATTGATACACCGGGGACCACAGTGCACCACCCGTCTAATGGGTCGCCACGCACGGCAAACACGTGGGGGTATTTGCTGTCCATGAGAAGCAGGAAGCAAACAGATTGGCGACAGCTTCTCATGGAGAGTTCCCTCGCCTACCCTCAAGGGAAAGAAAAATGACAGTAAAAAGCAGAAGGTGGAGGGGAGATTAAACTGAAAGGGAGTAAAGATCCCTGGGTACCTCGGGATTGGGACACCCGTACTCACCTAAAGAAGGTGAGCCCCTGAGGGGACAAGTGCGGAAGTTTATTGATCGGATCCATTCTATAAGAACGAAACAAATTCGTAGTTCGCCTATGACATCAGTCACACTTTGACTTAGGCACCAATAAATGGAGTAGGGAATGGGATGGTTGGTTGGTTGGTTGTTTGGATTTTTTTGGCGCAAGAGCCATGTCTGGCCAAACTGCGCCAAGCATATGGTTTGAAATTCTACAAGATGTAAAGAATCAAACATTAAAATGTCTTAAATACAGTAAAAGTGCACATATTCAGAGGATATAAAATGTTTTCAAAAGTTTAAAATTTTCAAATAAGAGTTTCAAAAATTGTTTTCGCAAAAAAAAAAAAGTTAAAAAATTCAATGAATAAATGGCGAATAAGTAGCAAAAAATATAGCTAAATACTTATGTAAAAGCCAATGGTTTTTAAAAATTTAAAAATTTTTGGGTGATGTTCTTCACCCACCAAGTCCTGTTGAGTTAACAACAAGGAATTAAAAAAGTGTAATCGATACGAGTTAAAACTTGAACATTCAATTAAAATGTGCTTGATTGTTAAATCTACGTGACACGTCTGGCACACCGGTGCCATTTCGCCAAAGATGAGATGCTTGTGCGTCAAGCGAGTATGTCCTATACGGAGGCGGGTCAACTTGACATCTACCTCTCGTATAGGAAGAACAGACCATTGCCCAATTTTGGGTTTCACAGCATGCAATTTGTTATGGATCTGCAAATTCCAATTGTTCTGCCAAGCTATAAAAATGTGATTAATGAAGGACTTCTTCACATCAGAATACGGAAGTCCTTGATTCAAAGTAACCGATGCCGATTTCGCAGCAGAATCAGCCTTTTCATTGCCAGTGATGCCCACATGACTCGGAATCCAGCAAAAAATAATTTTTACACCCTCATTCTCTAAAAGATGTAAAGTGTATAGAACACGGAGAGCAGTGGGATGTATTCGGCTATGGTAGTGAGAAAGTGTTTCTAGTGCGCTCATGCTATCGGTATAAATAATAAATTTCCTTTCAGAAGAAGGTGAAATTTTCTTTAAGGCACAGAGTATTGCAGATAGCTCAGCAGTAAATACTGAGGAAAAGCTATGCAGACGATAGCTAAATGTATCAGATGAAAAAATTACGCCACTACCAACATGTCTATCTGATTTTGAGCCATCCGTATAAATTGGAATGAAAGAAGAATACCGATTGCGATGATATAGAAAAAGCTGCTGAAAAACAACAGGGGCTGTTGATGACTTATCAAATCCAGTAAAGGGATTCAAAAAAGTAATTTGTGGTATATCCCAAGGAGGGAACCAATAATCAATAGATTTAATACCCACATTTTCAAAGTCCAAGTCTTGTAGGAGCTTTCTGACTCTCTCACAGAAAGGCATAATGTGAGAGGGCCGAGCATCATAAATTCTGCGCAAACTAACTGGCAAAGTCATTTCGCTTATAGGATGTCTTGGAACAGATTTTGATCGGAAATAATAAAAGACAGATATTTTTTTCCGCCTTAAACAAAGAGATAGCTGGTTACAAATAACATACAAACTCTCAACAGGAGATGTGCGAAATGCACCAGAACAGATCCGTAAAGCAGAATGGTGAACGGTATCCAACCGACGCAAAACAGAAGATCTGGCCGACCCATACACCATACAGCCATAATCGATGCGAGAAAGGATTAGTGCTTCATAAATTCGCAGTAGGGAAACCCGATCGGCACCCCAAGATGTTCTAGAAAGTACCTTTAAAATATTCAACATCTTCTCACACCGCGTACGCAGGTATAGGATGTGCGGTAAGAAGGTCAGTTTCCTATCAAAGATAACTCCTAAAAATCGGATTTCGTTCACAACTGGAATAGGTGAGCGTCGAATGTAGATAACAGGGTCTAAATGTATATTTCGCTTCCTGCAGAAATGAACGCATTGACTCTTCTCAGGAGAAATACTATGGCCGTTGTTATCGCACCAAGCTACCAGATTGTTGACTGCTTTTTGTAATTGCCGTTCAATTAGACTGATATTACTACCTTGGCAGGATATTTGCAGATCGTCTACATAGAGCGTTCCGTTAACAGATGAAGGTAAAACCGATAAAACTTGAGTCATGTGAATTATAAAAAGTGTCACACTGAGGACGCTCCCTTGCGGAACTCCCTCAGCTTGGATAAAAGTATCAGAGTAAATATTAGCAACCCGAACTCGAAATGTTCTATATGATAAGAAGTTTTGCAAAAATATGGGCAGATTTCCTCTAAACCCTAAGTTAAAAAGAGTTGAAAGTATACCATAGCGCCATGCACGGTCATAAGCCTTTTCAATATCGAAGAATATCGAAACAAGATGATTCCTCCTGACAAATGTGTTGCGGATTTCGGTTTCCAGTAATACGAGGTTGTCAAAAGTAGACCGACCTCTACGGAACCCACACTGCAACGGGGAGATGCATCCTTGTTTTTCCAGTTCGAACATTAGGCGAGCATTGATCATGCGCTCGAAAGTCTTGCAAAGGCAATTTGTCAAGGCAATCGGTCTATAATTCAGAGGGTTCGATGACTCTTTACCAGGTTTTAAGATTGGAATCACAATAGCTTCTCGCCATTGTGAAGGATACTTCTGTTCAGTCCAGATTCTGTTAAATAATACTAACAGATTAGAAAGGGAAGCTGCATTTAAGTGGCGGAGCATATTATATGTTATCCCATCTGGTCCAGGGCTTGTATCATGGGCTTTAGATAAGGCCATTTGCAGTTCAAACATCTGGAATTCACAGTTATATGGAAAAGTTCGTTGGTCCTTAAAGCGTAGAGGCAACCGTTCTGCGCGATTCTTAATTGCCAAAAACTTGGGACTATAAGAATCAGTTGCAGACACTTGTGCAAATGCTCGACCAAGAGTATTTCCAACATCTAATGGGGCAGAGAGTACCGTATTTCCTGTATTTAAAACAGGAATGGAGGTTTCACTATATATCCCATTAGCAGCTTTAACTTTTTTCCACAAATGTTTACTGGATGTGAAAGATGTTATGGATGATACAAATTTAATCCATGATTCCCTCTGACTACGACGGCGAATACGCCTAGCTAAAGCTTTGGCATGCTTAAAAGCAATAAGGTTTTCTGTTGTTGGGTATCTTCTAAAAATATTCCACAGTCGTTTTTGGTTTTTATGGCTGTCACGACAAGCTTCATTCCACCACGGTCTACGAAATTTTCTTAGACGTCGGGAAGTCTTCGGAATAGTGGCATTTGCTGCATTTATTATGCTCTCAATAACGTTTTGAACTGCCTCCGTTATGTCGGAAATATTAATCATAGTCTCTGTGATATCTGCCAACTGCTTGAAAGTATCCCAGTCTGCCCGATGGAATAAGAAACGCGGGGGACAAACAGTCGCACCACTGTTATCAGCATGGGAGACGATTATAGGGAAATGATCACTATCATAAAGGTCTCTGCTCACTGTAAAAGTCAGCAATGGCAGAAGTTCAGGAGAACATATGGCCAGATCAAGGTTATGAAAGCTTCGGGTGGGTTCATGGAAATACGTCTTCTCATCATTATTGAGCAGGCAGATACAGTTATTTGCTAAAAACTGTTCGATCTGCCGTCCACGAGAGTTTGTACTTTCCGAACCCCACAGAGTACTATGTGCATTAAAGTCGCCGAATAAAATGAATGGCTTAGGAAGCTGGTCCACTAACTGGTCAAGATCTTGTTGACGAATGACATCATGAGGCGGTAAGTAGATACAGCAGGCTGTGACTAACGTTTTTACATAAACTTGTACAGCCACAGCCTGTAAAGAAGTATGCAAGACGAGAGGATTGCTCGGATATAAATTGGTAGTGAAGATGCAGACTCCTCCAGAACTATGAGTTCCACTTTCTGCATCTTTCCGCACACAATTATAACCCCGTAATTTTATTGGTTTATTTGACTTCAAAAAGGTCTCTTGAAGACCAAAACAAACAGGATGAAATTGGTTAATAAGGTTCTTGATGTCATGAAGTTTGGACCGAATGCCGCGACAGTTCCAAGAGAGAAAAGAACCCATTAAAAAGCAGGTTTAGAAGAAGGGCGAGAAGAAGCAATTGTTGGAGTTGCCAAATCTTCGCAACTCATATCAAGCTCAGATTCATCCTCAGATGGATGTAATTTAATATCTGGGCTGTTAGTTGTGCCTCCAAAAATCGCTGTCAAGTCCTTGTGGACTTTACCTTGTGCCGCTAATCCCAAGGCAACCGAATTTTTAGACATCGATTTTTTCAATTTTATTGGCATGTCGTTTTGCTTAAGACCATGCTTAGCAAGCTTTAGCTTCATAGACTTGCTAGATTTGAGTTTTTGTTTATTTGTTTTAGGCTTACGAGTTTCAGGAACACAAACTGTTGATCTTTCAGTGTCAGAATCAGATGTTTTTTCTGGTGGTTTGGTTTTAGACTTATTCTTCATGCAGTTTTCGCAGGAACAATTTATACAGAAGGTTTTTTGTACTGCAGAGGCGTAACTCAAACCTGGTGTAGGGGTTTCAACTAAAATCTTCCGTCTAGCTTCGGGATAAGAGAGGCCTTCTTTTATTTTTAAAGCTATAACCTGTTTCTCAACAGTCCACCGTCTACAAGACCGTGAAAAGGATGAATGATTTCCATCACAGTTCACGCATTTTTCTTGTGCGGTGCATTCCAGACTCTCATGGCCTTTCTCAGCGCAGCGGGCACAGGTAACAGTCCCGCGGCAGTTAGCCTTTGAGTGGCCGAATCTCTGACACTGGAAGCATCTCAGTGGATTTGGTATGTAATGCCTCACTGGTAATTTCATATACCCTGCGTATATAAACTCTGGAAGTTTCGGGGAATGGAATGTTAATATGAGATGCTTAGTGTCAAGAAGTTGTCCATCCCGCCGAATGGTTATACGGCGTACATGTGTCACTCCTTGACCCTGTAATTCCTTCAATATTTCCTCGAGAGGTACATTAAATAATTCACCACAAGTAATCACGCCCTTTGAATAGTTTAATGCTAAATGTGGCTGAACAGAAATTGGTATTGTGGCTAGTGCTTTCAATTTTAAAATTTGGTTTGCTTGTTTCTTAGAGCTAACTTCTACTAGCAAGTCTCCTGAACGCATTTTGCGGATTGAGGAGACCTCACCAACAGTTGCTGCAATAGATTTCTGTACAAGGAAAGGAGATACAGAGTGAAATGATTCGTTTTTGTCCGATACGCGTTTAATAATAAAAAATATATCAAATCTTGGTTCATTTGTAGTAGATTTCATGTTTCTTTGATGCCCACTGAAGGGAGTCTTTTTAAAAGCGCCCATACGACATGACAAAAGATTCGGGCCCGACGGCACCACCCACCACGGAGCCCCACAAGGGAAGGCAATTACCGGCTCTGGTTCTTTCCAGCCTCGGCATACACCTTAGTGCTAGCCGGAACCTATACGCTCGGAGTTACCCCCGGGGACAGTGACCACCCTTAACGCCAAGCCCAAGGAGTAACCCCTTCGCTTGATCCCTAGCAAACTAACCACTCAGGTGGCTAGCAACCAGCCGATTGATGCACCGGGGACCACAGTGCACCACCCGTCTAATGGGTTGCCACGCACGGCAAACACGTGGGGATAATTGCTGTCCATGAGAAGCAAGAAGCAAACAGAGTGGCGACAGCTTCTCATGGAGAGCTCCCTCGCCTACCCTCGAGGGAAAGAAAAAAGACAGCCAAAAGCAGAAGGTGGAGGGGAGATTGAACCGAAAGGGAGTAAAGATCCCTGGGTACCTCGGGATTGGGACACCCGTACTCACCTAAAGAAGGTGAGCCCCTGAGGGGAGTAGGGAATGGGAATATGCTTCCAAGGAAGGTTCAACGAAACAT
>JAPMOQ010044990.1:2728-14275 GCA_026543055.1 Argiope trifasciata
ACTGGACTGTGATATTCTCTAATTAAATCATCATAAGACCACATAGTGAAATCGCCTTTTCTAAAAATAAGAATATTCTGAAATAAAACAACGAATTATGTTAGAAATAAGTAACATTGGAGAAAAGTCATTATTATTGATTGCAACTTTACCAAAATTTGTAAGTTATCCTAGAATTGTTAGATTCCTAGTGATTTTCATATAAACAAAGTTAATGGTATATCCCTCAAAACGGTGGTGATAACAGATGTTATTCAACAGATAATAGATATTATCAGTATAAGACATATGTTGCAATGTATAGCTATATATGAGATATTTATTTTTTAATGTATTCAATATATATTATATCAGAATATTTCCTAAAATACGGAAACATTCATAAAATTTGATACTGACAGATTCCTTTTTCTCCGGTAATTCCAAGGAACATAATTATGTTTGAATAGATGTAAACACAGTTCCGGTTCTATACGGATATCCTATCATATTTATCCATTATATAAGTTCCTTATTTTAGCTTTATATTGCTGACAGTAAAATCATAAAAACCAGGGTGATTTTCATCAAAATTTGTTATTTCTTCATACAAGAACTTACTGTTTCCATCACCGTTAATCTTAAATGTTTGGTTGACACTAGCTGCCCATCCATGGTGCTAATACGATAGGCTTATAATCATATCATAATAATCGATAATACTAGATATTATAACGAGTATGATAGCGTTATTAATCAAATGAATCTGTAGAACAATAGATGAGGCGGTGTAATACAGCAGCTGTAATAAATTAATGCTGCTGAATAATCCCATTAGGTCCAGAGTAATGGCGTCTATCAGGTTTCAGGTACAATCTATTTGGTAAGAATTTATATTAAAGGGGAAGTGAGCGAACTCCCATCAGCCAAATATATTTTTAATTAATAGTTTCGTACAACTTGCTCTAGGAACATGAGTTAACTCCAATATAGAAGTTACTAATTGGAGAAGTTTGAAGGAAAACCTGATTTTATTGATATTTTGTTTGAAGGAAAAACACGAAAATCACCCTTAGTCAAGCCGACTGGTGTTGACGATCCAAATAGACCTATACATTTTTGAGTTTTCTTAAGTAAAAGAAATTTGAAGTCGAATGCGCGATCTGCTTTAGCACTTAAGCTTAATCTGAGATAGAAGGTTAATGAAGGATTTATATATGGATTTGGCTGCTACCTGGATAACTTTCAAGGAAAAATCAGAGCATAGTAATCTTTAATTCGAAGACAACTTATAAGCTTGATTGAGAACTTATGGATGGATTTGGTTGCTACCTGGAGAGCTTTCAAGTAAGAATCAGATCATAGTTATCTTAAATCCGAAGATGGCGAAATTAAATCAATGTACTTTTATTTAATTATTTGTTAATACTTAATAAAAAAATTTCCTGTCAAAGAGGGAAAAAATATATTATAAATTCATATATTTTTAATATATTAAATATAATATCAGTATAAAAAAATTATAGTTGAAGCTTGTCGGAATAACGTATTTGTGGTAAATAAGTGCTTAGAGATGTTTTAATACTTTCGAATCACAATTTGCTTTGCAGTCTTCTAATGAAAAGAAAAGGTAAGAAGAAAGAAAAAATAAAAACATATATAGTTATATTTTATCAAACACTTGACTGGCATCGTATTAATGAACCGCTTTATCTATTGTATTATGAAGCGCATTATCTATCAACACCAACATTCTATATCTGTTTATGTCATCCAAAATTGATGAAATTTTCTCTATAAAAGAAATGAGAATTAAGAAAAATCTAAAAATCTTTGAGTTTAAAGAAAATAATTTCGAAAAAGAGAAATAGATGCAAGATTTCTTTTAAAAAAAAGCTGACAATTCATGTGAAACTTCATTTTTTTCTTATGAAACAAAAATAGCCATCATTCGAAAATTTAGGACAGGATTCGTCTTTTGTAGGCATTACTTCAAATAGTTCAAATTTGTAAAGATATTGTCTTGCCTTCCATTTCTCACTTTATGTTCTTGATACAAATTTCTTTTTAATCTTTGCATGTCTATACTGTAATGTTATTGGCAAAAATCCAAAAATTGTTTGGTTATTAAACTCTAAGTTGAGATACAAAGATGACAAACAACCAACTAAAATTACTTATGGTGTCTTTTAAGTAGATATGAGTGGTGATCTGTATCTCCAAAATAATTGTTTAAGGATGCCGGGGGATCCGCATGGCTCATTCTTAGAAAAATATAATAAACTGAACCGAATCTATCTTGTGGATTAATGTGAGCATGTTATACGAGTCCTATTACTCCGTACTCTGAGAATAAGATCTTTTTATTTTGAAATGATATTTCAATCGTTTTTTCTTAATGGAAACGAAAAAAACAGGTCTTTGTGAGAATGGGTATATTTCTTAACTGAAAAATGATTCTTTGGCATTTTTGCTGTAACAAGAATGTTTCATGCATCCATCTACCATTTAAAAAATATATTAATCCAATAATACCATCAACTGCCATAACACCATCAACTGCTTTCTGATTTATTTCCCCTTTCCATTTACATTGAATTTAAAAGGGTTTATACAAAAACCGGCTTTTTGAAAAGCCGGCTATTGAATTCAATATTTCCAAAACACCGGTTTTATTCAGTTTTCAAATTCTTGTCAAAATAATAGAATAATGAAAAATATCTCATTTAGTTTATTTAAAACTAGCCGCCTTTGGCTACCAGCTGGTTCGCCATGAATAATGCGTTCAAAAATTTCCAATTAAATCCCATATTCATTAGCCAAAATTTAAGAAATAGTTGAAGTTAAAAGATTCAGTTATTAGTAGTTAAAGAGTCGGTAACTTTATTCGGAAAAACTTTTTGAGTTTAATAATTTATCAATTATGCTTCCAAAATATTAAAAATGTTTTTTTTCGGTGATATTGCCAAAATGTTAAAATGTTTTTTAAAGAAAGCGAAAAAGGTAAAAAATTATTGAATTAATGATACAGATAATGCAAACGATTATAGAAATATGCCATTAAGTTGGGATTTCAATACATATCCTGTCTAAATTCAATCAGGTTTACTGTAAATAAAGATAATTTATGGAATTAATGATATAAATATTGCAAACGATTTCTTAAAATCCTTTGCCTTGCACTTATTTTTTTTAGAAGATATCACATTTTATATTTATGTTATTTTATCCAGTCACGTGCGGAAAGTTGTATTTCTTTAGATTGGATTTGCGATGATAGTTGTTGCTTTTTAATTTGAACTTCCGGCATTCTTTTATTTTATCCAGTCACGTGATAAAAACATAGTTAAAATATTTCTTTAAAAATTCGTTAAAAATAGAAGCTTGCGTTATAAATTTAAAAAACTGATACCGTTAGAAAGCTAATTTTTTAATATTTAAATTGATATAAAAATCATGTTTGTGCAATAATATTTTCGGAAGTTATAGCGGAAAAACGTTGAAATTTTGTTTAAATTTTAATTAATTCAAATTCTGATTAAAAATTCAAAAAAAGGGCTCCGAGGTGCACATTCCCGACCTCCAAGGTATACATGAACCAAATTTGGTAGCTGTAGGTCGAACGGTCTGGCCTGTAGAGCGCCAACACACAGACACACGCACACACACACACACACACACATTGAGCTTTATTATAAGTATAGATTACAAAAAATAAGCAACATCAAAGTTAAAGCATTAGAAAAATAAGAAGAATAATTAAAAATGCATATTACTTATACAAATAATGGAAACTCAAATAAACAATTGCAATAATATTTATATCGTTTTCACTCATTTTACTTTCTCCTGAGAAAATAGGATTTAAAAAAACATAAAATATCCACTGAACGTTGGCTGGTTCTAATTTTGAACATAATATTTCTGAGATAGAAAGCCCTCTTTCACTAGCAACTGAACTTGGTTTTACAGTTTTCATGCATTAAAAAACAAATCCGTCTTTTTTTTTTTTTTTTTTTTGTTTTTTTTTTTTTTTCTTTCAATCGTTGCCTGCTATAATTGAAATTTAGCTTTTAGTATATTTGGATTTGTAAGTTTTATTTGTAAGTTTGTTTTTAAGGTTTTGTAAGTTTTTCTTCGGATTCTTCAAGAAGCTTATGAAACTATGGAAAAATGAATGATTTTTTCATGGCTTCTTTTAAATGAAGAGCAAACAAATAAGTTTAAAATTAATTTTTACAAAATAATATGAATTCTTTAAACTGGTTTCCAAATGTGACAAATTTATTTTTAAAAAAAACGTTTTTTTAAAATCGGATTTGAAAACCTTCAAACTTCAGAATTTATTTTGTGAGTTTTGCGTTTAATATATTTGTGAAAAATATTTGATTTACACGACTCGATTTTTATCACTTTAGATATTTATCTTGAATTCTAAAATAATGTTACTCAAATTTTGTTCAGATTTTAGATTTTTTTTGTGAAAAACACTTAAAATATCAATGAAACTTTGTTTTAATATAATAATTATGACTGAATTCAGGGGTTAATGAATACATAAAGGATAACTTTACCTATATGAAGATTTCTATTCTTGTTCACGGAATAATATCTTCGAGAGTCAATAACAAAACATTTAATACTTGTTATAATACATTAATTAACTTTAATGTGTTATATTCTCATTAAAGTAAGAAATCAATATTTTTGACAAAATTTATCTATATTTTAAAATTAAAGTGTTTGTATGAATCTATCTTAAAATCTGCTTTCCATCACATCCGTAAATGATTTGGATGCATGAAGACCAAACTTCATTAAATTGATTTTCAGGTATCATGTTTTCTTTGAATTAATTGCATTGAAAGAATCTTTTTTCAGAAAATTCGTGTATATATTCTACTTATAAATTAGCTCATAAATCTGAGCTGGAAAGAAAGGTAATTTTCACGTTTTCTTAACAGAAATGCCAAAAGTAAGCAAACTATGGCTGTCAAGATAGATAATTAATATAAACATATGAAATATTGTTTTGCAGTATCTTACGATGTAATAATGAGACAGCAGTTGGATACAGCTAAAGTGAGGAGAGATTAGAAAATCGGAGATGTTTGGAGAGGGTGCAGATAGAAGCTACATGAATTCCCTCTTTCTACTGAATTACGTCCGACCGCTTTATGTGACTGTTATTGCTACCGATTACTACTTGTGAACTGCAGGTGTTCTAGCATATGGATAATTCGTCTTTCAAGTGGTCTGGGTATTCTGGGCTTGAGCCCGTTTTCGATTGTGGCTGTTCTTCTGTGTTCTATCAGTAAGCTGTGTGAATATGCCTCTTTGTAGAAAAAGGTTGTACAAGAGAATGTGACTCTAATTCCTAATTGAAGCTACTGAAAAAATAAAGTCAGCCAGTCTCTTAAATCGTTGACAGCTGATTGTTAAAGAATCCTGTTGATTCTGCTACGTTCAGTGGTGGCGGAGTGGTCGGCTGTATAAAAGAAAAAGATGAAGCTGTCAAAGGGCTTTTAAAGTGCCATAGGTCAAAACACGATTTGTGTGCTACTGTGTGTTGTAATGTGTTGCTTTCTTCTTCTCGGCTGTTTATATTTGTTGTCTTTATGTTAGTGTCCTCTTGTTTAATAAATGACGTCGTTATTTTTTACTGAGATCTCTGAATGTTATTTCATCTACCAACTCAAAAGAACCAGACGGAGAAGTAATCAATAAAAATGTATTATAATCAAAGTCTATATTAGAGTCTATGAAGTTTGGACTCTATTTTCATACCATAAAAAGTTTCTCAAAAAAGAATCTTTATAATTTACTCGGTTTAGTTTAGTTTGTTTATATTAACATCCCATTGTAAAGCAACACTAAGGGTACTTTGGAATGGTCCTCGTAAATTTGAACAGTAGTCAGATGACATCTGAGCTGAGCTTTTACTGAGCCCCGTACAAGCAATTCCTCTGTGGAATCGGATCTTAAACCCTACGACTCATAAGACGAGACCTTACTACCAGGTCACCGCGGGCCTACAATCTAGTCGAATATCTTAAAAACTTTTGCCCCGCATTAAAATTTTTGTCTTCTTTCGTTAATGTTTAAATATTAAGTTCTCTATCTGGGCATTGATTTTTGTATGAGCAAAAATCTGACAAGATAAAAGGTTTTTTTTTTTAAATATAATTTTTTTAAAAAAGAGAAAAAAATAGTGCAAAAAATCATTAACTGAATTCTGAAAATACTATTCCAAACCTTTACTTTAATGCGTTGATCCACTAAAGACAAAAAAAAAAAAAAAAACTGACGAGATGATATTCAATCTATGAAAATCAAGTTATGAACTTTTTTTTTGTATTAAGTTAGAAATAAATCATGAACTTTCTTGCTAACTAAATTCTGAAGCTAAAAATATTTGAAACCTTTACTTTAAACCATTCAAACTTCGATACAAACTATTCAGTTTGGTATTTTAGAGATAGACATCTTATACTCGCGTAAAGTACTTCACTTCTTCATAAATACTTGAGAAACCTCTGGTATTGGAAAAAGTTTTAGGAATCGATGATTCTAGATCCCCGAAGGTGAATAATATAGTATTTTTTGAAGGTATAAGAAGGAAAGAGAAACAAAATTCGAACAAATTGAAAGTAAAAGATTTTTCTACTTTTTTTGGCGGGCAAAAATGGACTCGAGTGAATGATGAAGTTTTGAAGCGGTCATAAATCGAAATGTAATTGAAGGAAAGTGGGGGGAAGACAATTATTTTAAAATATTAAAAAAAAAGATAAATTTTTCCATAGCTTTGTTATCTGATGAAGAAATTTAATCTGACGAAAAATTGGCTAAATTCATCTTTTTTTTTTCATTTAAATTGAGTTTCTTGAATATTTTAATGCAAAACAGAATAATCCTTTATGTTTTATTTTCTATTTGTTAAACTTTACCAGTGTAAAATATTTTCCCTTTTAAGAATTAACAATTTTGAGAAAAATGTATAGTTTGATACAATTATTTAATAAATTATGCCTATGCCTATAGATAAATTAAGTAACCAGACATTATTTCCGAAATTTAAATTTGTAGCTGACAAGTTACATTTAAACTACATCAGCCTTAAATATTATGTTTTCTGATATATTTTATAAGTATTATATATCTGGCTTAGTTTTTATTTCCTTTATTTACAAGGCTTTATTTTTGCCAGCAAAATTCAAATTTTTGTTTTAATCAAATATTAATAATATCTTTACTGATATAACTATGCTTTAGTATCAAAGCGATACTAACACTCTAACTGTTCTGATTATTCATCATCTTAATTGTGTAGTATTGCAACTTTATTTACATGTTCCCTGTAAAACACAATCTTCTTCTCCCCAATTTATAACAATATAAAAAACTAATGCGGTAAATTCTTGACGGAAACAATGAAAATGGCTTGAGTTTCAGTTGAATAACGAAATAAATTGTTTAAAATTATACATAAAAATATTAAAAAAATTAGGCCAATGTTAATTTATAGGAAATTAATATTGTCGAATTAAATGATCTTTAACATTTTAAAGTATTGTAAAATCCAGCATAACCCAGATAGAGGTTTAGCATTTATCATCAAGGAAAATGCGAAAATTTTGCAATTTTTAAATAATTGAGATTTAAATAAAAACTTTTCCTCTGATGCCTATTTCTATTTCCAAAAGTATTTCTAATTTCATATTTTTATTTTTAAGTCCTACAGCTTTTAACGCTGGCCCCAATACATTTACAGGTTACTCACAAACTTCCCCAATATTATTAGTAGAGATGATAGACAAATAAATAATGATGATAAATAAAATATAGCAAATGAGTTTCTATTATTATAAAAATAGAAAAAATAATAAAACATTTCTTAAATTTCCTATTATATTGAAAGTAATTTATGTAATATTCTTATAATAATAAAATTAAACTAATATTTTAACTAATAATATGCCAACACGAGGATCAAATCTGGAAAAGTTTAGAATATTTCAAAAAGTTTCTTAAATTTTTGGTTTTAACTATTGTAACTCTAAATGAATGATGCAATGATAGGAATGTATTCTACATAAGAATAGCTATTTTTCAAAAAGCATTTTAATAAGTTTTTTTCTCTAATCATACATCAGACAAACAAATTTGTTTTATTTTTCACAGTCGAATTCGAAATAAAAGAAGGCGAATTCACTGAGTCTAATAGGATGGAATTGAAAAAAGACTAATTTTAAAGGAAGAATTCAATAAGATCCTCACTAACAAAATAAGGAAACGACTCTAAGATTTGCATTTAATTCGAAAACCTTGATTGAAAAAAAAACTGAATGATAATCAGTCTTGCTTACATTGAATTTTATTCTATTGTGGAAGCAATATCGTTTTCAGTTGTTTCGTGCTAAAATAACGAGTTGCAGCCGCCAACTTGGTGGATTTATTTTTATTTAATACAAACAAATAAACACTGGAACAACATTTTAGTAATGACATTTATTATAAAAAATATGTATGAAAAGGAATAATAGATAAATGAAATTGAAGAATGGGAAAAAAAAATTCCTAAGCCTTTAGTCAAAATTCTTGAAAATTAATGATTTTCATTTTTAGCATCCGGAATAAAGAAAAAAAAGTAATATTTGATTTTTTTTTTCATTTTTTTGCATTCGGAATAAAGAAAAAAAGTAATATTCGAAATCTCATTTACTTTTGATAACAATAGAGCCTGAATATTTAGTTTATTCCATTCCTGCTATCAATTCACTCTCTCCTTGTTATATTTATAAATCTTGTACAAATTTTCAATCGATCATAAAATACTTTTTATTCATCCGTTCAAGTTCCAATATATTTTTTAAAACTTGCAGTGAATGACATTTGATGTTAAAACAGTTTTTTTTAAATATTAATTCAGAGGTGTCCAAACTACGGCCCGCGGGCCAAACCCGGCCCGCCAAGTGATTTTATCTGGCCCGTGGAGGTACGTGCTACGACGAATGTAATAAAAAAAACTGAAGAACAATTTCCAGATGCATTTGCAGTAAAGATCATCGCCGATTTAAAAGAAAAATTTCAAAAGCGATTTTCTGATTTGGACATGAATTCATAAGAAATTCGGCTGTTCCAAAATCCATTTGATTGCAACGTTGCTGAAATTTCAAGCCAGCTTCAAATAGAAATTATTGATCTTCAAGCAAACGAACAAATCAAGGACAAATACAAGGAAGGAAACTTAATAGATTTTTATAAATATTTAGATACAAAAGAGTTTCCAAATTTGAAGAAATTTGCTCGTAAATTCATTTCAATGTTTGGGACTACTTACGTGTGCGAACAAACTTTTTCTCGAATGAAGTATCTCAAATCAAAATATAGAGCTGATATGAATATCTGATGATCATTTGCAGTCATTGCTTATGATTGGTGTAACAAATTTTGATCCCAACTATAAAGACATTCTTCAACAACAACAACAAAAACAAAACAGTTCCATCCTTCGCATTAGAAGTTGCATGAAAATATTTCAATTTATATAAAATAATTATATAATTATACTTTGTTTGTTTAGTATTTTGTATTTTCAAGTTACAATAAAATAGTATTAATTAAGAGTATTTAATGCTACTTTACTCATAATGATATTTTTCAATTTGTATATAAATGTGGCCCGTATAACATGGATCTAATTTCGATCCGGCCCGTGCCGCGAAAAGTTTGGACACCTCTGTATTAATTCATCAACTAAATGTAATTCATTTTTATTACTCTAAATAGAGTTTTAGCAGTCTCTACTGAAAATTGAAATCGACAGGCAATAGATCAATCGGTAAAATGCAAAGATGTCTGTATTTTTCACTTGAAGGTGACGAATGCAATCTTAATTCTTGCTAAAACTTTTGATATTAATAATGAAGTAAATTTTTTGATATTTAATATTTTTTTAATATTTAATAAAAAAGTAAATAAAATGAAAATTGTCTCTGTTGATCTAAGACATAGGTTCCCAACGTGGGTGAAAACGCCAACTTATGGGCTTTTCAGTCTTTCAGAGGGGTGGTAAAAGAGCCATATAAAATTAGGATTTGTTGATATGGCATGGAGGGGCTTGGGAAAATCAACCAAATATAGTCTAAAAAAGACAAAACTCACGCAGATAATTCATTATCACGTGTGCAAAAAATCCTATATTTCGATACGATACTTCACTGTTTTAATTCAGCAGTATGAGTCCACTATACCAATCAATGAAGCAATGTTATTGTCATAGATGAGATTAAAAAAATATTTCAAGAAACGTTGTTTACTACAGATACTAAAATAAAAATCCTATTTGATATACTGGAAAAGTTTTTTGACGCAAAATAAATTCCTTTTAATATTATTCTGTCAGTTGCTAGGGATGGCACACCGGCTATAACAGGGCGTCACAAAGAATTCATAGCATGCTTAAAAAATAAAGTGCCTGACGTGCTTGCTGTGTAATTTAGCTACAGCATTTGGGTGCAAAACATTTGAGCGAACGCCTCCATACATCACTGTAATATGCTGTAAGAGTAGTTAATAAAATCAGCAGCAAATTGTTGAGTGACAGATTATTTAGTCAGTTTTGCATTGTTTTTGATGAAGATTTCAACCGATTGCTGCTTCACACAGAGGTATGTTGGCTTTCAAAAGTTACTTGTTTGACTCGATTTTACAATCTGTTTGAATCTATGATAGAGTTCCTAGGAAATAAAGACACGGAATTGCGTGACAAGATCGTCGCATCAAAAAATGATATTGCACACTTAGCAGACCTATATAAATTGTCAATCTCCAACTTGAAGGCGAAGACTTAAACTTGATTAACACTAAAAATAGTGTTGTTTCTTCCGTGTCCAAACTGTTATTATATAAAAGAAACATAGACAGACGTGAATTCAAGAAGTTCCCATGTTTATCAGCAATATCATTCAGGTGTGACGACTTGTTTGTTTACTGTCAGCGCTTGAAAAACCTCTACAGTGACTTCAAGGAATGATTCCAGGACATTTTAAACATGGACACACCATGCTGGGGTTTGGATCCTTTTTTCAATATCAACATAGTAAGATCATCTCAGTTAGGAGAACTAATAGAACTGACGACAAATGAGGAATTAAAAATAAAATTCAAGAATGGCTACCAAGAATTTATGGTACAGAAGTCGATTTCGCAACTATATTCAGGATTTTGATCGATTGTTCAACGATTTCTGAGAGCGTTCCCATCTTCATATTTAGCAGAATGTGGATTTAGTGATGAGGCAACGTTGGTAATAAAAAAAGAGAAATCGGCCCCATGTTACTGAACGCGGCGACTTACGATTGCATTTTTAAGTAAAATCAAACCTAATATTAACAAGATCCTTTAATTGCACCAAATTCAGCCTCCTCATTAGTTAAGTTAAAAATTTGCTGTCTTTAAATTTGAATAAAAATAGTTTTTTTATATAATTAAGTACAAGTTTTGATTGTTTTCTAAAACTGTCAATTTATTTATTTAGAAAGCAATAGTTTATTATGGATTACTTTG
>JAPMOQ010044994.1:0-12673 GCA_026543055.1 Argiope trifasciata
TAATTTTTTTGAGAAAAAAGAAGTATTTCAATTAATACAAGATTTTACTTTACATTTTTAAATAATAAATAATAAAAAAATGTCCAGAAATGTGAAAAATCTACTTTTTATTTTGGTATATAATAATAAGAAAAGTGAATAAAAGTTTTTAATGAATGAAAATCAATTAAAAGTTAAATTTTAATAAAGAATAACACATATCCCCCTTTAACTTCATAACTAAAAAACTGGAACATGTTCTCAAATCTATTTTTATCATTAAAATCTTGCTTCATATAAAAAAAAATTAATACTGATTTCATACAATAAGTTTAAATTATTCGCGTACAGAAAAAAATTATCAAACCACTTCAATTCAAAATTTTTTTGATGTCGAAATTTCATGGAGTACAGATTTTGCTTCCATTTGCTGCCTGTAATTTTAATTATCCATCGTGAAGTTACAATGTCTTATGAAAATCACGAACTTAAAACAAAGGCTTTCTCAAATAGATTATGATAAGATTCTCGTTTCATCTGAATATAAGCCTTAAATGCTTTTTCACGCTTCTTTCGTTTTTTCATCTTTTGCTGGCCACATTTAGAATTTCTCTAGAGTATTAAGCACTAATCCAAAATGATGTTTTAAAAGCTGCTATAATGTATCTTTTGAACAGCAATAAAGAAGGAAAAAATGCAGTTATTTAAAGGTTTTGATTAATATATAAAAACATGTACTGAATAAATTATTTCAATATGATTAACTATATTTTAACAATTAATAATTTTGTATAGCTGCAGAATTGGCGTATAATAACCTGTATTATTATGGAATAATAATATAAAATTACTAAGCATTTTGAATTTGGGTCAGCATTTTTTATATTAATTTTTTCGTTATTTACATGCATATTACAATGCTTATAAATATAATATGATAAAGCCACTTTTTTCTTTATTAAATAATTAATTCTTCTTTCATTTAGGTTGCTCTTCTTCTAGCTGCTTTTGCAGTCATCGATGCCACCGTCTTGGCTCCAGGACTCTTGAATGCCGGAATCCTGGCCCCTGGTGCCATAACCACCGGATCAGTCGTCGCTATTCCTGGAGCTGTGAGTACCGACAGCAGGATCATCGGAACTGGATTGTATGGATCACCCCTTCTCCTGAACAGTGGACTCTACGGTCTGAACAGCGGAATCCTTGCTCCAGGTCTCATCCTCAAGAAATAAATTGAACAATTCGTAGGCCTTGAATAATGATTATGAATGTATCACAAAAAATTATATCTGGATTAATGAATGAAATTAATTTACCATTGTCAATCTGGGCAATTTGAAGTAGTACATTGTAAAAATAATATAATGAACCAAATTGTTAAAATAAAATTTATTAAGTTGTATTAAGTCGTTTATTCTTTGTGTGCTCAATATTTTTGTATTATTCATATTGTAATCATTGTTGAATGATTAGGAATTTTCATCATTAAGTTTCGTTTTATGAAATTTCTTTTATTTATTTTACAAGCATATATTAATAATATAAAATAGAAAATTTTAATATATTTATTTACTTAAAACTAATTATTACATTCATTTTGTAGTTTAAAAACAATACTTCATAGTTTTCAAAGTTTATCACTTTAAAATGCAAAATACAAGTTTAATATTTAGTGTTGATTAATTTAAAAATGAAATGAATTGAACACGAACAAAAATTTGGAAATTATTATAAATAAACAGAGAGCGTACTAAAATATTTATATCACTGGCAATTAGATAACAACACATAAGTTTTATCAAATTGCTTGTATTCAGATTAACAAACTGTTATAAAAGGAGGGATAGAAAATGAGATAACAAAAAAATTCAAATTGCTTTCAAATCAAAAGTGCATAAAAGCTTTTTTTCATGTCGATCAAATTGGAATTTTTGAAATCTGCCCCGACTTTTCATAAGTAAATTGCAACAAAACAAATAAGTAACACATGCGATATTAATATTAATATCATTCAACGCGATTTTAATACATGTAAAGCTTATTATATTTTTTGAACACTTTTTTACGTTGAATTTAAATATCTAAGCAAAATTCACTTTACATAGTTTTTCTATTATGACTATTTTTTAATTTTATCTTTTAAGAAGTAAGTTTTTATTAACATCAGCTTATGAGTAAAAACGAAAATTTTAAAGAGGCAAAAATAGTTCATAATTACTCACAATATACTAAAAATGTTTTTAAAAATACTTAATGAGGAAGTCGGAAGAAAAAGAAAGAATAGAAAAAGATAATGTCGTGATATTTCTCCTACATTTATTTATTGCATCCACAAATTGTGATTCATTATATATGTAGAGATTTAATCAGCGGCCATTGCTGTTAAATGTTTAGTTTTGCTGTTAAATATTTTTCCAATTTGTTGCAATAGATGTCGCCACGGGTATCACTAGATATGGCTGAACCATAGTCCAAAACGCGTGACGTAAGAATTCGAGAAAAAGCTAACTGCGCATTCGCTCGCCGGACGGGGACCAGAAAGGGTGTCGTTCCGATCATGCATCTTTAAAAAACTTAACGTAGTTTCGCCATGAAACAATTATTAACTACTCTTTATCCTTGGCGGCATCTATAAGTATTTACTTTTTTCTTTTCTCTATTGTAAATAGTCCTGTCGTAATTGTAAATGTCTTTTTCTTTACTGTAAATAAATTTCTTTCATGTTCAAAAGCTTCTTTTTTCTTCATTCAGTGACCCTAGACACTGAACTAAATGTGATTGGATGGGCATTCTGTCCCACCCAATTCCTACATATATATTATCTATACTTATAATAAAGCTCAATGTGTGTGTGTGCGTGTGTGTGTGTGTTGGCGCTCTACAGGTCAGACCGTTGGACCCACAGCTACCAAATTTGGTACATGTATACCTTGGAGGTCGGGAATGTGCACCTTGGAGCCCTTTTTTCGAATTTTTAATTAGAATTTGAATTAATTAAAATTTAAGCGAAATTTCGACGTTTTTCCGCTATAACTTCCGAAAATATTATTGCATAAACATGATTTTTACATCAATTTAAAGATAAAAAAATTAGCTTTCTAATGGTATCAGTGTTTTAATGTATAACTTAAACCTCTATTTTTAACGAATTTTTAAAGAAATATTTTGACTATGTTTTTTTTGAGCACGTGACTGAATAAAATAAAAGAAAATAATGACGGAAGTTCAAATAATAAAAAAATACTATCATTGTAAATCAAGTCTAAAGAAATGATACTTTTTGCACGTGACTGGATAAAATAAAAGAAATATAAAATGTGATATTTTCTAAAAAAATAAATGCAACGCAACGGTTTCTATAATCGTTTGCAATATCTAAATCATTTATTTAACAAATCTTTCTTTCTTTATGGTAAACCTGATTGAATTTAGACAGGATATGCATTGAAATCCCGACTTAATGGCATATTTATGTAATCGTTTGCAATATCTGTATCATTAATTCAATAATTTTTTTCCATTATAAAATGTGATAGTTTCTAAAAAAATAAATGCAAAGCCAAGGTTTCTATAATCCTTTGCAACATCTAAATCATTTTTTCAATATATATATATATATATTTTTTTTTTCATTTTTTGCTTTCTGTAAAAAAAACATTTAATATTTTGGCAGCATCACGGAAAAAAAACATTTTTAATTTCAGGCCAATCAATGCTCGGAATTACTTCAAGGCTAATGAATATGCGACTGAATTTAAAAATTTAGAACGTATTACTCATGGCGAACCAGCTGGTCGCCAAAGGCGGCTAGTAACAAATATAATTAACTGGCATTTATGTATAATTACAGATGGTTATTCGCAATCAGAAGTGTTGGTTATTCATTATCACCAGTAAATCTAATGGTGATTATGAATACTAACTGGTAACATCAAATTGGTAAAGGGTTATGAATTAATCGGTGACATCATCGCGGATTATTCATAATACTCGAATAAACCACATTTGATGTAACATGTAACATGCCAATATTTATCTACTTATTACGATTTAAATTAATTTTTACCTATTGTTTTACTTGTAGAGTGTTATTTGTGTTAACAGGTGATTAAATAACCAAGTTGGCGTAATATTTGGCCAAAAAACGTTTTATTATACTTTTGACAATATTCTATTTAATGATCAACCATAAATCCTGATTCAATGGTTAAAAACTATTTTTTTAAACTTTATTTTGACTTTAAAATAAGTTATTAAAAAAAAGAAAAAAATTCCTTCTAGATCAACATCTCTTTAATTTTGTTATTTGATATCACTTCTTCACAAAATTAATGCCTATGTAAGCGATTTAAAAATAAGTTTGTTCTTAACAACAAATCTACAATCCGTAATAGAAAATTAAGCATTACCTTGAAATTTTAACATTACGGAAATAAACTCAGAAATTAACAAACTTTTTATTTGGTTTTAAAAGTGTAATTATCAAAATACGTGAAATTCATTTTCAAATGAAAACGATTGTTCAGATAGATTTGGGGTTCACTATGTTATTTTTTAAAATAAAAATATTTCATTATGAATTTATTTAGATTTCAGCAGTATTTTAATCATCTCTTGCTCCAAGAAAATTTTATAGATTTTTAATGACATTATAACGCTAGAATGTTAAATGACAACGATATTAGAGTTGCCTGCTGGTAAGGTCTCGACTCTTGAGCCGCAGAATATCAGGCTCGAGATTTGATTCCACCAAAGAATCGTCTTGTTGCACTCCAAATCCGCCAGGCCAAACGTCTTCTCGATGGTGTTTTGCGGATAAGGGGTTGCCAGCACATTTGTCGTCCCCTTCATCTGGCATCGACTGAAAATCACGAGGCCCTGATAATTGTGAGTCCTGGTGAGTTGATATAACTAAACAAAGACGATGATATAATGGAAGTAAAAATTATTTGGGGGTATGGAATTCAATGACTAAAGAATTGCATGATGGTGATTTTTAAAGTTATGAAGTAGTACCTAGAATAAATATTTTGCATATGCAAATTATGTAATATAAAGAGCTGTAATGTTCAAATAAAATGAATACCCATTTGGAGAATACTATTATTTAAGAGCACTCTGAGAAAAAAGGAAAAAAATGACTGAAGACTGAGACTGAGACCACTCTGAGTCTTCGAATGTATTAGGACTGAAAGTTTGAAAGAATTGTAAAGATGAAATTAGCATGTGATCTTTAATCAAATTTTGAATGAAATACATCTAAAAATGTCCGGCTGTTTATACATTTAAATCTCCGAGATCATGATAAGCAAGAAACGCTCTTATTATGTTCTCAAAATTAAATTTTGTTCACACTTAATCATCAGATTTTTACATACGTACTTAGATATGTGACAAATTTTTGGCTATGAAAATATATAGTAGGGGTTTAGAGTTTAGGTTTTGAAATAAGATTGCTCAAAAACATTAAAAAATTTAAATACTTTAGTAGTTTTTTCATTGAAACTACTCTTTAGCGAATTTTGAACTTGAAATTTAAAAGCTATATTGGAATGCCTTCTTTAAAAGAAGCTTAACTAAAGCATATTTTGGTCTTTATATGGCAAAATTTGTGTTTAGAATCAGGAATTGATTGAAAATTCTTGATGAACTACATTTTTAAAAAATTCAATATTTGAAGATTAACATTCTGAAGCAAAAGGTTAAAAAAAATTAGTATTAAAAAAGTTATTGTGATGTTTCTGTAAGGTTTATAGACTAATGGATACTTTTTCTTTTCCGCTACGACTGAGGCAATCAAAATGTAGAAATAACAAAGGAATCGACTCTGTCCGTTGATCTTCTACAATCTTTCAAACTAGAAGCTCATAATCATGTTTTTATTTATGTCTAAATTCGAAGAGGTGAGCACTTTTTAATTTTATTTTGTAATCCTAGATTTCCGAAAATATTTTTCACCTTATCAAAAAAATTCAGGAATAAGTGATGATCAGTAAGTCCCTGATTATACAATAGTAGTTTGTAGTTGCTTTTCTACTTTCAGTGTTAGTCCGCATATAAAATATTAAGAAACTGTGAATATTTCCTAAGATTTTTGTATAAATTATTTGCAAAAGGTAACTGCTAGTAAATGTTTAAAAGTTTTTGCTGTGAGGTTACTGAGCAGTCAAAAGAAATTTTATATAATCTGCTTGAAAAGGACATAACGTTTTTTCGAAAGAAAGCAAAATTCATATTAAATTTAAATAGCTTGATCTGAAAGGGAAAATTTAAATTTAGCCAAATGCGATATTACAATTGTCGTTAAAATTTTATTTTATGAATAAATATAAATATAATTTATGGTCCCTCAAAAAGTGAACGTTAAACATTAACCACACAATTTTACCAATTTTTGAATTTATTTCAGAATCTTAGAGATATTTATACAGCTTGTATTACATTTCAGCCCGTCAATTTTGCTTTCATGTAAAAATGTTACTATATTACATTTCCATTTGTTTCCAATCCATTCAATTTGTTCTATATCTAAAAAATCAATAGAAATATATTTATAATATGCTATTCGTTTTTGTAATTAATTTTAGGAAACAAGATAATCATCTTTTTGATGATAAATAGAATAAAAAAAACAGGTGTTTATGTAAAAATATTGTGACAGAAGTTAATTAATTAGCTTGAACGATTTACCGAATTTGACGATTTTGTCCCCGCGAATAATTTCTATAGACACCAATTTTGCAAACATGCTATAATAAATAATAAATTTCGGAATCGTAGCATTTTTTTGTCTATGAAAAAGACAATAGAATGAAAAAATTAGATGATTATAAATTATTGGAGATTGAAAAGGTATTTTTAGAGTCCAAACATCAAACAAAATCAACTTTCAGATCAAATGAACATAGCTACTCAATTTGTTTTTGTAATTTCTATTTAAAACTGTTGTTGTGACTTATGATACTTTACAAACCCGCTGTCAGTTACCTGTCAGCGATTTCTGCCTAATAAGCGTCTTTTAGTGTTTTCAGTAGCGCCAACTAGAGTCAAAAGTGCAATTTAGTTGCTTCATGAATCACATTCGCTTGCACAACCAATTTTTACAAAGGGGTACATTCAATACCTCACAGATGGAACACAAAAGAAGAACAACCATGCCGAACTGGAACGCCCTGGTCAAGGGAAAGACTCCTTTCCCCCTATGCCACGACCAAGACTCCAATTTTATTTAGATGACATAAAAAAGCTGTAAAAGATGGAGTCTGACTACTTTAACGTTTGAATTTAAAGTTATAAATATTCTACTAGTGTCAAATATTTTTACGGTTATGAAATAAAAATTAAATTTCATACCACAATGTGTTTTAAATGATTATGCATTCCTCAAAAACGTCAATTAAAATATTTGAATGAATTTAAAATTAAAAATATATATATAATTTAGTGCTAAATTAAACTATTCGATTTAATTACTTCTATGCGCATAAATACCGTAAGCGATAAATTAGAGAAATAATGTATAGTTATTCTGCATAAAGATGGTCACAAGTTATTAATGATAATAAAAAATAGCAAGTTATTAATGATAAAAATGTAAATTCTCTGTCTTTGCCATATAGTAATTCAGATTCTTAGATCATTTTAACGAGTTCTTCTTAGAATTTCTTAATGCAGAATCTAAAAGAGTTTGAATGATGAAAATTTCGAACAGTTCTTAACTTCTCAATTTGAAAAATATAAAATACGTTGGAGAATTGAGCATAATCATAAATCGCTAATAATCGTATCATGCTACTATTTCTATAAATATCACATAAGAGTAGTTTTTATTATTTTAAGAGACACAAATCTTGTTTGGCATTCAAATGTGTTAGATGTACATAGATTAAAAAGCATGCTTAAATGTATGCATAATATTTTGTCATTATTATGTTCTGATAACTAAAATTAATTAATTTTTCTTAGATTTGATTGATATGTGGCATATTGTAGCAAGCTGTGAATCAGCTGAATTGATAGGAGAGCAATAATGCTAAAACAGAAAGAAATGCAGCGACAACAGTTCCCACTTCATAAATCTCTTACGATTGAAAATAGATAATTCAAAGTAGGTGAAATGTCAGTGTGCCATAAAGACTTCGAATATGCAATTCGTTCTGAAGAATATCTTGGAAAAAAGAGGCTTAAAAGTGATTTCCGCCGAATTTCGATCTTTATTTTGATCTATGATTACGAAATTTCTTTGAAAAAGCTTCGATAGTTTTATATATATTTATCCCCTTTCACTCTTGCAGTTCCTGTCAAATAGAGAAGAAAGAGTAGAATTTAAATTTTTTGTTTCAATTTTCTTCATGAATCTTAATATGTTCTGGGAGCAGTTCTTTTTATGGATTTTTGTTTTTCGACAGTACAAATATCTTGTCACGTATTATTTATAAAACTGAATTCGAAAAAAATATTAAAATAAGTAGATCACAATATACGGAAGTAAAATTTGTATCACGAGAATGTTTAGTTTTAGAACTTTAATACAAAATAAAAAAATTTTTAGTAAAATAATATTTTCTGTTGGTATTGATAAAAAGTTGTCAAAATCTTGAAATGAAATTTTAAAATCTAGGAAAGTAGTATCTTAACTTCATGAACTAATTTTAAAAACTTATTTAAATCCTTTTACAAAAATATTATCTAAAGAAGGAAAATATAATGAAGAAGTAAATAAGTTGAAATTCTTATCTATTTCCATGCACTTCTATTTTTTAAATTTCATCTCATAGTAAATTGGTTCAAAGTTAATTTTAAAATAAATTTTCTGGGATTTAGGAAAATTTGGGAAACCAAGCTAAATTCCGATAATATATATATCTTTAGGACGATGATTAATAGTTTCTTAAGATAATGTAAAAATGAATTCTGCATGATTCATATTTAAGCTGTTATTTTTAAAAGATAGTCGAAAATATCTTAAATCCTTCTATTTGAGGGAATATTTTAAGAAACAATTTATTTTGAAAGTCAAAATAGCACAATTACATAGCCCTCAGAATGCCAAATGCAAATTTCAGATCATTATTATTTTCTATTTTGGAGAAGAGTTTGTGATTGACAGTCAGTCCTCTTTTCTGCTTCATATCATCGGTCTATATATCTGTCATTAAGCACAAAACAATGAAAATAAAGAAAATTCTTTAAATGATTTTATTTCATTACCAGAATTTAGATTAGTGTCTATTCGCATTTATTAGTTGAAAAAGTATTTTAAGTTAATTGATTCTCAATTTTTAAATATGATAAATAATACGAAGTACAAGACAATTGAAAAAGATCTTTACATAACACATTACCAAAATTATTGGGTATACGTTTTAATATGTTTATTCTATATGCTTTATATACGCTTTAATATGTTTATTATATATTTATTTTTTATGTTTATTCACTTTTGTATCTAGTTCCATACTATGGGTTTAGTAAATTGTTAGTTGAATTTAGTGTAATTTTTTTAATAAGAATCTAATCTAATCTTATATTGTATCTATAGTATTTATGCTCTTCTAGAGAAATGACAAATTTTTACTTTTTTGCAGTATCCTTGCTTAAAATCGAATTCATAGTACATTTTATTTTAGATAATACAAGATCGTTCAATAACTTATAAATAAGCTTATTTATTTTCCATTTTTGACAGCCTGTTTATGGTTATAGAAGTTTTAATTATCATTTGACTCTATATTATATGTTATTCTTTTATAGAAATACCCAATAAAGACGATAGGACTATTTGTTTATTGTGGTTGAAGAAACTCAGGAAAAATTATCAATTTTTTTCTTTAGATAAAATGAATAGGATAGGCAGTAAAAAAATGTATAGTAAAACAATGGAAATAAAATACAAAAAATTCTTGCAATATTTTTTATTTGCGCTGTTGCTATTTACATGAAAGACTAACCGCAAAAGGCTTATCACAACTCTTAATATCCAATATCAGTTGCGAAATTTGGTTTTCCTTTGGTCCATTCCCATTTGGTTTCCATGTTTGTGCTTTTTGTCCAAGATTAGAAGATTCTAAAAGGGAATAATTATGTTTTTATAAATTATTTTTAAATAAGGATATTCGGTTATTTAAAATTATTAGAAACAAAGTAATAGATTATATATAGAGTACATAGAAAAATTCAAATTAAGAGTTAATTCTATTTATTCAATTTCATGAAAATATAATCTAATTTATTTTCTTTAAGTTACACGTATAACAATATAATATAAAGTTTTTTTAAGTAACTGAAATATTATATGCACTTTTTTGGACTAAGTAATTGACTATATTTAGAGATTGAAAACTGAAAAATTCAAACTGAGAGATTGAATTCTAGGAAAATTAAAATATTTAATACATTTTCTTTGATTTGGAAGTGTAACAATATAGATAATGTAAGTATAATATAATAATAACAATATAGGTAATAAATATTATATACACTTCCTTTAAGTATATTACAGAGGAATAATTGCACGCAAATTTTAATAATTTTCAAATTGTGATATTTATTATTAATTAGATATTCAATATTATTAAGCACAAAAATAATTAAAATATAAAGAATATATTCTTAAGCAAGTAAAAAATAATTGACATATAAGGAATATATTTTTAATCAAGTAAAAAATAGAATAATTTGTATTGAAAATTATCATTAAGTTGTTGAGTGCAGCCTATTGGTGATAGGTGCAGCCTATCTCTTTCTCTGTAGTGAGCAAGTAATACTTTTTTGAGGTTTGCAAGAAATTTACTTATTTGTAATATAGAATTTTTTTTAATAATAGAATATTTTCTTCTCAAAAAATATCCATTTTTGTAGTTTCCTTTATGAAAACGCGTCTTAAAAATGATTTATATTTTTATACCAGACAAATCATGTTGAAGACTATATTTGATCAAAAATTGTAAGAAGATTGATCGAAAGCAAATATAATTTCAACTGGAAGTTTAAGAATGAAAATTAGATGCACTTAGAATCTGTGGAGAGATTTCAGAAATCTTTTCATCAGGCACTTAAAGAATACAAAAAAAAAAAAAAATGAAATGAAAGCACATAGCAATTGCTTAATAAATTCTATCGAAGTTAGATATTATTTAAATTTTGCCCAAGGAATCCAGGATTTTTTTTTCAAAACCAAACTAATTTCAAATTTTACATAATGAAAGTGCCAAATAATTAGCTCAAAAAATTACTATACTAATAATGAATCTAAAAATGAAATTATTTCTAGTAATTTACTTTAATTAATGGAAGCTTTCTCACCTTAGTTTACCAGACGATAGTCTTGGCGATTCCGGGAGCCAGAAGTCCTGCTCCAAGAGGGAGGCCGAGGGTAGCTCCGTGCCCAATCACGGTGCTGTAAGATGAGATGCCTGGGGCGGCAAGAAGAGGAGCTGCAGCCAGAGCTGGGGCTGCTGGAACGACAGGGGCAGCTACAGCTGGTGCTATTGGGGCGACTGGTGGGGCATAGGGACTAGCAATAGCAGCGGAAGCTGGAGCGCTGAGGGCGGTTCCGGGTTCGTTGGTCTTGATGGAAGCTCTGAAACCTGCAGCATCGGCAACGTAGTCAACCCTTCGAGCTCGACCGTCGATGTCAGTGATGGTGTAGCTTCCTTGCTTGTTACCGGCGGCATCTCCGATTTCAGCCCTGGCATTGGTGGCACCCAAACCATCTCCAATGCCGTAGTTGAAAGCATAATTGCCAAGACCCTGGAAACGGATTTCTTTAGATATATTTGAATACCTTAATAATTAATTACTGTAAAAGTTACGGCTGCCATATATATATGCAATACTCTATTAAAATGGCTGTATAAAATTTATATATGGAAGGCAAAGATTAGAAAAATAAATGACTTATGTATGAACTACATAAGAATCATTTAGAAATATCATCAATAAAATTGAATAGATAGCATTATGAATAGGTTTTTGAAAGTGCTTACTTAGAAATATTGAATCAAAAACACTAATTTTAACCTTTTTGTATCTGCAGTTCTCTGATTAAACAAATTTATGTTGAGCCCAATTATAGTCGAGATATCAATATTTAATCTATGTATATAAATCAATATATATATAACAGATTAAGGAAAAGTAGAGTATTCTCGGTATTACATTTTTTTAAATTACTTTCGGATATTTTTCCCAGTTAAATTCCGAAATCTATCGAACTCTTGTCTGAGTAAGAATAGATAAAACATATATTTCTAGAAAATTTCTGAATTTCGAAACAGAAACATGATATTACGTATAATGATGTTACATTTCTGAAAGAAATTAAACCTAACAAGAGACAATGGATGAACTAGATTATGCTAATACTCACATCTTGTGATCTTGCACTGGTGCTGACACCTGTGTTAAGGATGGCAGTGGTCAAGATGGGATTGGCACAGACAGCTGCGAAAGCAGCGCACAAGATGGCGATCTAAACAGTGAAAATAAATACATTAAAAAATTATATTCCTACTGTTATAATAGTTAAAATTTATTAAGAATGTTTCATTAGTTTATTAAGAAAATTATACATGAAATTTTAATAGGGATTAATAAAGGTGTTATTTTCAAAACTGATACTCTATAAAGCTTTAAAAATTTATTTCAAAAAATTGATACATTTTGGTTTATCTAATTTAATTTCACTTATTTT
>JAPMOQ010044999.1:2067-19777 GCA_026543055.1 Argiope trifasciata
ACACACACACACACACACACACACACACACACACACACACACACACACACACACACACACACACACACGCACGCACGCGCGCGCGCACGCAATGATATCTCTAAATCTTAATTTAGCCCATATTATATTAATTTTAAAATGTTTTTTTATATTCTGATCTAATACCACCTTTTTTTTAAATTAAGGCTACAGAAACTGTGTAAAATTGCTGAATCCACCCATCGGGAGAAAGGATAAACATTTGTTGTTCAAAACACAGTCGGCTTCGATTTTATCACATGCAGGGACCGTAAATCGTTTTTAACAATGCAGCTAATTTTTCAAAGAAGTAATGAAAAGGTGCTAATTTGTTTTTTGATTTTATCAAGAAGTGTGGAATTGTATAAAGCTCAAATTAAAAAAAGATTCAATATTTTTATGGGTCAAAAATTATAAAAATATGCCTTTAATTGCTTTTTTTTTGAAAAATGAAAGAAAAATTTAAAGGCATTTTTTACCGCCTGAGGGAATGATTGAAAATAAAATAATAATGTTTTAGATGTGATTAATCTATTTTTGTATTATTTTTAAATTTTCTCTTAATTATGTTTGGTGTGCAAACCCAAAATTGTATTTAATATCACGAATGAATAACTATTAAGCAATGAAAAATATTATTGCAATGTATACTTAAAATATTTTAAAATTCTGATGAAATTGAGGAAAGTAATTTTATAGAAAAAAAACTAATATTTATAAATTTTCATACTTGTTTTTGAATGTAAAAGGGTGTGAAAATTCATTTCTTCTTGAAGCTCTTGAGAAAAAAAAAGAAATTAAAAATATAGTTAAAATTTTGGAAATCTTTTTTTACTGATCATCTAATATCCAAGAAGAATTAAAATTCAAAATTAGATGTTTCAAATTCAGACTTTTGAGCTCTTTTTCAGCTTGCTAGTCACATGACATGATTTACTAAGAGTGTATCAGTTAGAAACAGACGATAATACAAATTTGCAAACATTCATCCTTTTATGGTCTTCGTTAAAAACTTAAATTCCGCTTAACTATGAATATTGCATTTAATATTCTAAATGCTTGAACAGGATCTTCATAAAACCGTTATTTTTAATGTTTGAATCAGATTTCTATAAAACCATTATATTTAATGTGTGAACAAGATCGTTTATAAAACCATTAGAATTTTGTTTCTAAGTGTACTTTGTGTAACGTTACACTGATTTGCATTTACTTACGTTTTATTGCTGTTGTACATTTACAGATGCTGTTTTCTCAAATATAGAATATGATACTTTAGAATAAAGAATTCTCAAATATAGGGTTTCTTATGGAAAACTTCATAAATTAAAATCTAATCCATATTTTCTGTTCATTTTTGGTATAATAATTTTTCATTACGTTCTGCAGCTTCTGAATTACAGAAACAGTAATATGTCCATTTAGAAATCGTTTATAATTGTTTTAGGGCTTCACAATGTGAAAAAAATGGACTATTTCATGTTATGTATCAGTTCATCTCCAATGACTAAAAGTTGGATTGAAATACAATTTTTTTAGTTCAAGAACTAGAAAATATATTTCTTATGTTAACCCTAAAATTTTGATGAAAATCATTCATAAATTTCTAAACTAGCAGAGTTTTGCTTTATACCACTTTTTACATTCCATTTTTTTCTAATTAAAAAAAACTTTTTCATATAATTGATATATTTCGGTTTCATATATGAAATTTTAAATGCGTAAATATTCAAAAATATAACAATTTTCGAACATTTTTTTTAATCCCAAACCTAGCCATATAAAAATACAAATTCAGGTTCATATAATTTTCTAAAAAGAGAATGAAAATTTTAGAATAATGGCAAATTCTTATTTCAGTCAATATAGAAACATGTTTTAAGAAAGTTTCCTTTTAGATTCTCTATACATGAAATAAATCCATCCTTTTCCCAAAATATTTTAATGCTCATGCTAAATTTATTTAATTTTGGCTAGTATATATATTTTCTTCATTTTGAATAATATATACTAATATATTCTTAACTTTTAAATAAGATTAAAGGGCAGTTAATTTTTGATTTAGTTTTGAAGTTTCTTTTGGATATGTTTTTATTTCAAGATTATTCAGAACACTCAATTGAAATTATATTAAAACTGTTTTTACTTTTTACATTTCAATGATACTATTATGTATTTTACTCAAATTTTATTATTATAGCGTTAACGATAAGAAGTGTAAAATGAGTTACTAAATAGTATCTAATCATTTTTAAACAATAATAAATATTGAAATAATATACTTTTATACGCATTTCAACTACATAAATAACTGTGTTAAAAAACAAAATATTTGACGTGAGCAGTCAGATTTGCTTTAGAAATACCGATTTTTAGTATTTCCAAACATATTGTTTTACTTTTTCATGATTGTTGTTTATTTTGCTTTGGTTTTGATATAAAGCTTGCTTCAAAATTAAGGAGAGAATTGATCACTATTCATGAAGTAATGAGTTGGTAACTCTATTAAAAACTATTTGACAGTTAATAGTTTAGGGTTAGTAAAAAAGCAGCATTATACCTTAGAGCAACGTGTTTTTATTATTGAACAATATTTGAAAAGTAGTAAAAGTCTTGCAGCTACAGCTGAAATATTTGAGAATTGGCGCCCTAGATGGTGGGATTTAACATCACTGGATTTATTTGCCTGGAGTTCTTTAAAGTCAAGGTAAATACAAATAAAACCCCGAAGCATACGTGTATTGAAGGAGGAAATTCAATGTAATATCAATGAAATTCAGCCATATTTATGCAAAATGTCTATGGAAAATTTCAACAAAGGAGTGTTCAAAGGCCAGCAAACCCGTAGAGGCCATTTGCTCTATATGTTACTACATTCTTAATCTTAAATTATCAGATTTCAAACTATTTTTTAATAGAGTTTCCAACAGTTTACTGCAGGTGTGGTGGCAAATTCAAACCTTACCTTAATTATGGGATCCCTTTACTTAGTATTACTACTTGTTTTAAAGCTACATCCTTCTAAGTACTTTGAAATACGTTAAAATCACAATGAAAACTATATAATCATTTTCATTGACATCCCTATAAGTAGAAAGCCACTTAATGTGAAACTGCTTTTGTATTGAACTGTACTGAGAAATAATAATTATTTTTTTAGGTGAATAAGTTTCAGAAGGCGATGGAAACCTCTGAATTAATAAGAATTTTAGCCGATCTGGCCAAATCTGAAGATTTATATGTGAATCTATTAAAGAATGATGCAGCAGAAACTCCATGTGAAGAGATATCTGAAGAAGGAAGAGGAAGTAATTATTATTTTATTTGTTAGAAGCAATCAAAAACACATAACAAAATTCATATGTTAATGAAAAGAAACTTTTTAATCATGGTAATGCGTGTATTTATAGTAAAGATGAATATGTGTGTTCGTCGTTTCAGAATTCTGGGACGAACATTTTTAGATGATTCTATCTCAATAAGGGGAGTGAAGCGGAAAGATGAACACATTTCAGGAATTTTTCGTCATTCTTTGACTTTGGTTTTCATACTATTAAATAATTTTTTTAAAATTTAGTTTGAATTTTGTGCCATTTCTGACCGTCATTTAAATTCAGACTCGGTGTAATCCGAGTATATTTTATTGTTAAATGTAAACGTCCCCTCCATTCAACTGTCCTCTCACCCCCCTTTTGATGAATTAAAGCCATCCTAGCGCATGCGCAAAAGTTCAGAAGGTTTTAGAAGATATTGACAAACAATACATGAGTGTGTGTATTTGATCTGCAGTTACCAAACTTCACACACACACACACACACACACACACACACACACACACTTCTGAAGGTGGAATAGGCACTTTGGAGTGATTTGTTTGAAATATCAATTAGCATTTCATTTAATTGATTTAGCTGAATTTTGACATTTCTCTGAGATAATTTTGGAAAATATTATCGCACAATAAACAATTTTGTTACAGAATAAAACCTTTTTTTTTTGGCCTACTTTTTTAAACGGGACTTTTTTATTACATCAGTTCAAAGATCTGACGGATGATTGTTTCATGAGTTTTGGGACAAAATTCCCCCCCCCCCTGAAATTAAAACTAATTTAATTATTTATTTTGCCAAATAATCAGTCGCCTGATTCTCTTCCACCGTTGAAAGCTAAAGAAGAAGCACTCTGATGTCTGTGTAGTTTACGAGACGCTTAGAAAAGGATTTGGACGTTTTTGAATTTAATAGCGTTATGATGTCATGATACTAAACACCATCAGAAAGATTCATATGCACAGAATATGGAGTAATTAAGGCAGTTAAAACAACAAGACTTAAATTTCAAACTATCGGGGAATCGTGAAAATAAAGTTATATCTAAACGATTTATCTGAAAACAAATATATCCAACTTTCCTGGTGAATCAGCTGATCTTCTGAGGAGACTAAATAGTAAATAATTTCATTTTAGGCAGAAAGGACGTGAAAAATCCTAGTTTTTGAAATTTGAATCCTGTTCTAAAAAGATTAGCACTTTATATCTTGGTAGCCCCGCATGTTACACAATATTATGCAATATTGCTGTATGGTATTAATCAATATTCTACAATATTGCAAATATTGATTAATGGCTTACAATATTGTACGGTATTTATGTGCTATTAGGAATGTGAATTGTATGCAAATTTAAAGCAGATCTTAAGGTAGATTTTCTTACATAAATGCTCTTTAGAATACCAGAGGACCGACTATCGATTCGTAATATTGTTCAAAATCATAAAGCTGAATTTTGTTACTTTTTTTTGAAAAAAATATTTTTTTGCCTGACTACGTAGTTGATTAGGAATTCAAAACTTTTTCACCTTTTCACCTAATAATTAATCACTTGATTTTCGACCATGAAAGATAAAAAAGAAGGTCACGTTTAATAATTCTGTAGTGTATGAGACAAACATAAAAGTGGTTAAAAGATCGCGAAATTTAGAAGATAAATAAACCAGATATTTACATTTTTCAAAACAATATCATGGAACCGCGGTGGCCTGGTGGTAAAGTCTCGGCTTCGAAACCGGAGGGTTTCAGGCTCGAGATTCGATTCCACCGAAGATCCGTCGTGTGAGGGGGTCTCTTGCACATTAAATCTGTCAGGCCAAACGTCCTCCCGTTGGTGTGGTGTGTTGTGGTGAAGGGGGTGCCACTTCAGGTGTCATCCTCGTTATCTGACCGTGGTTTAAAATTATGAGGTCGGTCCCAAAATAGCCCTCATGTTGCTTTAAACGGGACGTTAATATAACTAAACTAAAACTAAACTAAACTAAAACAATATGATACCATGGGACTGTTTCTATTAGAAAATTTTATGTGCGTGATGGACAGAATTTAACTTAGGCAATCAAGATAATCTGGCTTTAATGTCAGAGAATTAGAAGGAATCATGAACATGAAGTTATAAAAAAGCGACTGAAAGAAAATAAAATGTAACCTGTTATAAATATATGCGTTACGGTAAATATTATAAACTGGTGATTATGTATAATTTCTGATGATTATTCATAAGCACTTTTATCCCAGTTTTCTAAAACAGTGATTATGAGTAATAACGATAATTATACTTAATCACTAAGTTGGAAGATTTTATATCTAAACAGGTAAATTTGATAAACATTCAATAATGTATCACATGATTCGATCACATTATGATTACGAATATTCATTGGCAATTATAATTCACTGTAACGCAGATACACACTATGAATAATCAATCACGATAATTTTACATAATCACATAGTTGTGTGATTACATAAATATTTATAATTTTTTGATAATTATTAAATTATTTATCTCGATATGATGACATTGTGATATGAATAACATCGGTAATTATAATTTACCGTTAACATTTGATTCAATTTACCGTAACATATATGCATACAAGATCACCAGTTCTTTTAATAAGAAACTAAAAATACTTTTTCCAAATAAGTTCTTTTTTATAAAAGCTTACATATATATTTCTCACTTTAGGGAGTATTCGAGAAGACAATGACGCTCCAAATTTAAATTATTCAAATACAGTTTCAGAAACTCGCAATCCAAATGCTGAATGTTTTATGTTATGGAGTAATAGAGAAGAGAATGAAGTCCTAGGTTCTTTCAAGTCAGTACTAGAAAGAAGGTCTATAGCAGTTTCAGAAACTTGCAGTTCAAATGGTAAATGGCTTATATTATTTTATTTTTTCAAACTGTTATTTCAGAAAAATAACATAACTGTTAATAAAATAAGTATTATCTATTATCGAATAAGCACCATAAAATACATAAAATACTTTGGTAAACAAAACAAATGAGAGCTGAGAATGTCATGTAAAAGTGCTGTCATGGTCATTTAATCAAAGCTATAAAAACATGATTCATTACTAGAGTTCTTGAACTAATTAATTATAATTCATCTACAGCATATTCTCTACCTTCTTAAAATATTTTATCCCTTTGAAGAGCACAAACGTAAATGTTCTGAATTAAAAAAAATGTAATTAATAGAGGTTTTAATACTTTAAAAATTGCAGTAAATTTAATTTTGTGTTAGTTTTGGGACACATTTTATGAAAGAAATATGACATACTAGCTATTACTTTCGACTTCATTCGCGAGGAAATTTTGATGTATATGCATGAGAACTGACCGTCTGATCAGCAGTCGGCAGTTGCTGTCTAAAATCGTCTACGAGCAAAACGATAACACCGCACATTACCGCCTGGTTGCCCCAGATGTCCTACAGGCTGCGGTATGCTTGTGCGACATTGTGCACTTGTCCCATACGAATAAGTTACACTGCTACAAAAGAACTCCCCGGCCGCTGCTTTCGGTGATATTGCATATTGAGGTATCTTCGCTTGCAAAGATTAAGCCGCAATTTGAAAACGAATATGCAGTCCGGCCACCATGTTTGCGGAATCTACAGCCACAGCTATATTGCGGCCTTTGCAGAGTTGGGCTAGGAGTAGGTTCAAAACAAACGTTTTATTCGCACACTCTGGTGGGTCAAGAAAGAATAATCCCTTCTTTTCTTTATTTACTCTGTTCAGAATCGTTCCGTAGACTTGACGCTGCTGGGGAGTAATCGTAATGTAATTTCATTGACTGTGCTTCTAAAACAGAGGTGATCTTAGTTGAGTTCCTTCATTACTTCACTTGTAATTTTACTCTTTGGTGCAGTGGGAGTAGGCCGAAATCAACGAAATATTTCCCAAATGTTGAAATCATTTTATCCTCAGTCTATACCAAAGCTCTGTTAATGATTAGGTAATTGTGAGTGCCATATATTCTGATAAAGTGTCCTGGTATTTATTACACAGCTGGAATGTATTTATTCCACAGCACCATAAAATTCCTTTATCTATATAAGGTCCTAGGTTCTACATTTTAAGACTTTTTTGAACCATATTTACTTAGATCATATTACGTATGAATTTTTTATATCAATTTGATCTCAAATTTCTTTTAAAGCACCTTTTTGGGGAGCCGTGACGGGATTTGTTTCGAAAGCTGTTTCGAGAGTTTTCCAATATGTGACTGGAAACTACATAGTAACAGCGAAAGTTCAATTGATGCCTGTCAACGACTTGTTGAGAAGATTAGAAGATCCACACAGGAGAAGACTTGCAGACAGAATGCGAATGATTATGAATGAACATTCTATCGTGGACCTGAATACTTTGATCGATAAAATGCTAGAAGATTCTTCATTAGTTCGTCAAATAGTTCTTAAGTATTTGATAGAATATCTTACTGAAGAATTGTCTTTACCTGTTAGAATACCCATTAAGGATAATTCGGAGGAAGATCTTGATTAATCTTCTAAAACGTTGGATATTTGTCCAAATTGGGATAAAAGAAATCAGCAGAAGCTTGTGACATTTTTCTATTTTAAATGCTTGTATGTTTTTAATTTTATGTGCATTTGTATTCCAACAATAATTTGATTTTCAATTATGTAGTCTGTTCAAATTTTTTAAGGAAAAAATATATGTAATAATAAGGTCAATAAATAAGACATTCAAATAAGCTAGCTACTAAAACAAAAGTTAGTGAAACGTTGTATTATTCACAAATATAGCTCGATTCAAAATTTAGTTCACAAACTGCTAGGAGAGGTAAAAAAATAAGAATATATCAGAATTTAATAATAATATATTGTATCACCAAGATAAAATAAAATGAGCTTCGTTCAGATAAGTAAGAAGATGCAAAAAAATTAAGTCAAATTGTGTAGTCTAAAATGTTATTTGCTAAACTCTGAAAACTATTTTCCTTGGCGATAATTTTTATATGAGAAAAATTTGAAACAATTACCCTGAACTCATTTTATTCACAGTTATGTAAACTCCACAGAAGTGGAACGTTGATTATGAAATTTTTGTGGGATACCCAACATTTTTTAAAAATTCTAGATATGATACTGGTAAGCAGAATCGACGAGCACACACACAACACAGAACGACACAAGGGCGAAATGAGTGAAAACTATAAGAGAGGGGAAATATTATTCCCAGTGCATATATACTATCAAATTTTGATATTGATTTCCTACATTGTAAAACGGAATTGTAAGGATCTTTTAGAAAAATTTGTTAAGGTCAGCAATTTTTTTATACTTTCAGTCGGAGCGTGGGAACCGCTGACGAAAGAATTTTTACAGAGCTTCTTTTGAATTAATTATATAAAAAAAGTTGAACAGGATCAAGAAATAAGAGAATATTTCAGAATGAAGATAGTGGGAACTAAATTAAGCTAAAAATTATGGAAATAATTCTTTAAATTATATTTTAAAATATCATTACTTATACAGAAATAAAAGGGCTTTAAAATGCTTTGCATTAGTCCAAATAAGATAAAATTTGAATTACAAATTATTCAGATGATGCGCTTTACATTTTTTAATTAAAAAAAGTGCAAAATTTACCAATAGAGGGCGCTGTAACACAAATGGCATTTATATGCATATAATTAAAAAATGAAACATAATTTGTGTTACAGCGCATGTCTATTACAATTTTTATAATTTCTACAAACGTTAGTTTCTTCTCGCTTGTCATGTCTACATCGCAAGATAAAGCGCTACAGGTGAAATTTTTCTACCAGAACAACAAAATTCTTTTGCCGCTCTAAAGGAGTTTAGTTATATGAAGCAGATACGAAGAGGTCCAATGTCTCCATATGCCCTAAGCAAGATGATTCAGAAATTTAAAAAAAAAACTGAGCAAAAAGGAATTCTTTCAATTAGAGAACGAAAATAATTCCCAACTTCCGACGACGAAAATATTGCGACCACACTCGTTGAAGCCAGCAGTCAGTTGCTGCATAATAGTGCGAGTTTGCCAATTGTTTCCCGTGTTCTGGATATGCCGTAATCAACTATACGAAAATTCGTATGGCTGATTTTACATTTTTATCCATACAAAAACAAGTCTATGCACCTATACTTAGGACAGGGACTTAGAGGTCGGTGAAACTTTTGCTGTACAGTTCCTTGTTCGAATGGTGGTTAAAACAATTTGGCTATGGAAAATTCTGTGGTATGCTAAGACTCACTTTTGCCTCAATGGGCAAGCTAACATCCGCAACTGTCTTATTTCGACAGAGGAAAAACTTCACGTAATCCAGGAACTACCCTTGCATCATGAAAAAGTGACAGTTAGATATGGCTTTACTGCTGAATTTATCTTTGGATCGTATTTCTTTGAAGATATACCACAAATGCGTTCCAAGCCTGTTCCATTATAAAACAACGGTACCATGCTATGCCGAGGTATTTTGTAATGCCGAGCTTCTCCAGCGTAGATGCCTTTAAGACATCGTTTTCACGCAGATGGCGCATCATCTCATATTTATTGTCGTCTAAAGTGATTGTTAATACAGCACCTCAAAAAAGCGTGAGTCATCAGCCTTCCATCTTTTCCCAATAGCATGACCTCCCCACTTACCGGACATCATCCCTTGAGACTTTTGGTTGTGGGGTCATTTAAAGAACATTAATATGTTGAAAGGCTATCATCTCTATCAAATCTGAAGAACAACTTTCGGCATTTTTTATTCTTAATGTTTTGGCAGATTCACTTCGGTCATATATAGAAAATATCTTTCTCCGATTAGAGCATTTGTTGATAATGAAAGTGGACATGTTGAGCAATTTTAATTTTATTTTATTTAATAATTATAAACCCTATTAAATGGTTTTATGTGTATTACCTCCCCTAACTGAATTTTTGTGCTAATTTTTTAAAATTTAATATATGTAAAGTGCATCATCTCAATAATCTGTAGCTCAAATCTTACCTCATTTGGATCAATAGAAAGAATTTTAGAGTCCTTTGAACTTATTTCTTTCTCTGTATTATAAATTTCAGTCGAAAGAAAATTTTAAAATTTCATAAATATTAGTCTCAGAAACCAAACGTTTCAAATTCAAGTTTACCGAGTTATAGAGAAACAAATTTGTATATCGATAAGATATGAAATTCCTTTGAATAAATGTAATTGTTAAATTTTAGTCCCAGGTACCAAACTTTTCAAAACGGTTTGGTTTTAGAGCTATATTTGTTAAAGAAAATTATCATAATATTAAGCCTTCCGGGTTACAAAGAACGCATATTTATATATCGATACTACATATTATGAACATTATAAATTTCAGTTAAAATAAAAAAAAATATTATAATTTCGGAACATTATAGTTTTAAACACAAATCGTTTGAAAAACACCTTGCTGCTCACAGCTAAATTTATAAAGACAATTGCATTTAGTCTTGATGAAGCTAAGAGCATTGTAAACTAATTTCTGTATAATGATAGACAAAAAAAATAATCTGAAAAAAAGAAAAAAATTCTGCAATTTCTATATAGTTTAATATAATATGTTATTATATGCTCTGTCATATATTATGTTGTCTTTATTTTGATTATATTAGTTTTAGAATTCATTTCCTTAATTTTAGTTGATCTAGTTAATCCAGAATTTGCTGTAAGTATTATCAAAAACTTGTTTCAGTATTAATTAAAAAAATATTCAGTTGTGTTTTATAGTACTCCGAAAACTGCTCGTGTATTACTAATGAGAGAAATCTATATGAAAAATGACACTAAGTTGGATATGAGAAATTACCCATTTTTAAATAAGAAAAATTGGAAACATACACAATAAAGCATTTCTCAGATTCACACAAGTAGACAGTGATCTGATAGCAAACAGATAGCAAATCTATAATTAGAAAATAATGATAATGCTAAGAGTAACAAGTAGTGATAATTATTTTCGTGAAAACTTCAATCTATTTATTGTCTTCTGGAAGTGTCAAATGTCGTCTTATAATGCGGATATGGTCATACTTCTCGTGTTTTTCCAAGCCTTCATTTTCATAAACAAAATAGTCAAATAATAATTTTTTCTCTAAAAAGCATTGATTTTCGTAAACAAAATAGTCAAATAATCAATAATTTTTCCTCTAAAAATCATTGCATAATCTATTAGAAATTCTGTGAATCATTTTTTTTTCTTATAAGACCAATTATGAATAAAACAATATTGCAGAATAGTAATTTGTACAGTAGTAAATTCACATGGAAGCAAAAATTCTTATGTTGGATAAATTATTAAATATCTTGTGCATATATTATTATATAGATAGTATTATTGCAAGGGAAGTCAAGTATTTTCACCAAGTCTTCTGCAAATGCATTAATGCGCATTTCATATACATAAAAATATTATGTGGGTCTTCCCTAATCACATTAAACCACGCGAATCCGACACGAGAAATCTGCCCGTCAGCATGAAAATCAACTAAAATTGGCATGACGTATAAGGAAATGCGACTCAGTGAATACAATAAGATCATGAAGTACGTACAGGACTATAAGACTTACAGTGTTGTCTCTAAAGAATTTCACTGTGATAATTAGAGTGAAGTAGCCCTGAAGCAACCGGTAGTTTCGCCACTAAAAGTAGAATGGCGCAGAGGGATTGTTAATGACTAGTCTCATGGTCATCAAGCAGTTCGATTTCTCAATGAAATTTTCAAAGAATCCAAAAGAAAATCCTAATTATACATGTGCATCTGTCTGTAACACAATAATGAAACAATATAATGAGCTATATCAATGAAATTCGTCAAATGACCCTGTTATCACAGTTTGAATTTGTTTCAAATTTTGGATGATAGTTAAAAAAAAGATGTTTTCTCTTCTTTCATGCTCATTTGTTTCCAACATTTGAAAAGACAGGGAAACCATTGATGAAAATATTTTCAATATGTACCTTTTCATTAAGTTTAAAAAAATTAAAGTCATTTAAAATTCTTGCAATTATTTTAGTAATCTATCTTCGAGGAAAATGTTGAACCCAGTTTTCTCCAATCGAGGGCACTCAAGTATTAGGATAAAACGATTCTCGAATGGTGATTGGTTTCTCATGCTGACATAGTAATGATGTTGAATAATTCCACACCGGTGATAAGACTTATTTGAAAGTTTATATCATGATCAGAGATAATAATTAGGCTTCCGTCTCAGTATTCGCGTAAGTGAAATCGTCACAACGACGATATTCTGACTACCCTCATACTCTAAAGCAGATCGTGGACAAATAAGAAGATATTTTGCCTATATTATTTACGCTCTGTAGTTTTAAACTGCTGTTTTAATATTTGTTTAAACTTTGCTTAAAATGTCTGTCACATTAGATATTGTGTATGTTTTTCTTAAAATCACACTGTTAACAGAGAGTTTTAAGGAAGTTTTGGGGACAGAAATAATTATTTTTCATTAACCTGAGCATTAATTTTTCTTGGGACTGGATACTTCAAGATCATTAGCTACTAGCAAATTATGCTGTGAAAAGTAATGAATGTAACTAAATGAAAAGAACTATTCAAACTTCATTCAACTTTTAGAACTAAATGAAAAAAACAACAACAAATTCATTCAAATCATGGGAAAAATACAATAAAATAGAATAAAATTATATTTCTTATAAAAGAAAGTTAAGAATGAAGAGATAGATTTTCTTTTTCATTCGCTCATTAGTTTTACCAAGCAATCCATTTATTTAAAAAAAGGATAGAATCAAAGGTCAATGGTGAATAATGAATACTTTTTGAAATTATAATTATCAAATTTAATATTTTACTTATTTGATGCTATAGTTAGCGAAGAAATATTGAATTTCTTATTCCATACATATTTATTGTACTTAGAATAAAGTTGAATTTTTAAAATTTCTTTCTTTAGTTTTTTGTTAGATAAGTAATTATAAATTACTCTTTTTTTTCTAATATACTCTTGCAGTGCAAGACGAAATGTATGTGTTTTTATTACAATTTAATAAAACTTTTTCGTGATTCATTTTTATTTATTAAATACACTTGAGAAAAGGAATACAAAACTACTGTTGATGTCAAGATGTAGTCATATAAATTATGTTATATATATATTTTAAATAAGTTAGGTATATTGTGCTTAGTATTTAATACAATATACTGGGTATTCAAGAAATAACAAGAGGTGTTCGGAGCATTGTAACGTGTTAAGTACTGGACAAAATGTAACAAAATTTGGCCACTATACACATAAGTAATCCGTTTTGACTTGTCAAGGAAAAAATAGTACCAAAAAGTGCCGATGGGAAAAAATCTGGCTCTGTGATCAGAAACTTCATCATGTAATTTTCATGTACGGATACCTTGTGATACCATATTGACGATAAAAGGAAGAGTTATGGGAATTCAAGTCATTCTGACAGAATTCGCCGGTCGTTGCTTCCAAGTGAGTGTGCTTTATTAGTCACGCTGTTTTATCACTGAGATGAAAATGCTAGTGCTGCTCTTCGTGAATTGCGGCTTCACGTAGTTACGTAGAGGAGCGATCGGCCCTACCGAGCTTTTTCAATATCGATTTCTCATCTGGAAAAATAAGTAAGGCAGAGACTGCCCTTTTCATTAGTAAATGTAAACTAGAATAATTGGTAAGACGTGAAATTTAATTTTTTTTTGCAACATTTAATTGACATTCAAATAGGAAGACTCATAACAGACAAGAACAACATCATCCATGTCCTAACATTCATCTTCTCCTTCGTTCACCATCTCTCGCACCATTAAACTCCTCCCCTCTCTAATCTTCTGTTCGTTTTTTGATTCTAATCATCCACAGCGCTACATATTGACCATAACTAATTAACGAAGAATGGTTGGAAAATTTGAAACAACAGGAATTCTTGTGTAACCAGACAGAGGACGTTAAGGTTTCTTCAGGTCGAGACGATTTCTGATTGTGGGACTATTTGAAAGACGTTGTGTATCAGGGACATATTAATGACATTCCTGCTTTAAAATATCAAAGAAGGTTTCATATCAGACGAATAATTGCCAATACCCCGCAAGCCACCGTTGAGAAACTCGTGTACCGCATTGGAACATAATGTTGGTGGTCATCCTGAATCAACATTGTAAGTAACTATAATAAACATTTTTCATTGGTGTTTGGTGTGTTGGTATTTACTGTTTCCATTGACAACTATGCATTCTTTTTTCACACATTACAGAGCCTGAATTTCCCCTTTCATCGGTTTTAGATACTTTTTTTGACAAATCAAAACCGCATATTTTACTGTGTATAGTGGTCAAATTTCGTTTAATTTCGTACAATACATAACACGCTGCAGGGTTCCAAACACCTTCTGTTATTTCTTGATCACCCTGTATATACTTTCATTTCAAAGAACTCAATAATGTAAAATGTACATTGGTGTCGCCATCTATTGATCAATAAAGTTTTTAATTGAATAATCAAGTTATGAAAAATCAAATACAGTTTTTTTTAAAATTCGAAGTGATATTTTAAAAAAGAAAGGAAAGAAAAAATTAGTAATTCTCGAACATTTTCATTTTGCAATATTTTATTTAGATGTTTAAATAATTGTTGGGCTCACGAAATCCACCAAGGGATTCAACCATTCGAAATACTTTGAAAAAAAAAAGTAGAATCAACTTTCTTTTATAATATTTTTCCAGAAGTATTTTCTATTATTTGATTAGAGAAATACATGGTGATAATTCAGAAAATGTATTCAAAAATTCTTAATTTCTACTGCTATTTGATATTTTCTGAAGTCCAGATTTATAGCCAATTTTATAAACGATATTCTCTGATGACTTATGTTTTTATTTTTATGTCTGGAAATTCTGTATTCTTTTACCTCACTAACTCCACTGCCACAAAGACGTCATGTTCCTATATATAATTTAACTCATAAGTAAAAATACAATCTTACTTTCGTGTAAGATTTTTTTCTTTTATACATTTAAAAAGATAACATATTTATCTGGGTAGCGGATAATATTCAGTCATTCGATGTCACATCATTTCTAAGAATAATTAATTCTATAAAGAAGTTAAGAATTGATAACATATAATTTCAATTTATGAAACAATTTCTTTCAAATAAGCTTCCAATGATAAATAATCATAATAGGGCTTTTAATTTCAATTTCCCTCTTTAAATATCTAACTACCTAAACTATTTTTTCTTGCACAAACTTCATATTTTATATTCAGCCCAACAGTTAGATTAATTATTTGCTCGTATTGTCCTTGACACATGGCTGATAAAAGAAATAGAAAATTCCTTAGCATAATTGCCTTTAATTTTACGAGTTATTTTTAAAATCAGTTTTATTAATTTCATGTAGTCTATTCTAAATAATAGAAATTTTTCTAAACTTATCAGACTTAAACTTATTAAACTTATCTAAACTTATATATATATATATATAAATATAGATAAGTTTAATAAGTTTAAGTCTGATAAGTTTTAGAAATATAAGAGAAAACGAAACTAATTACGGAAACTGAAACAAAACTATTTCGGATTCGAACAAGACTAAAATTTAAATTTAAAATTTAAAAGGCAATCATAGTATTTAGTGTGCGCGAATGCAGCTACCACCAAAATACTGATGAATCACAAATTAGCAATATAAGAGAAAACGAAACTAATTACGGAAACTGAACCAAAAACTATTTCGTATTCGAACAAGACTAAATATAAATGTTAGTATGATAGAAACAATTAATAAAGAATCCGGTCTGAGGACTTTCTCAAGGGTCACCCTCAGACAGGGATTCAAACCAGGGATTTTTTCTGTGAAGAGTCTGACTTTCGTCAAGAAATTGACCCCTCGTGACCCGAAAATCCCAGAATATTGAGGTTTTGGAGATAAATTAGTATCACACAAGAAAAGACATCAAATTTGGACAAAGTCACAGCAACCAAAAAAACATGAAACCATAAAACCAAATTTGTCAATACAAGAATCTATAGAGACTACAAACATATCATATATTTATTACAAACATCAAAACATTAAAAGTAAAATCAACAAACATTAAAAACTTACATATTTTAAAATAGACTTTAAAAATAAGTCAAACTAAAATCCAATAAAAATCACAGAAAACCTGAAAATCACAAGAATAAAATCAAATAAGAAGGTAGAAAAAACACTCACCAAGCAAAAATGCTTCTTTCAACACTAGCCGAGAACGAACACAATAAAAAGTGTAATACTATATCTGTAATTGTTCGGTCATATACTACGTCATCAAAAAGAACCCTAGGAGCGCCATCTTTTGAGTAAAATTAGTTATTTAGTTAGAATTTATATAATTGTTTTTTAATTAATGATTCGATATTGCAAAAGTTTTTTGGAAATTCATTAGTATTTAAGTTTTTAAGTAGATTATTAGTTGCTGTAATGTAAGAAATCTTATTGTTACAAATTTTTTTAATTCTGTTAAATTGTGAAAATATTAGGTTTTTGAAAATTTTAGAGTTTAAATTTGAATGGTAATTACTAAGTTTTATTATTTTAAAGTTAAAATCATTCCTTTTATCGTAAATGCCTATTAAAGTGTTTTCATTGGATATTTCTATATTTAAATCAAGATAGTTAGTTTTATTTTGATCTTCATTTGTTTTAGTTAAAACTAAATCTTTTGGGTAACAATTAATAACTACATTAGGATTATCTACATTTATTAGAAGTAAATCATCTATATATCTCCAGCCTTTAATTGAATTGAGTTTCATGAGATTTTTTTCATAGTGATGTAAGAAGATGTTAGCTAACGCACTAGAAAAAGCTGTTCCCATTGGAATTCCCTTTACTTGTTTATAGAAGTTAATACCATTAAAAACGTAATTTTCTTTGATGTTAAATTTACATAATTCTAGCCAATTATTTTTTGTGATAATATCTTTATCTAAATAATCTTCGTATATTAAAATGCAAACATCCATTAATTTTTCGTGTGGAAGGTTAGTGTATAAATTTTCAAAATCGAAGGTGTTAATTTTTTTAATATTGTTGTTCTTTAAAAAGTCTAAAATATCTTTGTTACTATTAATAATAAAATTATCTTCATCTTTAATTCTATTTAAGATAATTTTCAAGTATTTAAAAAAATGTTTTCCTATGTAGTAATTATAACTACCTGTGCTACAAGTTACAAATCTAAATTTTATTGGGTTTTTAAGAAATTTTACAGTTGGGAATAAATAAGGATAATTTAAGGAGTAAGTTTTAATTTTGGTTTTTTTAGAGAATGCTAGCATCCTTTTATCTAATTCCTTTTTACCAGT
>JAPMOQ010045005.1:0-11120 GCA_026543055.1 Argiope trifasciata
TATAGACAATAGGAAACCACATAATGAATATTAAATAGTGGATCTAATGCAATAAATGTTTTCAAGCTGCTTCCATAATCAAATAATTATGGACACCATTTTGTAATACCTCTCGGCATTCTAGTACGTCGTTAAAATTCGTGATTGCTTCTGGAATGAGCACGTGGAAATCCAACGGCAATTGAAATAGAAACTGGTTTAGCACAGTTAGGGATGACTTGCAATCCCGGAATAGATGCCTCTCTGGGGCATGCAAACAAGAATGGTTTGTTTTATTATGGTTCGGACTCAATAGGCACTCGTGGCTTGAACTTCCACAAATACCCCATCGCCGATTCAAGTTGTGCAAATTAGCGTAAAAATAACTTCTATTTGCTCTGGGTTGTTTTCTTTGATGAAGGGTTCGATTTGAGGGGATTGCTAAAAGTTCGCTCGTGAAATTGCTGTTTGAAAAGGAAGCATTACTCCAGTGTTATTGTTCTATTGAAAAGAATGTAATATTCGAGCATTTGGCAACTGAAAACATTATGGTGCCTCAGAGACTAATATTGGGCTTATATAATGTTCTTGGTAAATAAAAAATATATTGCTCCCATAAATAAATACTTTTTATTTTTATAATAAACGCAAATTGATTAAATGTGATATTTTTAATTCGAATTCATTGATGATTCGAAATTTTCCCCGTCAATTGAATTTTTTCACCATATAAAAATTTATCGTCTGCAATTAAAATATATTTGGTTAATTTAAAGCCAAAATTGAAGAAAAAAAAAAAGGTTTAATAATTTTTTTTCATTTCTGAATATTTTTTTGTTAATTAAATAATCTTACATTAGGAATTAATTTATTTTTCAAATGCATTTAATTCCACACATACACACAAAAAAAAGTGAGCTGGTTAGATCTAATACTATTTGTTATAGATTTTTGGCACTTGAATTACTTATTTATTTATTGAAGTCATTATTTTCCACTTATTAAAAATTTGTTATTATTTATGGATTAAATTTATTTGCTTTTTATTTTCTGCTTTATTTATTTAAAATTTCGAAATAATTTATTGTGCAGAATTGCCAAAACAGTTTAGAACAATGTAGAACTGTCTTTTTAGCAATTTAGAACTTCAGAAAATTTCTTTAATTTGAAATTTCGAAAAGATTGAAACTTTATATTGACCCATGAAATTCGAATTCGCTAAATTCAACTGAATTTTGGTGGATTAATCCAAATAACAATTTATGAGCATGGATTTAGATTAATCTCGAACACGGAGGCTCAAGCTACAATGTGCACAAGGAAAGAGTGGGAGGTAAAGTTTTAAAGCTAGACTAAAAAAAAAGAAAGGAAACATCTTTAAAATTGGTGGAAAAAATTCGCTACACTTAGGAAAATTAAATGAAGAACTTAGCAATCAGATATATTATACTTGATAAAGTCTAAATATTATTTTAATATTTTATTGGATTTCTGTTATTTTATAAATTTATTCTTTTAGTAACAAGGAAAATATTTTTTAAAAAAAAGTCTGCCTACTAACAGCTTTTTCTCAGCCTATTCACCATAAGCAATGACCAGCTAAAATTCTGGTTATCTATACATAGTATAAAATAAAGTCTTTGAAAGCATCTGTTTATTTGCACCACAAAAACTCGAGAAACATAAACGGATATTAAAAATATTTATACAATTCTCCAGAGTATCTACTGGGGAAGGTTTTACTACTTTAAATTCATATCAAAATAAAAAAAAGGAAATTTTATAAATGCGATTTTTATTATTCTGCGCATGTGTAAAAAACCTCGTATTGCGAATGTGTAAAAAACCTCGTATTGCGCATGTGCAAATAACAAAAGCTGTGATAGGCATATGAGATACGTTTCTTTATTTACGGCTGATTTTCAATAGCGATTCCAATCTTATAATGCCCAAAAGAAGGAAGTCCAACCTTGATTGGAACACATAAAATGCCAAAAAGTTTCGTTCTATAAAAATTTGTTCCGTAGCAACTTTTGATAATTTCTGAATATGTTTTATGTTTATTTGTTTTCCGTAACATGCCCATGTCATATTGGGTGGAGTTTAAAACTTATTTTTCTTCTTAGGTGCTATATCACGGGCAACGCCGTGCGGGTACTGTTAGTTTCATATAAAAATCAAAAATTCAGATCAAAGTATTTTTATATAAATACTCTTAAAAGTTAAAGGCTTAATTTAATAACTGGTTGGATGAATTGTTTTTCGGAATATAAAAAGTAGACATAATGCTTACGTTTAGTAACTATCTTACATGGAAAAAGAAAATTTTATTATTTAAATTAATTTGATTAAATTAATTGAAATTAATTTTAATTAAATTATTAAATACATTATATAAAAAAATTATTATAATTTTATTATTGAAATTTTATTAAACTTTTATTATAGTTTTATTAAAGTTTTATTATAATTTTATTATTTTAATTTTATTTTTAAAGAAAATTTTATTATTTAAGAAAATTTTATTATTTTTTATTTATTATTAATTTTATTATTTTATTTTTTATTTTATTATTTATTTAAATTTTATTATAAGCATTTATTATTTAATTTAATGGAAATGTAATTTCACATTATTTTAATTTTTTGAAATTAAATATTCCCTCGTAAATTAACTTTCTTCTTCTGCATGAAAAGATTTGTTTTTCAAATTCTGAAAGTAATAGACTTTTAAAAAAAGGAGAAAAATGTCACCATTCAGGAATACCAAAACTAAACATAATTTATAGATGAATAAAAACAAATCCACGTATTTCCTTTCGTTGTTTACTTCCTTTCTGGTAATTAACTCCGGAAATAATTGTAATTTCGTTGGAAAAATGAAATTGAAAACATTATTATTTTTTAATTTCAATTGAATACTCCTTTGTTGTTTTAAATAAAGTTAATTTGTTTAGTATGTTCTAATTCAATTTCATTAAAATAAATAAAAATCGCAAAAAATTATCAATTAATGCCTTTAATAATAACAATAATTCTTTCTTCCAGAATGTGTATTATCTGGTATTCCGAGAAAAAATGTACAAGTGAAATAACTTTAATTAATTTATTCCAATCTATAAACTTTATTGTCTGTTTGCAAAATTAAAGACTTAAGATTAAAGATGAAACATCTGGAATTTAGAATCAAAACTGAAATCTTTAAAAAATAATTCAGTACAGCTGTTGCCACACAAAAAGAGAAAATTTAATAACAGGCTATAAATAAATGTTCGATAAATCAAAAAAAGATAAATTCAAACTTAAAAAAAATATTTTTATGATAAAGATTAAATTTTATAAATAATCGATTAATTCTTTTAATGAAAATAATAATTTATTCTTTCACAATTAAAAAATATTCTTTTTCTAGTATTCCGGGAATAAATGTACAAGTGAAATAACGTAAATTAATTTATTTGATTCCATAAACTTTACTGTCTATTTGCAAAACTACACACTTGGAAATAAAATACTTAATACTTGGACTTAAGAATCAAAATTTAAAAAAAAAATTAATAATTCAATGCAGCTGTTGTCACTCATGCAGATAAAATGTAATAACATATGATAAATAAATCTTCAATAGAATAATAAAATAAAAATTTGAATTTTTTTTTTAAATAATAATTTCATGGTAAAGACTATAAAACATTTTTAGTTATAAATTTAACAGAAATGACTCAATTGATAAAAATACATTCTTGATTCATAATAGATCGATCGTGTATTTTGAACTAATACACTTTAAATATAAGTGAGAATAATTTACTTTATGTTGTGGTTTGGCATCGTAGAATTTAGAGTAAGATATTAATTATCGTAAGTTATCAGCAATTCCAGATGAAGATATTACTTTGAAGATTATATTATTGTCAAATTTAGCAAGACAAGTTATAAAACCCGTTCTTAAATTTTTTGATGACCATTCGAAATGCTTGATATTTAGAAGCGTAATAGAAGGTAACCAAATTTTGCGAAAGTTCAAATCGGCCCAATTTTGCCGCAATAATTTCTTGAAGAATAGATAAAGATTTTCCATTTCCATGACTGGTATTCCATGCAAGTGGAATTTTGGATATTATCTACCTAAATTAAGCTGTTATTTCATGTTAGCTATAACGATTATAATTCTGAATTTCGAAAAATGCTACCAATAGTTTGTAATCCTTTTCAACAGAAAAGTATAAATATATATAATTATACAATATAAGTGAAATGTAAGAATTGAAGGCTCTGGAAGCTGAAATAAATATAATAATTACTTATTTTTAATGTACTAAAAATAATCAAATAGTTTATTTTCATAAAATTTATTAGCTGAAGTGCTATCTGTAAATTGTCACTCATGATGGCTTTTTTTTTTCTGTAAATCTTATTGATATACTGTTAGGGTTAGTGCTACTAAATTTGGCATGTAGTTAATTATTTGATAATAAAGGTTCATTATGAAGATTTTTCATTATTTAATTAGATTTCTGATTAAGAATTGAATTGAAATTTTAATATCTTCCCCCAAAAACTTTGAAGTATATCTTTAAATTAAGCTAATTTTACATTACTTTAAAATAAACAAAAAGCCTCTTTGTGATATCAGTTTTATTTATGTAAATTTCTCTTTAATCTAAAAAAATTTAAACAAAAATTCTTAAATATATTTTGCAGAAATATTTTGATTGCTTGTGTAACTACGCTTAGTTACAGGAACTTTGCGGCTATAAAGAAAGCATACTTGCTGTGAGCTTTATTGAAAGAAAAAATTAAAAAAATAACAATACAACGAATGAAGCCTCAAAACTATATTTCTGTATTTCTAATTGGAGTTTTTTGAATTGTTTCTCATTTTCTCCCTTTATATTTCATTTAAAGTTTCATAAAAATGAGTGATAAGCTTTTCCTGATTCTGAATTGACATTTGTCGTAGAATTTATTATTTTATAATAATTTTTGTTTTTGCAATGTAATAATTATTTTATGGTAATTATTATGCAGAAAAAATATAAAAGCGGTAATTCTTTTAGATGAAAATAAGTTTTTTCTTTTTCCTCTGAGAGTTCGGAAAAAAAAGATATTATAATGATTCAAGAAGAGGTTTGGTGCATATTAAGACCATTCAGGTCAAACATCTCCGCCCTCCATTTCACTAAAGCCTGGTGAATATTTGGAGAGATTCGTACCGAGTACATCTGTTGTCCTCGTCATTTAAACCCAGTTTAAAAAGAATACATTTGTATTAAAATAGCTTCAGGATAATTTTGAGATTGTATACTCATTTAAGAAATCATTTCAACAAATACCAGTTGTCCTTGTATACCTTTTAAATGATATTATAGCTCACTATGATTTGATTTGACCTGTTTCAAGTTTTATAAAAGTAAAATTTTGTATTTGTATTTCTGCTCATTTAAAATTCGACACTTTTGGGTACACTCGGAGACAGTATACTGTTCTAAATTCTTCAAGAAATTGACATTTAATAAATAAATGTAATCAGTGACAGATTTAGGTGTTTTGTAGCCCAAAGCAGAGTGCAGTATGAGGCTATCGTCTATCCATTAACTGCGGAATTTATTTTTAAAATCCCTTGGATTTTTCCTTTTTAACGTCAAACGATAACGCATACACACTCTAACGCAATACAAATAGCTGCATGGCAAATGTTGCAGATAATCATAACAAAGCCAATCAGATTTCGCTTTTATTAGAGAAAGAATTACAGATTGGCATCGCCAAAATCTAATTTTTGGTTTAGATTGACATGTATACAAGATAAACGCACTTAGTTAATAAATTGGTCGCTTTATTTTCAAACGTCAACGCATTTTTCATGCCAAGTAAATCCTTTTATTATATTAATTAAGCGAAAATGTATTTATTTTTAATTCATTTATTATGATTCTATTTTCTTGTACATAGAAGTATTGAAACGCATGTTCGCCGTTTATAATTGCTAAGAGTTGTATTAATATCAAAGATGTCCCAACATTAACCCAAGATTTGAATTTGCCATCATTCATGTAGTAAAGTGTTGACAATCGTATTAAAAAACCATTTGACAGCTGATAATTTAAGGTAAGTAGGAACTTAACAAAGCGTTTTTGTTGTTGAACAATTTTCAAAAATAGTGAAAGCCTTGCCCAAAGTTTGAAATTTTGAGAACTGGTCTCTTTGATCTTGTGATTTGACATCATTGGATTTCTTTTGATGGAATTATTCGAAGTCAAAGGTCTGTGTCAAAAAACCCACAAGCACGCGTGCATTGAAAGATAAAATTCAATGCTGCGCCAACTTATGCAGCCATACTTACGTAAAATGGTCGTGAAGAATTTTGACGAAAGAATGTGTAAGTGTCAACAAAGCCACGGGGGCCATTTGCTCTGTGTTGTTCCATAGATAACCCTATCTAGTATATGTTAAAATTCAATAAAAATATAACAGTTTAAAGCAAAAAATCTGCTTTTTATTTAATTCGAATGTGACGTTAACATGTTGCTCTATCGTGTAATGATATGTTCTCCATTTTTACACTCTTAACTATCAACTGTTGAATGATTTTTTGATTGGATTGTCAACACTTTACTGCACGAATGGTGTAAATTCAAATCTTGGGTTAATTTTGAACACCTTTTAGTAAGTAACTTGTGCTCTAATAATTAATGATAAATCATTATAATATTTGACAAACTACACATTTTAAAGTGCTAATATCATCCTAATATTTTATCATTTGCGAAATTTTATTTTTTACTAGCATACTGATTTTACGAATTGGAAATACAGTCCTTACGGTGTTTTTCAATCTAGTAGACCTAATCTTAGCTTTGTATTACACATTTATCTGGAAGTTCTTTCAAATTATTTTTATATTGAGTCTATGCATGTGTGGGAATTTCGCGAAATGAAATGCTGACATAATAATTAAATCGGGTACTACTGTCTTGTCAACGCAAATACTTATTTCGGATTGCAAGAAAACTTTAACATTTTGCATTTTCATTGACAAACTGATTAGTACGTGAAATTAATGTGCTGAAGTAACCTGGTGGTAAGGGTCGAGACCTGATTATACTTTAGAACCGCCGTGTCAGCAGGCCTGGTAGACGCTAAATCCATCAGAGCCAAACGTCATCACGCTGATGTAATGCGGAAGCGTGGAGACGGAGGAGGAGCTCAGGTGTCGTCCTCATTCTCTGATTGCTGTTCAAAATTACGCTGTCCGTTTCAAAACACCCTTAGTGCTATTTTAAAAACGGGACTTTAGTTTAGTTATATTAACGTCCCTTTTTAAAGCAAAACGAGGGGTATTTTAAGACGGACCTCGTAATTTTGAACCCCCGTCAGATGACGAGGACGACACCTGAACTGGCAGCCTCCTCTCCGCACGATGCCACACCAGTTAAAAACGGGACGTTAATATAACTGAACTGAGCACACATTTTTAATAAGTTCTGTATAATTAAACCCACAATTGACATCTGGCCCACATTACCCAATAGGAAACTAGACTACTTAAAATATTTGGTTGAGAATTGGTAACTTCCAATTCCTCCACCGACATTTGTTTATATGGGGGGGGGGAACAAACATTTCTTTACTCAAATTTCTTTACTCAAATGTTACTCAAGTTAACAGTACAATGTCTTTTTTGCACATTCTTCAAGTATGTCCACGATTTTCTTCATAACGTCTTGCATTTTTTCAGAAATTTCATCTTGATTTGGACGAGTCGTTTTCCAAAACTTCCCATGCTTATATTTTCATTTTTTTTTAAAAAAAAAAACATTAATTTTTAATAAAATATTTTAGGAAAAGCCAGTATTTACGAGTTTTAGATGCGAGATTTATTATAAAATATCTAAACCCTTTTTAATAAAATAAAAAGGAACTTTAGCCATGTCTTTTAGTACTGTACCATACCTTATATCATTGTTGCGTTTTTCAAGACACCTATTTTTGCATTCTTAGACATTGATCTCGCAGACATTTCATGTTAGGCTTTTATTACAAATTGATACAATATTTTAATCTCGTGTGTTGCGCTAGATGGCTTTTCTGCCGGAAAACACCAACAAACACAATTTCTAGCAACCTTAGGTAGACTTTACCGGAAACCAACCTCTGAATTTAATTGAATTTTAATTCTACATCAGTTGAACCACTAAGCACTCAATACAAGAGAAATTGATTCCAAGACTTCATAACAGTGACTACTTCCATAATGATAATAATCTACAAGTTTCATGTTCCAGATCTGTCATCAAAAACCATTTCCACAAAGTCCTTCAATGGACGCATTCTAACGGCGCCTCTATCATCCCCACCACCTGTTAATTAGAACACCCTTTAACTATCCGCCATTGTTCCCCCCTAATTGATACTTCCGCTTGGCGACAATCCCTTTTCCGAAGCCTTCAGCGAGTGTCGAATAACCAACCTCTGCACGATTGTTTTTCCTGGCCTGCCCCACCAGAAGGACACTCAAGGCTATTGAATAGCCTTGACGACACGATAGAATCGAATCTAAATTCGCCACATTCCTATCGAGCTCGATCGACAAACGTTCTTGCCAGGGGAGGTGTTTAGCCGAAGCTCGTTCTGGCACGCACAGATAAACATACTGGGTCAGAGAGATATTTTTCTTTTTTGCTGGAGCGCGATGCCACGTGGCCAGTTTTTATCTCGCATCTCCAGCGGTGATTTGAGACGGTTTTTTATCTGACACATGCTGGAAATCTTGTTTCGACAAGTGTAGTTACTAAGTTGGGAATCTCTAAATTGCTCAATAGCGCTAGCTCCGAGCTACTTTTTATTATTTTATTCATGAAGATATTATTTTAGATTTCAACGTTTTGAAATAGAGTTATTATCTTTTTATGAAGGAGATGATAGATCGTGTTATAAGCTTCAGATTTATTTGATAAATTTACTTTTACTTTTTCTTGTATTAAGTAAAGACACAAAATAGTGAGGGGAGAGGAGATTATTGTAATGTTCAAAATTAATTTGAGAATTTAATCATGCTTGGCGCAGTTTAGCCAAGAGTGGCTCTTGCGCCAATAAACCACACACAATCAACCAACCATTGAGAATTTGACGGATCATCAAATTTCAGATCTCTTTTAAGTTCGAAAAACATATTTTGTGTCTTTCTGTCTGTGTGTGAACTTGATTACCCTATCTAGACGAATGAAATATGGTAAACGGTCTTTGCATATTTTCATCGAATTTTGAATGAAATATATTCAAAAGAAATTCCGATACATTTACAAGTTAATAACAAACCAAAAAACTAGTTCAAAGATTTAGACGGTAAAGTGTAGATCTATGTCAAATTCTTTACCACGTCTGTCAAAGAGTTGACCGTATTGGTTGCACACACAGCGCTTTTTTCTGATCGCTTATTTCCCCGATTCCGATATAACAGCAGTAGTGTATTAAATTATACTACAGCTGACACACTAGGCGGACAAATAAAGATTCGGTCAATCCGCCTTTAATCGACTCTGTGCAGGGGAGGTGTTTAGCCTAGTGACGCCCGCTGTCACTAGCGCTTTCGGATAATCAGATGCAAGATCCCAATCCTTTTTTTCCCATTAATTGAATAAATCGAAATAAGTCAATTTTCCCCCCTTTTCCTCTTCTTTCGACGACAATATAATAATGATAGAATTTGTACTCTATTCATTTCAAATTACCCTTAAGCAGCACTTAGTTTAAATAACACGGTTAAAGTAAATTTATTTGTTGATGAAATGATGCTGGCTCTTACGACGGAGTCGGAATTTAAACGCCGTGTGTGAAAGCATTTGATTTCTGGATGTGGTCTCAGCAAAATACTGACAGAAGAAAAAACGCTGTGTGTGCAACGACCCTATATCTGAATGTACTTCCGCATGAGCACTCGAGGCTTTCATAGCATAGAAGGATATAATTTCAATTAGGTGTATCATAATTAATAGCACCTTTTATCAGAGTAAGAGAGAAAGTTTCAAAGAGACCACTCTCACTAATTAATTTTGAGATGTGATTATTTTTTAAACTAATAATAGAATAAATAGCCAATTTGTTGCTTACTCATTGTGAGGCTTCAGCAATTTGTTGCCTTCACATTTTGAGGCGATAAAATCTGAAATCAAAAATAATATGCTCTCACATGAAAAAAAGGATAAAATGCCAATTTGTTGCCTTCGCATTTCGAGGCTTTAAAAATTTTTGCCTTCAACCTCCTAACGAAAACAGGATCTCGTTCTCACAAGATAATAAACTTAAAAGAATTTTTTAAAAGTGATTTTTAATCACTTGACAATTTTTTAATATATGGAACTATTATTATATGCTATCAGGTAGTTATTTTCCAGTTATTTTCTACTATTTAGTAGTAACCTAATATAATTTAATTCAATAATAACAAAGGAGAAACATATTAGCCCGTGGGATTCATCCCACAGTAAAATAGACTAACAACCAACTCGCTGATGTTTAGGGATCATCAGTTGTGGATATCAAATATGCTTTTATTAGTATGTTAAAAAGTAACTTTTAATATTTCAATTGATTCCTTTAATTAGTCTTTGATATATAATTTATTAATATGAATATTGTGGAATAGTTACTCTTTTTACAAATTCCCTACTAGATGGCACTACTTTATGAAACCAAAATTTGATTACATTGGTTAGTTAATAATATATTCTTAAATATTAAAATAATATATTGCCAACAATTGCGCCAATTGTGCTCAATTCACAGAATTTGAAACCTATAGATTGTACTCTAACAGGATCTTTCGAAACTGTTATTCGCCAAATGGCATGCTATAATGCCAATACCGATTTTCTTTGCTATTTTACAAAACATACAACTATCAGAAGCGAGACTTTGATCATAAAAATCTGTTCACGATCCTTGCCACAGATCCACAATTTTATGCAGGAATAGGGAAATGGTATAAGAACTGTTTTTTGAGAATATGTGAAAAAATATTTGTGAAACCTTTGGTTTTAAATTATTATACGAATTTACAAAAAAGGACATTCAGATGGATTAAAATTAACACATTTTTAAAGAATTTTTTTCTTGTAAGAATCCTCAGAGATTTTTTT
>JAPMOQ010045006.1:0-10920 GCA_026543055.1 Argiope trifasciata
AAAATAATTAAAAAGGAGAAGAAAAAAATATATTTATGCAAATAAGAGTTCTCAGCCTCATTTAGTTGGTATTTGGTGTTCAAAATTTCTAAAAAATTTAAGTTTTAATTCTTTTGATACTTTGGCCAATTTCTCATCAGACAAATTCAATTTTATAAGATATCTGACTTGGAAAACTAAATTTTAATATGAAAAAATCATTGTCAAATCTATAAAATGTAAATTTTGATTATGATATGACTTGGTTTAACAGATTCAAAAGGCATATTAATGATTCCTCAACTTATCATAGATTTTGAAACCTTGTTTCTGATAATTTTTTTAATGGACTTCGGGGGAAGTAGCATTCAGGTTGAGAACTGTGATCTAAAAAATAACTATAAGTAACCTAACCATATTATCACAATCCTCCCAAAAAATAAGCGCTGACTTTCTTACTTGACAAAAGGATTGTTAATGGGATATTGTCTAAGAATCAACACGAAATTTAAAGCTATTTTAAACAAGTAAGCGCTGAAAAGCAAGTTGAAAAACATTCTGTACAACATTCTTTTATGTTATATTAATCGATTTCATAGTGGTTTCATTTGTTACTTCTTACTTTGTAGTATGAAAATAAAATTTAGAAAGAAGAAACTTTGGTCTTGAATTGCTACTTCAGTAGGCTACATCTAAATTCTACGAGATTCTGAAGATTATGTTCAAGAAAAAAAGGTATGTAATCTAAATCCTCCAACTGGACTAATATCTAATCTTCAAATAATTTACATAAAACTATGCAGTATACTAAATTTATTAAATTAGGTTTAGATTGCAATAAAATGGTGACGAATAAGACTAAAAACAATTGTGGCATATAGAGATGTTTTATGAGGAAAAGTAACAGCTGAACATGGTTAGTAAGAAGGTGGCAAGACCAAAATAAAAAACTTACTTAATTAAAAAATTAAAATTATCTTAAATCCAATCGGAAAAAATAAGAAAACTATAGTTTAAAATTAATAATGACCTTTTTATACTAAACTGTTTTAATAAGAAATACATTATTTATAGTCGCTAGCTAGAAATTTTAACAAATAAAGTGATTATAATTATTGTTACAAAGTTTAATGATTTTAAAAATCATCATATCTACTAATAAGTAAGTTATTTTAATTAACTATATGCCTCGCATTGAATTCAATAAAACGCCAGAATGAAAACTACAATTTAAATCCAATGATTTCAGATATTATAAATGAATAGCATATTAACTGTAATATTCTTTTTTTTTTAATTTTTGCTATTTTTAGTGTTTAAATTAGAAAAAAGATTTCAGTTTTGTATTTAAAAAAATAATAAACAGTAAAATTACAATTACTGAGGATATATGCTATGGACGACATAATTAAGAGAATCAGTTTTTTTATAGATATTTTAATTTTAATTTCAAAGTAAAACAAACTTGATTAATAAATTATACCTAGCCATTATGCTGATCTAATTTTAAAATCTAGAATCTAACTAAATTTTAAAAAATTCGAATTAGAAATGGGTTCTGAATTTAAAAAATAAACCGAAATAACCATGTTCCACTGTATTACCTTTTAAATAATCAGTAGCGGTCTCAGAGTTATCAATAATTATCAAATCCAAGCCTTAAATTGTATTATCTTTAATTTTTTCGTATGATATCTCCTTCTAATATTTTTATTCAAAACAATATTTTCTTGACTAACATTTGATAATTGATGATGACTTGTTAATAATTAAAATACCACTGATACAAGACGTAATAAAATAAATTTTTTAAGCTGCATCCATTTATAGAAAATTTATGATATAATTTTGCTTTAAAACTCTTTTGGAAGTTTATATGCTATAGAAGCACTGGCATTTGTTTTAATCTATAAACTACATTAAATATTTTAATGACGAAAAGATTTTGTAGTGTAGAAGGAGGAAATATTATAAAAAGTTATCTTTAAAAAACGGTATCCATAGCAAAGATGATATATACGCTTCGATTTACTCAACAGTTATCTGTCTCAGAGATATTCAACATCGCGTGCACCAGTTTTTCTTCTGTTTGAACAAATCTTTGCCTTATTTTAATTTCACACAATATGATACGATTTAATTTCTTTTCTTCCAATTCCTGAAATATATTTCAAAAGTTTTCTACATTCGGTAACGCATACATATCTGTTATCCCTTCCCATGGTTATGAAGCCTTTCACATTAACTGGAATCAAAATGAGAATTTTAATAATAAACCAAAAAGAAAAAATCATTACTTATTGCTTAATATTGAATTTAACAAAATGTTGATCAAATATAGTTGCTTAAAAATTGATAAATTGAAAATGAAATTTTTGCTGTAAGAAGTTGGATTTTTATAAAAATATAAATTATCTCTTAATGCAAGCAATATAACTTAAAAATGAAATATATACATGTATCAAAATAATAACGCTTATTCAAATTATGAGTAAAAATTTGTTTGCAAAATTAGATTAAAATTAATATATAAATAAGTAAGTATATGCATTACATTGAAATACGTATGCATAATATGCCACTATAGTTTCTCAAACTTGAAAATGAAATGTGCATAGGATTCAAGATAATAACACTTACTCAAATTAAAAGTAAAAATTTGTATGCAAAATTGAAAATGAGATGCACAAAGGAATCTAGATAATAATACTAATTCAAATAAGGTAAAAATTTGTATGCAAAATTATATTTAAAAATTAATTATAATAACAAATGTAAATAAAAATTTCAAACCTAACATTAACATAATTTAATGACTCATCAAATTATTTAAAAAATTAATTCAGAGCTCTTACTTATCATTTACTTCGCTACTTTTATATAATACATCAATTATTATTTTTAACAATGATTGATAAAATGATATTGTATTCAAAGTATAATACTATTTATAAATTGATATCTGTATTTTCCTGTACATATGCTTGGTAAAATAGGAAGGTATATGGATGATTTGACAATAAATAGCGATTATTTAACTAACATCAAGGATCAATTATTTTAAATTTTTAAAAATTTAAGTTGTAAAGTTATTTTAAATGCTGTAGAAGACATATATTAAATTAATTAGTTTAATTGTAAAAATGAAACCTTGGATGTAAATATGGTAATATTGCAATATAGCAATATGCCATCTATATCTTTTTATAACTTTTTATGACGTTACAAAAGCAAGAATGGCATACATTAAATAAAAAACAAAGAAATTTAGTTTTTTTTTTCATAAAAAAATGTAATTCAAAATGCAAAAAAAAAAAAATCTAATTTAAGAGCTGACAGAAAATTATTGGAATATATTTCGTTTGAATTCCCAAAATACAATAATATTTCATTGTATTATCATATATTAGAAAAAATGGCAATAAGGTAGCAAGGGTTATAGAAAATGTTAGTATATTTCGGAGTATTAATGATAGTTCGAAATACAGGGATTAACTTAAATGGTTAAATAAAGAATTATATTTTATATTGGAAGGTCTTTTAAATAAAAATGTTTCAATATGTCTGAACATAATATTAAAACTTTTAAAATTTTATTTTTAGTCATAATGAAAACTTTTTTTTTAAAAAACCTTACAATATGAAACATTATTTTTTATTTAAGTATTTTAGTTCATTCCTGTATTTTAAACTATCATTGATGATTGATTGAATTCTTATTTAAATCTTATTTAAAAAACAAGGGAGATTAATACAGGGAATTTCCACAAAGTATGATTTACAAATTTGGATAAAACATGTCAAGAATAGTATTATGATGACACACTTCTCACCTTAATTAGATTATGGTGATATATTCCAGGACCCCGTACATTATACATCAAAATACTCATCTTGTCATGCTCTATTCAAATCTGTAAGTATTTGAGGTTACATAACTTGTGGGACATCCTCTATTAAAGAGACATACAATTGCACTCAAATATTAGTTAAAGTTTCCCATTTGCATACCCTAATTATTTTTCTATTTTAAACTTTGCAAAGAAACTTTAAATTCCATGACTAATTATTAAATTCTTTTTTCGTCTAATTCGACCAAATATCTTATATCGATTATAGCTTCAGAGGATGAGCTTTCAAAATTCTCTTTTTAAGTTTAAAGTAGATGTATTCTATGCTTCATTTATAATTATCCAAATATGTATGCATATACATGGCGTAGTATAATATCTCCGTGTTTATCTTAGTAAAGAATAGCAATTATTTTCCTTTGCTGTGATCTGGCTTATATCATAAAAAATTCAATTTCGAAGGCAGGAATGCATCCTATTGTTAAGAAAAACTGGTGCAAGAGAATCCAATTCAAGTTAGAATAAAGAGTTCATCAATTAGAATTAGCGTTCAATTTTCTGTTCATCAGAGAAGCGTGTGTCCCGTTACCCATCCTCGCAATGCCACTGCACAGGCGAAAATCAGCAGAACAGCCTTGAAGTAAGGTGGTGGTCTGATGTTTGGTCCCACATTGCATTGGTCGCCTTCGCAAAAGCACATGTGACCGGTCTTGTGACCCTCATACATGCAAACATGGTCCACCATGAACAGATTGATGCGGATGTTTTTTGTACAGGTGCGCCGGATTGATTCGTTTGCTGAAATAAACAAAAATATGAAGAATTCAATTACTAATTTAAATAGCACTCTACTAAATTTGTTCACTATTTTAATGTTCATTTAATTTTTTAACGAAAATCATTGGTACCCTCCATCTCTCAAACCAAATATCTCCCATTCTATACAGGTGGCAGAATTCTGACTGCAATACCGAAAAGTCATTGAATCTTGATCCGATTCCATTACTGACCCGCTATATACCTGTAACTGTGCATGTCAAATATATATGTTTAAGTTAAATTCTCTACTATTTGTGTTTGCTGAAGATTGGGGATGGGATTTCAGGCTTGGATATCTTTCTCTTCATTTGATCTTGATAATGAATGAATAATTTAAACTAAAACAAATTCCAGGTCAAAGTGCAAATGCATTATAATGTGCCAAAATTTGTATAGATATGGTTTATTAATTCACTCTGTTTCTTTCAAATTATTAAAAATATACAGGATAGAACAGTGATTCTCAGCCTTTTTCGTGTTACGGAGCACTCTCAATGATTTCAAACTTTGGAGGCACACAAGGAAAAACATCAATTTAAAAGTTGTTTACTTACTTATATTACACTGAGTAAATTAGTTTATGTTAATAATTTTGAATGTAAAATAAAATAATATGTACTACAAAAACCACAGTACGTTTATTAAGAGATTATTTTATATTTATTAAAAATAATCTCTTAATAAACATACTGGATAACAGTTTTTAACTGTAATAAAAACAAAAAGCTTCCTTTTAATGTATTTTTCTCTAATTTAAACAAGCTTTACTCGTAATTAAAAAGTAATTAAAGCATTTTAATTTTTACTATACATATTTCTAAATTTTTCTGCACACTTTAAGGAACTAGCGGCACACGAAAGGGCCGCGGCACAATGGTTGAGAAATACTGGAATCGACTTTCGAATTTTCTTAAAAAATCAGAAATTTTAGTAGCTTTGAAAACCTCTGTATTTTAAATGCTACACATATGATATTATGTATGTATGATTATAATGCAAAATATTTAGCATGTATTCTGTCTTCGTGTCTTGGTTTTCATGGCAAAAAATTTATCGGTCTTTGTAACTACAGGAAACTGATGGTCTCTCCAAAACTTTCTCACGAACTTTCTAAAAAGTACTTTATCTTTCCCTATCCCCCTTAACTACCATCAGAAATTCCAGTCTTAGGAGAAGGCGGGACTTTATTTTCAGAGACGCGGACATGAACACTTTGTGGTATGAAATAATAAAAAAGAAATCAATGAATACAAAAAAAACTTTAAATCGACGTACAGTATTTTGAAATACTGGAAATCGATTGAATCAAAATTTATATCTCCTTTCCTTGTTATTCTAGTATTATTATTATCATTTATTAGATAAACTAATGATATAGGTCTATTCTTAAGCTTCAAATAATCGCAGCTCATATGTAAATATATGCTAAATTAATAAATACATAAAACAGTAAACTAACTTCAATTGCTTGATCAAAAAATTAATTAAATGAGTTAATAAATAAAAGTTTGCTCGTTATCATAGATTTTGACAAATGGCAGAAATCATTAAGGGAACGAAAAAAGACGTTTTCTCAATTAAAAAAAAATAGCATAAAAAGGCAGTAACCGCAAGGGGTGACAAATTATAAATCGGTCCTTTTATCTCACAGCCAGAAATCATACGTTGTTAAGGAAATGCGTGTCGTGTGGCTTGTTTTAAACACGCCAACATAAAAGAATTTTTGCCTAGAGACACTCAAAACGGAAAAAGTCTGGCGACATTTGAGAAAAATCAATAAATTCTTAGTTGGACAATCCCGCTGCTTTAGTGAAACATGAAATCTTGTTGTTTTTTTTTTACTAAAACTCTGCCAAAATCATCTGCAAATTGGAATTTCACATAGTAATGTGAAAAACATATCTGAAATCGTATTTGAAAAATATGTAGGGGATTAATTACATTTATAATCGATAGACAAAAGGATGCAAGGTAGATATATATATATATATATATTAAGAATTATAGTTTTACTGAACTAAAATGCTAAAATTAGCTGTTAACTGCTTAAAAGGAGTCGAAACATAAAACGCCTTCCCAGTTTTCTTTTAATATTTACACCAATTTTAACACCAAAATTTTCTCTGACAGTTTATATAATTTCCTTAAAAACAAAATACCTGGAACATTAGAAATATATTAAATTTAATTAGAACATCATTTTTGGAACCAGTCATTAAAATGTATTTATTTCTATAAATCTTTCGAACGCTTATCTTATAAATCAATTCCTTTTTATTATTTTATTTTATTTGAATATGAGAAATATTTTGGGATAAAACATAGAAAAAAGCGTTTGACTATGTTATCATTTTTCATTTTTTGTTGTACCCTTAAACTGTTTAAACTTTAATAAAATAGGGTTGTCAAAACGATAAAAAAGTATGAAACTGTCAGATATTAAGATATAACTACCAGATACTAAGATATCGCTAGCCAATCAAGAATATCGAAACTAGGTAACATTATCTATTGCTTTGATTATTCATGGAAAATTTGCTTCGGTCTAGCAAAAGGATTTCAGCTTCAAACTTCAAGGGAATCATACCCCTTTCCCGCAAATCTTTTGGTTACATAAATATAACGGTGTTAGATCTATCATGGTAAATCTGATATTCTCACGTTAATGCAATTTTAATAGAGGAGATTAATTTTTATCTGTAACATCAAACCAGTTCTGAAGCAATTCGTCACGAACCACGTCTTTCACTTTTTATTCAGCCTTCCTAAATCTCCTTTCTTTCAAAATTATAGTCAACACAATGACATCAGAATTTGATTGACACATTTCTATCAATTTCCATCATTCGGATCACTCAATTTCTTAACTTTTTGACTTATTTGATGAGTATGGCTCGCCATTCTGAAGAGAACTTCATTTGGAAATTTTTATTAGAGTACAATTATTTTAAGAGTATTATAATGGAATAAACTCTCAACTTGGTGTTTAATCATTATATAATAATATTTTTAGCTACCTAAACAATAATAGAATTCCTTACATGTACGTATATAAAACGGGATAAAGAGATTAATTGAATTTTAATAGTACTTTGAGTTCCATGTTTTGGTACTTTTAAACTTTTTTACTAAAGAATCTAAATTTTTTAACTATATTTCTTGAGACAGATAATTTTTAGCATAATATTTTTAATTTAATATCAGCTATAAACATTTCATATTCTGTTTATTATATAGAGTCATCTTTCATTGAAAAAACTATTTCTGCTAATTTTTATTTCTGCAAAGGATCTATTTGGGAATTAAGTGTAAAATCACTAGCATTAACTATCTAAATTTTGAGTTTTTACAAGTTACATCAGCCCTTTTGCGAAGCTCCAAATTTTTATTAACATCACGATTTATGTCAGCATTCCATCGGATATAATTTGTCTACAAGGAAGGTATCCCACACACTTTTCAGCTTACTTTTATTGCTAACAAACTGTAGATTATTTATATTAGAATTCTGCATTTCCTACGAGTTCCTGTATAGTTTCTTGTTTACAGAGGAAAAGAGAATTTACTGAATTTTAAAAGATAAAAATTGATTCCGAATTTCGTAACATCAGGATTTATATTAGCATTCCATTGTATATTAAAACTCTACTAAGAAATCTGCCCCGTGTTTTCCAGCTTATATTACTATTAACTAAACTGAAGACTTTTAATTTAGAAAAGATGTTTACTGAATTTTAAAAGATACTAATTGATTCCAGGAAATGAAGAAAAGTCTTGTTCGGAACACAAAATGTTATTTGTTTGACATAAGATATCAACACCGGTGTCCTGTCTTTAGAGTAGCCTGTAAAATGAGCTACTCTAGTTCCAAGTCCTGGTTCTAGCATGGTTGTTCTCTACACTATTCTTCTATCCATGAGGCTGCATTCTATCCATGAGGTTTGTGAATGTACTCCCCTGTGAATAGTGTTGTTCAAGGCAGTGTGTGTCAATTTTCATTTGAGTTAGAAAACAAACTTCTGCCTTCTGGTAGTAAATATACTTCCTTTCATCAATTACATAACAAAAATAAAACTTACGCTTTGAGTAGTTAGTGACGATTTTAACACAACAACCGTCGCACTGTTTGAGCGCTGGCAACTCGCTTGGAGACGATGTCCAGTTGAAAGGGTCTTGGCATCGTGAATCTGACCATGTATCACATTCAAAGCACCAGTAGGATTTGCCAGCTAAGAAAAGCATAAAAAAGAATCTATCAATCCAATAAACTTTTAGAAGCTAAATAATCAAAATTTCCTAAGTATTAGAATTTTTCTAAGTAAAAATTCTAATTTAAAATACATTTTTGGTAGAGATAAAATTTATAAAATAAGTTTTCTCTTTCTATACTAGTTTTTTCGACGAACACTAAAAAGTGTTGATAAATGGCTGGCAGAAAATCCCATTTGTGCACACTGCCATCACTAAAATGCTGTGAATATACTAGTAGAATAAATTTTTAATGGGTCTTCTTAAAAACAAAGTAAGATGAAATAAAGTAATTCAGATTGTTTAGATCCAAGCTTCAATAAATCCTTACAACAAAAAAACACATATTGTATGAGTGATTTTCGATTAATGTGAAAAAGTAAGATTACTATGGTTCAAATTACCGTCTCCTACAATGTTGCCTTTATGAAAAATAAGTATTGAAATTAATTTAACTAATAGTAATAATTATTTTTAAATTAAAATAGAATGAATAACGAAGAGCTACGTTATCATTAGCTGATACAAGAACTAATGGCTAGTTAATATGGTTTACACTAATCCTATATTTTGTATTTAGCAAAAAGAAATGTTTATGTCACTAAAGCAACTTTTATTTAATGGATTTAGCAATTATAAGAGAATGAAAATAATAATGTAAAGGATCAAAAGGATGGAAAAATAGCATTACAATAAACTAATAAACGTTCCAGAATAGTTGCTTTAGATTAATCACAGTTATATTAAAATTCCGAACCTCTTTATTGGTAACTAGCCGCCTTTGGCGACCAGCTGGTTCACCATGAGTAATGCGTTCTAAAATTTTCAATTAAGTCACATATTCATTAGCCTTGAAGTAATTCCGGGCATTAATTGGCCTGAAATTAATTTTTTTTTCCGTGATGCTGCCAAAGTATTAAATAAGTTTCTTCAAAATATTAAACACATTTTTTTTTTAGCGAAAAAGGAAAAAAAAATTGAATAAAGATTTAGATGTTGCAAACGATTATAGATACCTTGGTTTTGCATTTATTTTTTTAGAAAATATCACATTTTGTAATGGGAAAAAATTATTGAATTAATGATACAGATATTACAAACGATTATAGAAATATGCCATTAAGTCGAGATTTCAATGCATATCCTGTCTAAATTCAAGCAGGTTTACCATAAATAAAGAAGATTTGTTGAATTAATAATTTAGATATTGCAAACGATTATAGAGACCTTTGCGTTGCATTTATTTTTTTAGAAAATATCACATTTTATGTTTTTTTTATTTTATCCAGTCACGTGTAAAAAGTATCATTGCTTTAGACTTTATTTACGATTATAGTTTTTTTTTATTATTATTTGAACTTCCGGCATTGTTTTCTTTTATTTTATCCAGTCACGTGCTCAAAAAAAACATGGTCAAAATATTTCTTTAAAAATTCGTTAAAAATAGAAGCCTTAAGTAATATATTATAACACTGGTGCCATTAGAAAGCTAATTTTTTAATCTTTAAATTGATGTAAAAATCATGTTTATGCGATAATATTTTCGGAAGTTATAGCAGGAAAATGTCGAAATTTCGCTTAAATGTTAATTAATTCAGATTCTAATTAAAAATTCGAAAAAAGAGCTCCGAGGTGCACATTCCCGACCTCCAAGGTATACATGTACCAAATTTGGTAGCTGTAGATCTAACGGTCTGGACTGTGGAGCTCCAACACTCACACACACACATTGAGCTTTATTATAAGTATAGATAAACAAATTTTCTATTCTTTTAATACGTGAGCAACCGATAATAAAATGTTAAATAATTTATTTCTGTTTCTAAATAACAAATTATTAATAAAAAGGGATATTTTCACCATTCATTAATAATTTATGCAATCAACAGTCTAAAAGTGAATTCCTAGTTATTTAATTGTGAATGTAAATAAAGTTGCTAAATAATCCTAGCCCACCCCGATTATTTTCTTAAAATTTCAAAAATTCCCCTATGTTATAAAATCTAAAATATATAGTAATCTA
>JAPMOQ010045006.1:10930-30264 GCA_026543055.1 Argiope trifasciata
AAAACAACATAATTGTAACATTTGTAAGAATTAATCTACAGAATATGCAAATAATATTTATAACTCTATGTTTTTTCTTGTTCTACAAAATATCTGATAAAAATGTAAAAGCACGCAGAAGAAACAAGATTTTGTAATGGAAGTCGTGGGCTCAAACGCTGATGTAATGGAAAGCATTATTTAGAGTCGCAGTAAACTCTGCGTAGGTTTTAGGTTCCTTCGTCAACATATTTCAAGTAAAGGGAAGTATTTTATGCAGAGAGAAACAAAGTTACTGCGTAAAGTACGTCGAATGATCAATTTACGTTAATTAGTTCACACTGGATGGTAGAATATATAATTATTCATCTAACGCAATTACTGGCGAATTCGGCAAGAAAATGTTCTTTCGACAAGGAACAACTGAGTCCCCACCTACCCACCTAAAACTCTATAATTAAATTATTATAAATAATAAACAAAATTTCGAAAAATAAATGAATTCAAACGAAAAAAAATGTAAATAAAATTTCAGCAATATCAAATTATTATGTAGATTAAATGTTTATTATTAATTGTTTGTCATAATTGTTAAACATATAATCCAAAAAAACACGCGAGAAAAATGCATTAAATATGCATTAAATTTCTCAAGAATATTATTTTTTATAATTTTTTAGGCATAAGAGTATGGGCTTCAAATTTATGTTACTGGTCCACATTCGATGGCAGTCTGTCTAGCTGGTTTTGACTGCAGAAATTTTTAATATTCTTGTAAACGATTATTGTTAGCGATTAACGATGGTTATTATTACATCTTTTGTTGCAAATGTAATCACGGAATGTTTCTTAGTATTTTACATATTCTTCTGCTTCAGACATTGCCTTGTATTATTATCTTATATATTATATGACTTATACTGATGTTAGTATTATCTTCTACGCTCCTAAGCTTTATTATTAAGCTCATATCTACCCTCATAAGCTCCATTTCCATCCATATTTTCTCATTACAAAATCAACTTTTCTATTCGCTGTACTTTCTTCGACGTTTTTTAAAATATTTTAATAATCCATTCTGTGTATATGATTCTTGTGAATATCCAAAAAAGGTTAATATAAATTTATAAATTTTATATAAATTATAAATTGTTTAGACGCTGTTTACTTTTTATATAAATGATTCGTACCAAAATATTGTATATCGAATAATATATTTAAATAAAACGTTAAATAATTACGAAAAAAATTATTAAAATCTGTGTAGAATATTTTAAATTCGGTCAGCTTTTGATTTTAGTTAAATAAATTGTAGTACATAACATAAAAACTTAGAAAATAATTCAAAACAATGGATACTTACATAAGCATTCTTCTTCACCAGCTGACTTCGATAATATGAAAAGTACTGAAATAGAAAAAAAATTATTAATTATTCACAGAAGGTTTGGATTATACAATAAATTAACATTTGTTATAAATCAGTTGTATATTAATTTTATTACATTTACTTTACTCGTCAACTGCATAGTAACTTTTCGTATTTACTTTACTCACCAAATGCATATTAAATTCACTGCATTCACTTTACTCATTAATTGCATGTTAATTGCAATTACTTTTTATTTTACTAATTAAAAATTATAATATGTATGTTAAAAATAATGTGGCATTAATAAATAATAATTTATTTTTTAAGTCTAAAAATGTTTTTCTGTTTATTAATATTTATTTCATAATAACTGAGCTGCAGACTCATAAATTCTTCCCATACAATTTTTAAAAGCAAAAAAAAAAAGTATTTGTTTAGTTGAAAAATAACAAGAAATTCAACGAAATTTCTTTTACGGACATGTCTTGCTCTACCGTTAATTTAGTATCCAAACTAGATAAACGCTTTCGAATAAACCGCTGTGAAGAATGTTTGAAACCTTTCTGTCTCCTTACAGAATAATACAATCGAAAAACGGCGAATAAAATTTAAAATATAAGTTAGTTAATCCATATAGTAGTAGTCGTTATATATAAAAACTTTTATATTAATTGATAGTAATGAAATATTTCTCTGAGCAAACCGGAATAGAAAAAAAGGAGGAGCCCTGTTTTAAAGTTTAACATAGTAGAAAACATACAGCTATGCAAGAATATTTTCATTTGCTTCTAGAATTCTATTAACCCCTACATGTCAATCGCAATGCAAATTCTCTCAAATCTGTATTCCACGATTCTATTACTTATCAAACAATCAAATCGTTCGAGAACAGCGAGTCATCCTACGACATCTTTTGTTCTTGTCATTTAATTTCTAATGTTTCAAACTCATGTCATTCTAGACGCAATTTATTTCATGGAAGTAACGGTTTACCGCCTTTTCTGCCAGCCCAGCATTCTTATTTTTGCTCTCTTTACTTCTGCTGATTTCTGTCTTCGAATCATTCCATTCCTCCCCCATCCCCTCCCTTTTCAAAAGTCGAGAAGAATTAAACGAAAGCAAAACCACCGAATACCTCAAAAGCTCTCTGGTCGTGACTTTGATAAATTGTTGCCCATGCTGGGACAGAGGACGGATGGACGGAATGAACTAGAAGGAAGTTTTGGAATTTTAAAAGGCGCGTGTCAGAGATGGTTATCTGCGGCAGCATCGCTCTTCTGTGCAAGAGGATTCGACTTTAACTGATGGTTCTTTGACAGCACAGATACGGCCGACTCACTTTTTTTTTACGGTTATTTTGCTTTTTTAACCACGGACGGCGTTCCTACAGTAGCTGATTTCAAGTTTGCAGTTTTGCGTACATCTTATTTCAATGATGTCTTTGAAGATGATTTATTTATGACTTCATATGTTTGGTGAAATGCTTTATTTGGGGTAAAATGCGCGTACAGTTTTATTTACAAAAAGTTTCTTAGTCCCTGTCCTTTGATGTTGTATTTTATATATGAAAAACATTTAATCGTATCGAAATATATATATATATTTAAAACACTTCTAAAGTGTAGAGCTCTTAACTTTTAATCAAGAAATTTAAAATTTCTCTTACTTCTTTCAAATTTCAGATAATTTATATATCCTCTATCAAATATTTTTATTAAATATGTTTTTCACACATTTAAGCTTCCTGTTTGAAAAGATAACTTTGCAGCTGGTTTTTTTGCTCACTTGTTAAATTATCAATTTCAGATTAGCATGAATGTAATATAAGTATTCCGTTTTATAAATTTTATACATTTTTTTTAATTTTCATCAAAGTAAAATAATATAAATTCTAAATGTATTGTATATTGTAAATCTCTTAAAATTTGCTCCTTTTAAATTTTAGATAATTTATAAATCTTATATCATATAATATATTTTCATTAAAAGTGATTTTCACACTTTCGAGCTTAATGTTTAGAAAGATATTATTTTACAGCTGACTTTTTTTCACTTACATGCTAATTCACAAAAATTCCCAAATCCTGTTCAGTTCTACTTGTCCGGTGAATATGCAACTATTTAAATTTTTTGTGCTCACTTATCGAATTCACATTAAATATCAGTATAATATGAATGATTTTTTTTTTTGTAAATTTCCTAAATTTTTTCCTTTAAAAATTTCAGTAGAATAAAATAATATAAGTTTTAGCTAAATTGTATTGTGTATTGTAAATTTAATAAAATTTGCTCCTTTAAAAGTTTTATTAAAATTCATTTGAATGTTCCTTTGAAATTTGAGAAAATTTGTATTATCAATTTTATATCATATATTTTTAATTTTTATATCATATATTTTTAATTTTATTATAATTATATTATTTTTAATTTCATTATTTTTTGTTTAATTATCATATATTTTTAATTTTTACATCATATATTTTGATTAAATTTGGTTTTCTCACTTTCGAGCTTCCTGATTGGAAATACATTTACAGCAGATTTTTTTTCTTCCAAAATCTTCAAAAATCCCCAAATCTTGTTTCGTTGTACCTTTCCGGATAGTAAGCAACATTTTTCGAACTAAATTATCAATTTCAGAATCAATATAAGTATTCATTTTTTAATAAATACAATTACGAAATGGAGCAAATTAATTGCTATATATCCATCAGAATTAAAATAATATAATACTAATATCTATAAATATATAAATATAACTAATATCTAAAATAATTATAATAATATAATTCTAATATCTATAAATATATAAATATTATTAAAATATATAATAATTCTAATAATTTATCATAAGCAGATTAAAGCGAAAACAAGTTATAAATGCTTCTTATAAAAATTTCATAACACTTTTATTAAAAAATTAAAAGCAACTCTTTCATCAAAAATCTGTTTATCTAATAATAATTTTTAAATGCCCAAAACGCTAAAGTTATAATATCAAACTCCATCACACTAGATATCATAACAAAATATCACTAAAACTTAAAACATATTATTGAAATGATTAAAACTCCAATTTCTTGAAAATATTTTAAGAATATATTCGATATTAATGAAACATATTGCTAAAAAGAACCCAAGTTTATTTATTAATAGCCATCATTAATACAAAGTCGTGGAGTTGGAAAATTGATCGAATTTTTTTTTAACATACGCTGTGAATTCTTCAGTTCGAATTTTTTTTAAATTAATCTCATTCTAATCAATGACTGCAAAACGTTTCTATACTATTTCACCAAAATGTAAATAACTACTTAACCTTATTTTTAAATTGGATTTGCATTTTTTTTTTACTATTTTTGCGAGATGAAAATTAATTGTTCACATCACGATGCAAAATTTATTGAAGCGATTCGCAATAAGTAGCAATTGAAATTACTTAAAGGATGATAGTTAAAATATTTCGTGCTTTTAGGTTAAATTTTTAATACTTAATGAAGCAAGTATACTTTTAAGCTTTAAAATTATACTTTTTTCTTTAAAAGATTCAATTTAATTTTTCTAATTAATAAGAATATTCATTACAAATTTCTTTTAAAACTTTGATATAACTGATGGGAGAATTGAACCTCCATACTGGAAAGGGTTATTTTTTTTCTCAATAAATGATTGAGAAAAAAATTGCGATTGATAATGAGTCCTAAATATTCATAAAAAATAGTAGTCATTTTAAAATGAATATAGACTGAAGAAAAAATAAAAGTTGTCAAAAAAAAGTTTTGCGAAGTCATTTTTATTTCGGATTTCTTTGTGGATTTTTTTTAACATTTCTTTTCTCAACTTATGACATGGAATTTTGAAATGTTGCATTATTATGTTATCTATACCAAAGATTATTTAACTGCTAAATTATTCAACAGTTAATTGGATAAGTCAATGACTTTTTAATTTCGTACGAGTGGTACCACTTGGTTGCAAATTTATTTAAAAGTATTATTCAACATTCCTAAATATTTATGATGATGAATTGTGTAGTCTACAATCACTAGTTGAAAGAAATTTAAATAAATTAATCCATTTTTTAAATATATTAGTAAAACATATTTTTCAGACTTTGATTAATTCATTAGATCCTTGTTTTTTAATTCAACTTAAAAGCATCTTTCTGCCATTTTTTAACTATATAGATATTATATTTGACCTAAAAAAAGATAATAATGCTAGAAAATTTATGCAGATGGTTTTAGATCATCACCTGTGTAGCTAATTACTTGTTACATGTTTAGAAAACAGTGTGAGAAAATACTTTCCTGTTTAGAAATTGAATTAAATTTTAAAATTATAAATATATTGGTCAGAATTTTTTGTTATTGAAGTGTGTTGAATAAAATATAAATTCTAAAAAAATGTATACTTTTTGAGTTTTTCTCAGAAATCTATATCCAGATCACCATAAATAGGATGCTTCAAAATGTGATAAGTTATTCAAACGTCGGCTGGCGCAGACATTCATTCTATCGTCTGCAACACATTCAGAGAAAAAGAATGGATGCTGTGGATGAAAGCTGTTCGCAATGTTTGTTTCCACCGAATGTTTAGAATAATAAAAAAAAATCGCAGATGTACTAGCTAAAGCTCTTATACTTTATTTCAATAGCACAAGCGCGGGTGAAATTTCTTTTCTAGCGCGGATTTAAATGCTCGTCTGCTCAGAGAAAAAGCAGGTAAGTGTATTTGAAGGCTGATCAAAGGAAGATGAATTTGCATTCATTTTTAAACATGAAAGGGAAAATGTTTTGAGTAAACACATTGGGAGCTTAGAGCGAATTTGTTTTTTTATTCGCCTTTTTTTGTCGGGTGAGTCGTAAATTTAATGGAATTGAAATTCAAATAACATGCTGTTCTCTGATGTGTTTCTAAGAGAGTATGCATTAAAATAACATTCTACTAGTTTAAAAGAAATGTTATTTTTGTTTACGTCCTTCCAAGTGGAATTGGAATAAAATTACAATTTTGAATCTGTGTAAGTTCTTTTCAATTTCGAAGAGTTGCAAATGAGCAGAAAGAACTTTCAAGTCATTTTAAATAAATTATTTGAAAAATAGTCACGAAACGTCAATTATGTTATCAGTTTTAAATGAATGTAAATTCAAGTCAGTAGTTTAACGGCAACAAAGAGAAATTATTGACGAATAATATTGAATAATGAATTTAATTTCCGCTATTAACTAGAACACACTCTCCTCCACTCAAGTTTCTTGTTTACTGTTTAATCTTTATTTTATTTCGTTGTGTGCTAAGTGAAATCAAAGTGCGTTTTAAACATTTTCTATGGGTCGATCAGGCTCTAAATTTCGTAAATCTGCACTTTGTATTTAATAATTATTTACCAAATTTCTTTTCTCTTACTGTGGCATTTCCAACTATCATGCCCGCATTTTTAAATAGGTTTAATTCAAAATTTCAAACACTGCCTAGTAAAATTAGGCCAAGTTATAGAGAGTTTCATCAAAAACTAGATATAATAACAAACAGATTTAGTCCAAAATTAAACGTAATAACAAACAAATGCAGCCGAAAATTTAATACACTGAAAGATTTATTCTAAAATCAGAAGTAGCGATAGATAGTTCAAGTACAAAATTAGATACATTAGTAAACAGTTTTAGTCCAAAATTAAAAGCAACAACAAGTATATTCAACTCAAAATTTGATACACTGACAGACAGATTTACTCCAAAATTAGGCAAAGTGGCAGACAGATTTAGTCTCAAATTAAACGCACTGTTAGACACATATAGTCCAAAATTGTATATACTAACAGACAGATTTAGCCCAAAATTGGATGACGTGATTATTATCGAATTGGATAGTACACTTAAAGACCTATTTAATCGAATATTAGATACTCTGGCATATAAATTTAAACAAACAGCAGCTTTGAAATTATATTGACTGTCAGAATTCCTGTTGAGTGGTTTAAACCACTCAACAGGAATTAACATGTCTTAATCATAATAGAAATGTTTAGCCTTCTCATGTTAAGTTTCATCCACCAAGTTCCATTCATGAATTTCTGTTTACAAACAGTTAGACAGAAATCTAAAAATAACTTGATGGAGTGAGGAAGGTTTAAAATGAGGAGAATCGTAAAATTATATTGATAAATTTTAAACAATTCTTCATGTTCTTCGAACATGAAAAATTTTAAATTATGATTCCTCTGCATAATGCACAGCACATGCATCCTTAGATGCTAAGTTTTCATGCAAATTATATTTCACTGTATTTTTTTACATAACAATTTAATTTGAAACTTTTTAATGAATGTTTTGAATATAATAAAGAATTATAATCGTTCTTGAATATTTATTGTGTATAAATAGATGATTTTTCAATTTGAAAAATCCATTGATAACAAAAGAATGTGATAGCTAAATAATATTCAAAGCAAAAAAAAAGTTTAAAGCAAAAATTTAAACTTTATAAAATTAAAACAAAAAATTTTGAATTTTCCATGTCCATCTTATGAATATTAGTTATCTATAAATAAGCATACGCTAGTGTTTAAAATTCAGAAAATTTTCATTGTTACTCAATTATGTCCAAAAGACAGCATAGGCTTTAACGAAATTTAATACAATCACTACTTTTAGTGGTATATATATAAAATAAGAAAGGTAAGTATGCGTGTGTGAGTGTTTGCGCTTACGTATGCGTGAGCATGCATGTGTGTGTGCGCGCGCACGTGCTCACTCGCTCGCCCTTATGTGTTTTCTGACACGACTGTTAATCTAAAAAGCAAGTACTATAAAGAGAATATAAAGACGCTGGTGACAGTATGTAGTTCTCAATGTCTACTTGAACTTTGATGTCCATTTTAAAATTCAGCATACCAACAATTTCTTTTAATAAAAAAGGTCAAATTTTTGAGAAGGCATTTGAAGTAGTTTAGATATTAGTAGATTTAGATATATATGAGAGCGGAATATTTGCCCTTCAAAACAAAAATGTTCTTTTAAAATCGCTTAGTAATGAAACACAATATCTTGATTAACAGAATTCCTGACATATTGGAAATCCTTTTCATAATTGAAACGACAAAATAATCATAATTATACTTTTTCTTTGAAATATCGGACTTCTATATTAATAAACCGCTATTCAAACAAAGTTCAATGAAACCAATTAAAAAATTAATTAGTTTCCTTTCACAATATTTTCCGTGGTTTTCCTCAGTTATGTAACGTTTCGTTTACATTTTCCCGATTCCCCTTCTTTTGCATTCCAAACATCAAGCACGTGTCACTAGTTGCAAAAAGAAGTTTATTTCCGGATGAGAATAGTTTTTTTTCTGAAAATGAATAACTATTCGAATGCAAAGCAGAAAATTACATCCAAACTACAACTTCACTGTTTTTTTTTTTTTCCTTTTCTACTTCACTTTTTTATACTTTTATTTACTGTTGTTTTCGGAGTTGCTTTCGACAGTAACTATGGTAACAACGCATAGCTAAGCGTCAAAACGAAACGGCAGATATTCCAAATGGAATACCTTACCCAAAGTTTATATGTGAGGAAATAACAAAACGATATTGCTTTCACAGAGCGCAGGAATATTTTATGCAAAAACAGTTTTCTGCTTTTGTTACGCCATGAAAAGTATCTTCTGATATATTCGCAACAATTTAAGCTGCAAATGCTCTATGATAGGAGCAACATTTCCTTCTCTAAAATAGTATCTGAGTAAGTTAAAAGGTGTGTGTGAGATAGTGTATGCGCATGTAAGTGTGTGTGTTTCACTCACACGCATAAATTGTGACAAAAAAAACTATAACTTTTATTAACTCTTTGTGGAAGATCACAAAATTAAAAACGTTTTAACGTTTTTAATTGTTTTTAAACGTTTTCTCATTGCAATGGTTTCTCATTGCATATTTTTCGGAACAAAAATTATAAAAAAATATACAAGCATCCCAAAATAACTGCAACAAACTTTTATTTCTGTATTACCCATAGGGATATATAAATAATGACGAATAAAATAATTCACTATAAAAAAATTGGAAATTTTATAAGAGCAGTTTAAATTCTTTGGAAGTTGGTAGCAAAAATTTTAGAAAATACATTTTTATACGCTCCCCATTGATAACTGTGCCAATTAGTATCATCTATGTCTACAAGGCGCAGCTTGGCCAAATATGGATCTTTCGCCAAAAAGCCCAAAAAACAATCTATGTCTATGCTTACATTTCTAACCACCAAATTTTACAAAATATGATTACCTTTATATTTCGGAGAGCTAATCACAAATTTAGATGACACCATTTATTTCAGAAATGAATATTTTTATTCTATCCAGATAAACAGTCGTATGAAAGCGTTTGTCTAGAAGTTCCTCATTCATTTATCACGACTTGAAAATAATTTACTAATCATGGATAACATTGTTCTCTTTAATTGTCAACAATCCCTACTTCAATTTTATTAGGAGAAAAGTAAGTTGGAAAAACTGAATTTAATATATGTCAGAGTAGTACTGGATTACTGAATAAAACAATAAACACTGGATTAACAACTGGACTCTTTTGAAAAGGCATAACCAATTCTGAAGTTTTTGAAAATACAGACGATTTATGGTATGGATAATCATAAGGCTGGTGTTACGACGATAAAGAATACAAACGAAGCTTTTCGTATTCCTGAATTCCTTCTAGAAAATGTATTACTGTATAGTTTAGTGGCACATCTTTACTTCGCAAGAAAGAATTTAAGATGAAGTGCTATACAAATATTTAAAACTGATATTTTTACTTTTTTTATTATTTTATGCACTGTTACCGCAATTACACGGGTAACAACACGATCAAAATTTAGAATTTTGCATATGAGCTCAACATTAGGCAAAACCACGTCTTGTATATTTGAGTTCAGGACGACAATTTCCTCATTATCTTTTGCTATAAACTACCTAAAATACCTAATTCGTCATGGATTCTTGGAGTATTATCTATATCTATACTTATAATAAAGCTCAATGTGTGTGTGTGTGTGTGTGTGTGTGTGTGTGTGTGTGTGTGTGTGTTGGCACTCTACAGGCCAGACCGTCGGACCTACAGCTACCAAATTTGGTGCATGTATACCTTGGAGGTCGGGAATGTGCATTTCGCAGCCCTTTTTTTCAAATTTTTAATTAGAGTTTGAATTCATTAAAAATTAAGCGGAATTTCAACGTTTTCCTTCTGCAACTTCCGAAAATATTATTGCAAAAAGATGATATTTACATCAATTTAAAGATAAAAAAATTAGCTTTCTAACGGTATCAGTTTTTTTAATTTATAACTTAAATTTCTATTTTTAACGAATTTTTAAAGAAATATTTTTAAAATGTTTTTATCGCGTGACTGGATAAAATAAAAGAATGCCGGAAGTTCGAATAAAAAAAACTATCATCGCTAAATAAATCTAAAGAAATGCAACTTTTAACACGTGACTGGATAAAATAAAAGAAATATAAAATGTGATATTTTCTAAACAAATAAATGCAAAGCAAAGGATTCTATGATCGTTTGCAATATCTAAATAATTAATTCAATAAATCTTCTTTACGGTAAACCTGATCGAATTTAGCATTGGAATTCCGACTTAATGGCATATTTTTGTTATCGTTTGCAATATCTGAATCATTAATTCAATATATTTTTTCCTTATAAAATGTGATAGTTTCTAAAAAAATAAATGCAAAGCTAAGGTTTCTATAAAATCTGCAAGAGCACATCAAAGGGAAAAAATTGTTTTATCAACGTGTTGCCATCATTTTGAAGGAAGTTCAAATTAAAAAAAATAAAAAAACTATCATCGCAAATTAAATCTGAAGAAATGCAACTTTTAGCACGTGACTGGATAAAATAAAATAAATATAAAATGTGATATTTTCTTTAAAAAATGCAAAGCAAAGGATTCTATGATTTTTTGCAATATTTGAATCATTAATTAAATAAATTATCTTTATTTATACAGGATATGCATTTACTTTCCAATGGCCAATTTGTAAAATATTATTAATAGGCATATTTATTGTTTAATTCTATTAATTTGATCTAAATGAAGTAAATAATTACATTTTATGTAGTTAGAGTCAAACAATGCATTTATGAATAAGGAGTTTTAGATTTGTTCATATTTTGCTCTGTGAGCCATATTTTACAAAATATTTTTACAAATATTTTAAATAAAAGTTGCTACATCAATCAATCTTCTAAATCGATCATTAAAACTGACTGATTTATAAAATTAAAGAATATTATTAGGAAAACGCATTCTTTTAGAACTTTCAGTCCATCATCTTAAAGAAAATATTAATTTCAGGCCAATCAATGCCCGGAGTTACTTCAAGACTAATAAGTATCTGATTTAATTGAAAATTTTAGAATTTTTTTTTCATGGCGAACCAGCTGCTCGCCAAAGGCGGCTAGTATATAATAGGACTGAGTATAAGGTTCTAAATATTGCTAAAATTGGGCCAGTACTTTTCTCCCTGTTTATAAACGATATCCCGAAGTTGTTTAATACGATGCTATGTATTTTCGCTGATGACACTGCTATCCTTGCAAAAAACAAAAATCCTACTTATATCCAAATTGCTCTTAATAGGCATCTTGCTAAACTGGAAGTTTGGTTCTCTAAATGGAAAATTGCAATCAATGTTAGCAAAACTGAAGCAATCATCTTCCCCAAGGCACCAGGAAATTATTCTTTTCCCCAACTTAAAATCAATAACAAGTATATCCCGTGGTCTCAGAGTTGTAAATACCTTGGTGTTATCTTAGACAGGAAATTAACCTGGAAACCGCACTTCCTATACACAAAAAACAAGTTCCGAGATCTCGCGCGTAAATTTTATCCCCTTATATCGAGGAACTCCAAAATGACTAGGGAAAATAAATTACTTATTTACACAGCCTATTTGCGTCCAGTACTCACATATGCTTGTCCAGTCTGGGGCTACGCCGCCAAAAGTAATCTAAAGCTAATTTACCAACAGCAAAGACAAATAATCAAAGGTATTTGTAAAGCTCCTAGCTATTTCTCCAATACAGAAATCTATAAAGCAATCGGCTACCCTCCTCTCAAAGATTTCATCGTCAAGCTCTCGACGAACTTCTTCAAAAATCTTGACAATATTGATAATGAGGCAATAAATCAAATACCTAAATACGATCCAAACCCAGCAATTAAAAGGCCCAAAAATGTCCTCCTCTAAATTTGTTTCCCTTTTTTTTATTTCTGTAATATCTTACTTCTCATTAATCTAATTCTCCTGCCGGCGGGCGGAACAACCCTGACAACCAACAGCATCACGCCCTTCATTCTTTCAACGCAGCTCAACCAATCACATTCATCGCTTCACCATCTTCCTTCGTGCAAACGAACCAAATTCATGCTCAGTAAATTCTCCTATTTCATGGAATAATAATAAACGTTATGCTCTATCAGTCCCAGTCATTAAGGGGATAATCCTCCACCGAGGATAGGTGCCCCGATAAGCATGTCATCGAAGTCGAAGGTTCTAAATATTGTGTGAGGTTCGTTCATCTTCTTCCAAAAAAAGGTTCGTTTCCATATTGAATCGATTAATCTTTGAGAAAATAGATGCTATCCATAAATGTTCATTTTCTTTTGAACTGTCATCTTCGCACGTAGATACATCAGGAACATCAGCGGTATTATCTTATAATCCCTGCATCTTCATTTCTAGCAGCTTATAACATGCCATGCATTTCTACTGCTAATAAAGATCTATCTACTGTCACTGAACTAATAAAAAAAAAGTTACAGCTATAAGTTGGAATCGATACGAGAATTACTAATTCTAACGAATTCACATATTAATTTCACAACTGAATGACACTACTTTTCATTCGGAAAAAAGAAAATTGATTCAAAAACCTTTTAAACGATAGTTAATAATTATGAATTCTTGTGTCATTACATAGGCCAAGGAAACAGATTCTCAGGAACTTCCTAATGATTCCAAACATTTGTACCTAGAATTTTTCTGTTCCCGTTATTTTTGCTTCCAGCAATGAAACATATCCAGGAAATAAATATAATAAAAATACATATAGCTATATTTATGATATATTTATTTTCTATTTATAAATACGTATATTCTTTACAATACAAAAGAGAAAATGGAAAAAGTTTTTGTTTTAAAACTATACCTTTTAGATAAAGATACAAACGGACCAGAACACGGTTTATATCAACTTAACAGCACTCCACAACTCGTTTCTATAGCCTATGTGACCTGTTTTCGGTTTCGTATGGATGTAGGTGGGCATTATTAAAAAAATACACAGTAATCAATCGGAAAGATACTGACAAATAACAAAATGCAAATGCATATGAAGAAAGAAATGATAACAATGAAAATGAAAAATTTCTTGTGTACAATAAAATTGGATGAATGAACAAAATAATGGACAGTAGGAGTAAAAGTATAAAGGCATGGTAAAAATTAGTTACATGAAAGGGTTAAAGAATAAATTATGAATAAAATACGAGGTAATTAAATGAAGGGCCTAAAAATTTTATAGAGTTAATCTGATTGGAACTGTTCTACTTGAACAATAAGGAATCTAATTGTGTTTATGGTTCATTTTTGGAGATGTATTATTAAGCATTCTTTTGTACCAAAGACTTTCTAGCGAAGATAATGGTTTTTGGAGGTGCCGTGAAAGTGGATGCCACAAAGTGAATGGGATAGCCGACTTCTCCACAAGAACAATAGTTATTTTTTTTTGTAAATGGAAACAGTGAAGGAAAGAAGGGATTGGACGATGCCCGGTTAAAAGCAAAATTTCTTCACGAGTTCAGGAGTAAATATCGATTTTTTTTTCTGTCAAATAATCTTAAGTTGCAATGAATATAAAAAACGAAAATATTTCACAGAATAGGAAAATGAACACATTCATCAAGCCACATCATAATATCCATGTTATTCTAAATTTTATTAAAAAGTTAAATAGAATTTAGATTCAAATGAATCCAAAAGCAGCAGCAGGGCTAAGACAATCATTAAAATAAAGTGCTCAGTTATATATTATTGAAATGTTTCATACGCAATTATCCCAGCCAACCCCATTGTCTCCAAAAGTTTTAATCTGTACAACTTGATAACAATTTCACAAATAGTTTGCCCCCTCCCCCAAAAAATCAAATTATTGAAACGATATTCCTCGAATTTTACTCACAAATTCTATTAAGTATTGAGTGTAAATTGCATTGCAATTAATTTAATAATTGATTTTTCTTTAAAATCTATATTTTCATGCATCGAAAAGATAATTTAAGTTTCATCGTTGCCATTCAATAAAAATAATAAAAGTATTTTAAACCATAGTATATAGTAATATAAAAATATAATTAGATTTTGTATCATTTCAGGAAAATTATTAATTATTTAAGGATGACTGTTTCTTACAGCCCTCTGGCAAATTTCTTAACTTTATAAGAGCCTCAAAATTTAAAAAAATTGTTTAATCTATACATACATAGTGTTTTATTAGATATTAAGAAGCAGATACAAGAGTACTTTGCATATTGTCTCAGACCTAAGGAATATATTCTGAATAAAGTCTTCATTTATACCCACATTGTAGTTTCGTATCTTTTATTTCGAATTCCACCTGTAGTTATTTCTCTTGAATAGAATTGCAGGAAATAATTTTTTTTCAATAATTCATTAGACATATTTTAAGACAAGTTTTGAGTTTAAAATTGGAAAATTATATTGGGTAGAAAGTTATAGCGATAACAAAAGTTTAAACAGCAGAGCTAGAGCAGTGGTATAAAGAGTTAGAAAAAAGTAAGAATTAAAATTTAAAATGTGAAATTAAAAATTCAGGAACAATTAAAAGCATCATTTAAAATGAGGCAAAAAAAGTTTTTTTTTCGCAAAGTTGAAACTTTTTGCTAAGTAATTCAACTTTTCTTTTTTTTTAAACATCTACGAAAGTTGAATATTTTTTAGTGAAAATTGGAAAATCAATATGTAAACATTCTCATTCTTCCAGGGAAAAAATTAAAAAAGAGTTTCTGCAACGATTTTGCTGATTGTTGGGAAAATATTTATCTTTCTTAAGAAAAAAAAAGTTCAAACAGGTTTTAAACACGGAAGATATAGAATATTCAAATAGGAGGATATATTTTAAACCATTATTTTACTATTTCAAGGAAGTATTTAAACAATCATTTTCTCTAAATGTGTTCGAAATACTGAAGTGATAAAATTTTTATGAAAATATAATAACGTATAAAACCAATCTGTACAGATTTAACAGTACAGATAAAATAAATTGTACGGTCAGAAACATTTAAGTTAAAGACGAAAGAAAATTAAAATTTGACAGAAACTCAATCTAGATTCAAGGAATAATTGTTCTTGCTAATTGCTTATAAATTTTTCTTGGGTACTTTCGAGTAAATTAAGGAATTAATTCAAAACTTATTTTTTATGATAGTGAGAAACTCAGTGAATATATATATATATATATATATATATATATATATATATAACCCTGACAATGAAACTGTGGCTGAGCCTAAAATAATAATTTTCTTATTTAATTGTTTTTATTTTAAATATTATTTGAAGTTAACCTCTACAATTGCTTAAAACAGCTTACAAATTATCAAAACACAGGTAAATAAATTCATGAATCAAATATTATGGTGCTATACTTTTTCCATGGTTGCATAGAAACATTCATTCGAATATTTTGTAAAAAATATGAATGAAAAACTCTTTCCTGAAATAATTTTAGTTTACCCATCCAATTGTTTGAGCAATATTTAGAGTTTCTTTTTTCATTCCCTATTATTAGTTCACACTCTCGATATATATTATTATTTATACATCTTTTTCAAATTTTCAATCGTTTATAAAATACTTTTTATTCATTTCATTCGAGTTCAAATACATTTTTAAACTTGTATGAATGGCAATTGATGCTAGCACATTTTTTTCGAATATTAATTCATTAATTAAATTTAATTAATTTTTAATACTTTAAATAGAGTTTTAACAGTTTGTAATGGTAAGTGCAGTCAACAGGCAGTAGCTCAATCGGTGAAAGGTAAGAATTTCAGCGTTTTTCACTTGAAAGTGAAGAATGCGAGTTCGATTCATGCGGAAATCAACAATTTTTTATTCTTAATAATTTATATAAATAAAAATGAATATTTGTCTGTATGTCTGTTATGCGCTGTCATACCGCTCATCCGATTCCGATAAAACTTCAATCACTTATTGCTTCCAGTTACGGAATGGTTAAAGACACAATACAATCATCTAAAGTATGAAAAATATTTTCTATTGCTGCATCTATTAACCATGAATTAACCACCAAATAACTCTCCAAGGAGACACAACAGATTCAGTAAAGATGCTAGATTCAAGCTCGACATCAATATTCCGTAGTTATTGTACGTAAATGCAATGTAAATCTTTCTTTGAGATAATAGTTTGTTAGAGATTGTGCGAGAAAGTTTTAGGGGAACCAATCGTATAGGTTTGAAATTTTAACTAACTATTTCATAAAATAAAAGTGGTTTTTTTAGCAACTTCTGTAAATATTATAGTGAAAATTATGTTCAATTATGTTAAAGTTTTTATGGTATAAATATATTTTCTGTGATTTATCAATTTTAAAAGAAAATATTTTAATCACATTTTCTAATATTAAACTTGAGAATTTGAAACAAATATTAAACGAATATCACGAGATACAACAGTTTCTTTCATTACCATTCTGAGAGAACACCAAGCTTAAAATTCCAAAAAGAAACACAAACCTAATACATAAAAATGAAAAAAAGTTTATAGATTAGAATAAATGAAAATAGATTAAATAGTATTTATGCTTCTCCTATATGTATCCTTCAATTTCAATGAATGTATTTATTGCCGACAAGAAAATTAATATAATTCTTCCTGTCAATCTTAATTTAATAAGATAACTATTTCAAACTCCAAACGATATTTCCAAGATTATTCTTTCTGCGGTAGCAACGCGCCGGGTACCAGTCAGTTATTTAATAAAAAGCAACTGAAATAAATAAATTTCTTTCTTGACTTAAGTAGGGATTGAATGTTTTTTTTTTCATATTACTTATTTTAAATGATATTACATAAATAATAAACTTAAAATAGATTATATTCACTAGAATGAATGAAATTCGACACACTCTTTTTTAAACTATTCTTCACTCAAATATCCGTGGGGATCACAAGTAGAGATTCTTAGAGATATTTAACTACAGATTCAGAAATGCTTGTGTGAATCCAATTCCATAGAAAGTCTCCCTCATATGGGGGCCAGGGGCATACTAAATCCATTGAGGATTAAACGACCTTCCATTTATGTAATGTGGTAATTTGAAATGGCATTGCTGGATTAAGTTTCATTCTCCCCTGAGACAGTGAGAATTACCAATCGCAGATCAAAATAGCTCTCATTGTCTCAAAATTGGATGCCAATATAACTGAATTGAATTAAAATTAGTATAATTCATAATAATTATAAAGTAAATTCCTTAGTTTCAAAGCATTTCTACACAACAAAAAAAAAGCCGCATTTAATTCAAAAATCATAGATAAAGAGCTAATATATTCGTGTTATGAATGCAAGCATGACTAATGATCGATATGGTATATTGTTACATAGCATACATCATTCTAGTATTTAGCTTCTTGCTTACTTTCTTTAACATATATCTGTCACTGTTGGTAGCAGTAATGGCTTTAAAACATGTAAAGGCAGTTTTAAATGGAGGCTCTTATATGCAACTTTTGCCAAAGAATTAAAAAAAATCCTAATAGTCTATTTAAGTATTGTAAAGATAATAGTAATAATTCTCTGTCTGCAAAATATAGGCAACTATCCATCTATGCGGTTCAATAGTACTAAGACAGAAAGTATGTTAACAATTATCGTATTAATAAAGACACGTTGCTGAATATTTAAATAGAATTTCATCATTGACTTATACTATGGTGCAAAAGTCTTTAACTTATCTCAAAATTTAACTAAACAGCCTTTTGAAATATATATTCTTTCATAAAAGGTTGAAATTGCAACAACTTTTTTTATCCAATAAAGCTATTAAAATGGAGCATTCCTTTTGATTCTTTTTGAACGTTTACGTAACTTCAGAGAGAATATGGAAGAAGTTCATTTCAGAAGCTACATGCATTCGTCATTGGCAATTAAGCAAAAATGCAAATAAAGAGACTGCTTTGAAGATTGGTATTCCATGAATAAATTCCTAACAGACTTCCTCACTCAAAAGAGACCATAAGAAAGAGTACAAGAGAAAAATGCTTGCATTTTTCGGCTGCCCTGAAACGAGAGCTCTTTCATTTCAGAAGTGCAATTAATGAAAGGAGGCATCAGAAAAGACAAGTTTGACACGATAAAGTTGAAATTAAGGCAACTTGCGAGAAGTAAAGATTAAAATGACTCAAAACTTAAAAGGGAAATAAATTTTCTAATTTTCAAATTAAAGTAATATGAAAAAATATGCCACATATTTACATTATATAGTAAAATAAGTTTTTAAGCAGATAAACAGATAAACTGTTGTCTTGTAGGGAAAAGTAATTGCAGGTGATTTCAAGTGCATAAAAAGTTGTTTGATGGGTTGTCTACACAAAGGATGGCTCGAATCCAAAACTTTCACTGTTAATTTTTCATGTCATACATAAATCAAGGAAATAAAAGTTCCGATCCGTAAAGTGCATTCATATTCTCAAAATGCATTGCATATCACTTTTATTTCAAATTAGTGAATTATCCTATATCAAACATTTCAACATCTTGAATTTTGATTTCTTTAAGAATGGAATGAAAACTAAAATTAACTAAAAATGGATGCATGTTTATATATATATATATATATATATATATATATATATATA
>JAPMOQ010045013.1:0-10255 GCA_026543055.1 Argiope trifasciata
TTATAAAATAAATTTTGTTTCGAGCCCTTAAATTTAAAAACATGCTTCTATTCTTTATTTTATGTTATTGAAGACATGTTTCAACTTCATTTAAAATTTTAATATTTTAAAAGTACGGTAAAGAAAATATTATATTTTTAAAAGTTTCACAAAATTAAAAAGAATCCCCAATACAAATATAATTTTTTTAAAGTTTTAGGTTTATATTAACGAACTGGTTTAAAACTACATTAGGGCTGTTTCGCGACGATCCTTATAATTATGAGCCGCCTTCAGATAAGGGAGACTTCATCTGAACTGTCACCCCCGCCCCCTTTTCACACCTAACCATATCAGTGGCAGGAAATTTGGTCATTATATATTTCACTTGCTTACACAATGGTTCTTCATTGGTATATTGTATATTGTCTCTCTATTCCCGAAGCCGAGACCTTACCACCTGACCACCGAGGCCATAAAAATATAAATATAAAAATACCATGATGTTTAATCATATGTTTATCTGCATTTTTTTTTCTTTTTGAATAAACTAATTTAGGATCTTAGTTTTTTAAAAAATGGCACTAAATAAAAATTTATCATACGAATGTCATATTTATAAATAGTTCAAATCCTTACATGCATTGCACACTATCATTTGGTATTAAACAATATCCATAATGATGTATAATATTGTTAAATATTGAGTAATATAATATTGTACGATATTCTGAAACAGCTGTCTAATCTGGACATTCAGTAACTTCTCTCAAACAGATTAATGATAACAATTCGCTGCAAAATATATATGTAATTTTTAAACATAAGGCATTCGTTTTATCTTATGCAGAAAAAAACTATCATGCTTAAACATAAAAAACACTTCGTGTATACATAAAAAAATTATAAAATATTATCCGCTGTATTCAGTTGCATTCCTAAGCAGATAAAAATGATTTCAACAAATACATGCGAACATTAGACAAAACTGATTTCAACATATAGACATCCCGCATTCTTTTAAATTCTACATGCATCTAAAATTGGTGATTTTTATGGCACACAACTTGTTATAAGAAATGCAAAATTACCCAAAGGATGTATCCGCACTTTTAATAAGCAACAAATAAAAATTATTTTTACAAAAGTAATTCTAAGTCACACATTATTATTAGTCTACTGCCGTTTTGAAGGCATTCTAGATTCACTGTAAGTGAATAAAATCTAAAATGAAAGAACGCCATTTTTTACATGAGATTTGTCTAAATTGTCATGCGATTTTTTACATGAGATCTAAAATAAAGTTTAAGCTTTTAAAAGCAACTCGTAATGATTTGGTGACATAAAAACGTAGAAGTTATTCCATATACAAGAATTTTTAACAAAATTATGCCATCGGTATGAACATAAGAAACATAAAATATTATGTAAAAATCCGATTCCTAAAATTAAAATTATTTAATCGGAATATTAAAAAAAATATATGCAGATTTTTTTCTTTCATATTTTAAATGATACAACTTGCAATATTTATTTTATAATAACTGAAATTTCCATACTGGTAAAAATATGTGCTTATAAATGAAATATGTTGTTATTGAAGATATTATTTTTATTTTAATAAATTAATATTTCTAATATTTTATTTTATTTTAACAAAAGCTTTGAATCATCTGAAATTAAATGTTTGAAATCACGTAATTTCAAATAAACATCTGATAAAAGATATAAACATAGACAATCAGATATTAAATTCTTACATCATATATTAGTTCATTAAAATATTTATTTATATCAGAGCATATGCCATGACATTTCGTTTCCATCAATCTATAATTTCAATTTAAATTGTTTTATTATTACATGTTTTGAAGCTTTATATTTTAGTTTTATTTTAATGACATGTGTTTTATTCTGTAAGGAGGTAGTTACTTTAAGAAAAACTGCAGTATTTCTATTATCGAAAATAAAGTTTTACATTAAAAATATAATTTATTTTTGTCTAAACTTCATAAACTACTTTTAGTTCGTATCCAAAAGCTGGAATTGTCTTTTGTCACGATATATCAGATTATAGTTTCTTCTTAAAACTGCGTCGCATGGCACTGGTAAGAAGTAATGACTAAATATTTTACTCTCTCAATCGATTAAATGATATTACTAAATTTTTACAACGACAATTTAATATATATTTACATAGTAATAATCATTAAATTCCATTTTTCTTTAAGACACATAAACAAATTATTTGTCCAAAAACAATATATTAAAGTGCCTGAGGACCTGTCAAGAATACATTTAGAAAGGAATACATACCAAAAATTTACTTTCTTCAGACCGATCTGTTTGAGATGTCCATAAATAATTTCGGCGAATATTTTGAATTCCCTATATGATCCCCTACATAAGTACTGGAATTTCTGAATTTTAATGTTTGAAAAAACTTAATTTGATATATAAGATAAACTCATCATTCGCCTCTATGTTTAAAAAGAATCTATAATAAAAGTTTCGAAATCAAAATTATTATCTATGGATGCATAAATATAAAATTTATTAAAATCTTTTTTTAAAAAGTCTTTACAAATTTATTAATAATAAAACAAAGTTAGATTTGCAATAAATAACAGATTTTCAATCAGAAATTAAAAAATAATAGTAATAAATAACTTATTACTTGCAAATATAGCTGAAGAAAAAGTATAGCATTAACAAAAAAAAGTATCCCTCTGAAAAAGTTCGAAAATATAAATAGTAAAAATTAAGAAGAAATTTGAATATAAGACTAAATGCTGCGTCCTGGCAAAATCAAACCATTTTTGCCCTCTTTTTTAATCAACGAATGAAAATCCTCTGAATGAGACATTGTTAATAAACTTTCAATCCGGCTCTCATAACTAGAATTCAAACAACAAACTCTGCTTCCATTCCATTTTCTTTCAACAGAAATCAGATTCGTTTAGGTAATACCAGCTTCTTTAACCTGTCTGTCATTGCCAATTAATGCACTAATAACATAGATGGATGCATTTGAACAGGAAAATACACTAACGGAAAAAAAATCCCAACACTAAGAAGAAGCTATGCTAGATAAACGAAATTTGGCAGGCGTGTTTATACATCTGAAAGATGACGTCGATTCAAATTTCGAGCTACGCGCGTAAGTGTGGCACTAGTAGTGACACTATGAACAGGCAAATGAGATTTGCTTTAAATAAGCGCTGTAAGGTTCGTGATCGTTATTTACAGTTGAAATTAATCCTAGTCAAGGATGCCTCTGAGAAGACGAAGAAGCCATTATCAACAGCTCACTGAGTTTGAACGAGGTAGTGTTGTAGGGATACGAGAAGGTGGGTTTTCTTTCCGCGATATTGCTGAAAGACTTGGCAGGAATGCATCCACTGTGCATGAGTATTGACGGCAGTGGTCAAGGGAAGGTACTGCCTCAAGAAGACCAGGTTCCGGGCGGCCACGTGGTATTACTGAGAGTGAAGACCGTCGTATTCGGCGTATGGCTGTGGCTAATCGTACTGCGTCTGCAGCTGAAATTCGAGCTGCAGTTAGCAAGACAGTGACACAACGAACTGTTACAAATCGGTTACTTCAAGGACAGCTCCGAGCCAGACGCCCTGTACAGTGCATTCCACTGACTCCAAACCACTGCCGTTTGCGACGTGAAGGGTGTCAAGCTAGTGCTCATTGGAGGACGGAGTGAAGATCTGTTGTGTTTTCTGATGAAAGCCGGTTCTGCCTTGGTCGCAGTGACAGCCGTTTGTTGGTTAGAAGGAGGCCAGGTGAATGCCTGCTAGTGACCTGTCTGCGGCCTAGACACACAGGGCCTACTTCTGGAGTTATGGTTTGGGAGCAATTTCGTATGACAGCAGGAGCACTCTCGTGGTTATCCCACACACCCTGGCTGCAAATTTGTACGTCAGTCTAGTGATACAACCTGTTGTGCTGCCATTCATCAACAGCATTCAAGGGGGTGTTTTCCAACAGGATAACGCTGGCTTTCATACCGCTGTTGTAACCCAACATTCTCTACAGAGTATCGACAGCGTCATCCACAACCATCATTAACCGTCCCTGCATTGACCGCCCAAGTGCAACCTGCATGGAACTCCATCCCACAAACTGATATCCGACACCTGTACGACACAATGCATGCACGTTTGCATGCGTGCATCCAAAATTCCGGAGGTTACACCGGTTACTACTGTACCAACATTTCACATTTGAAATGGCTCTCCTGTGATCTTGAAACTTTAATCAATTAAATATGATACCTAGACAAATGTATTCCTAAAATTCCATTACTGTACAATAATTTTTTCTTGTTGTTTGGATTTTTTTCCATCAGTGTATTTTAAATCTACTGGAAATCTTATCCAACAGTTGTAGAGAAAGTAAGCTTATTTTGAATGCAGATATCGGAAGGAGTTTGTGGTAGTACGACCTAGCCATAAGGTATACAAGAAACATGTTTTTTCTGAAAAGCAACCCATCTACCACGAAGGAACAAATAGCACTACATGGTAATGGACGCCTGCATGCAACAAAGAACTCCGTAGAGATAACGAATATTGATACAGAAAAAAAGAGTATGAAATAAATCATTTCATGTTATATTACATAATAGGTTGAAAAGCATTAAAAATATATAAAATACGTTAATGTACGATAAATTTTATATTGAGATAACTAAAGATACAAAATGTATCTATGTAAAGATATGTAAAAGATAGGAAAATGTACCTAATAGGAAATTTATTGACATCCGAATTTTCGACAATTTTTAAATCTGTGTTTTCACCACAATTCACAGACTTTGATCTTTGGGTACACAATGACAAGCCAAACTGTTGTCAAAGAAGCGACTTTGGTGCACAGAAAATACACCAAGTCCATTTTGCACTTGGTTAAGTAAAAAATAAACCTCAATTTGTTTTTAAAAATGTTAAAAAGTTGTTCACAGCTTGATGGAATTATTACATCTCTCCTGCCAATCCTTAATTATATTATATAAGTTGGATTTGAACTAATGAAGAGATATTTCTTGGGTTTCTCGGTTTAAAACTTATTTGATATGCAAGTGCATTTCTTTTTTCATTTCCGATATACCATGATGAGATCTGTTCCAGATCATTTCAACAGTAAGTTAGCAAATTTTTCTTCTGTATTCAATAATAGCTTTTTTTCATAAAATTAATTAAATAGTAGTAAAGCTGCTTTTGAATATTTTTTTTATTTAACCTCTTTGTGGTATATAAAGGAAATTAATTTCATTGGTCTACTAAGAAAAAAATAACGAAGTATTTTAATTAAAAAAAATCTGGGATACGTTTCAATTTTAAATTTAAAACTAGAAACAATTCATTACTTCAATTTTAAAACTGAATAAATTACTAGAGGCAAAACCAAAGAAATACTTAGCACTTTTATCTTAAAATTAAATAAAGCTAAATCTATCTATTTGTCTACGTGATATAATATACTTTATTTTCCAAACATAATTTAAGACTGTAGCTGTGAAGTAGAGATATAATTAAGTCATGTTAATTGTACAACGAAATTTTAAATTTCCTCATTCTTCTATAGACAATTTGTTCGTTTTGCTGTCTGTTCACATTAGTTGTAAATTAGTTCTCGTATAAATTTGACAAAGTAACTGTGATAAAATAGAAGTATCTAGAGAATTTGTAAACAATCTATTATTACAACTCATTACGAATAAGCGAGAAAAACTTATTAACGCAAATTTAAACAGTCTGAACAATTCTGGAATAAGGAGCGATATACTGAGTACAATTTAGTTTGTATTGAAAGAATATATATGTCACATAAATATGAGCCATTTTATATGGGATTTCATCCGAAATCACAGTAATGTCATTTCTAATATGTTTAAGCAAAAGAGTTATTTTTATCTAAAATATTATGCAAAAAATATATAAATATTTTTATCTTCTGAAAAGGGTTTTTAAATTGAAATTTAAAAAAAAACGATTGAACCAAATAATATTTTTAAACCATCGGTACATAATTCTTTTATAGCAATAAACGAAAGCAATAATTATGCCAATTATTGCTATATAGCTATAGCCAATTATAGCTATAGAATGTGCTTAAAAATATTATTTTCTAAAAGAAATTATGAAATAATAAATCATTTTTGGCACTCTGTCAATATCTGCTTGTAATATGCACTCGCTTGAGATTAAAAACTTTAAAACTGAAAAATAAAAAGTTGACCGCTAATAAAAAGAATGGAAAATAAGAAAATTTAATAAAAGAAATCAAATTCATAATATCCAACGAAAACTTACTTCTTAATGTATCCTTTATAATGTCATATTCTTTTTAAATTTAATAAAAGATTCTAACGAATGTTTCGAACATTTCCATTGGATAAAACCTGACTCAATTCCTTTAAAAGCTTTGAGAAGAAACGTAGAATCAAATTAAGCATGAATGCTCTGAATTTGCATAGTTTGGTTATTAGTGATCTTCTTTATAGTATCATTTGATCTTCAGGTAAATCATCGGTGATTTTTCAAGCAAATATAGTGAAAAGAATTTGCATATACCTGTATTCATGTTAAATCCAGAAAAAAAAACATTTCGCTACTAAAGTTGTAGTGGCATTAAAAAGAAAACCTGTTCAGTTAGGCCACCAAAAGATACTTATAAATCAATACTCAAATTTTTATCATTTGTCTCTGGATACAAACTCTATATCTCTTTATATTTAAGGATTCTTTGAAAGACATTTTTCCTATTTAACATGTCATGGTAGGATAACATTCACTTATCTTACCATTGCTTATTGAATTTTATGTGTAAAAGAAAGCTCTTTTATAGCATGAAGGATAAAAAAGATATTTATTACATTGTAAATAGGAAATCCAAGTTGATTTTTCAATGCTTTTGAGTTCTTGTGAATGATTAATGATTTATGTTTTGAATAACATGATTCTTTCATAATAATGTTTTTTTATCATATATGTAGGGTAATAATCAGTAAATATATTTAAGTCTTTCTGTTATTTATTTGGTTCTTTACAGATACAGTTCAGAAGATATATTTCATTGATTGATGTTCACTTATTGTTTCATTTATTTGGTTATTAGCTCCATTTTTTCATTCCATATGAATCCCGTTGAATCATTTAAAAACAACTGTTACAAAAGAGTACTACTTTACTCTGCAGACTATAGAAGCGATTAATAAAGGTCTGCATTCAGCAAGTAATAATTATATTAATCTTAAAATTCATACATTTGTCTTAAGTATAAATAAATATGAATGCATTTTTTTGTTAGAGAACGTTGGCGTGTATATATGTGTGTACGTACTTCATCGATGCACATTTTAGTTATTTTGACCTAATGATATCATATATTAATATCTATAATGTTGAAGGTATTACATGTCCATATAGATTCTAATAGATATAATAATGCTTTTCAATAAAAATTACTAAAAATTTTAAATTTCGGAAACAATTTTCATGTTACTTTAAGGAATGAGAAACTGATATTATTGTGATTTATATTATAACATTTTTTGAAATAATAAAATTTTATTAAAAAATACTAACCTCCTTTGTTTACCGGTTTTCTTTCCTAGATTATTGACCTTTTTGACTGTTAAATGATATAGTTTTATAGATACAATCAGAAAACTTAAAATCCATTTAATATGTTTACTAAAAATTAAAGAGATTATTTATTATGAAATAAAAACAATATTGTAATCCAACTATTGAGTTAATGATTGATAAAAATATGCGACTGAATGTTTTAATGCATAGATTTGAATTTATTCAAATAATTTGCGGGAGGTGGTGTTGGCTCAAAATAGAACCCGACACCTTTGGGTCTGAAGCCTAGTAACATAACCACAGGGCAAAAGCAATAGACCGATCCCGTATATGTTATGTGGCTTATTAAGATATCCCTACACATTCAAAAATAGGGATTCAGATATTATATCAAAAAGAATCGAACATATTAAGATAAAACTGATATGATTAAAAGGTATTTTATCAATCTTAATGTAAGACAAATGTTATTTTTTGTTAAATAACTGTTTTGGAAGACATGATATTCATATCTTTAAGGAATTTATATTGATTATACCTAGACTTAAGATAAATGTACAGTAATTAAATTTAAAGTATGGGAGAAGGGTAATTTCTTAAATATAATTTTGAGTAATGTATAATTATTGGAGATTGGTACTATTTCAACGTCCTTAGTTAGAAACCTTAAATTAATCTTATCATAATTACTTATCTGATGACAATCAATTTGACTATTTATATGAAGTCAATTTCTTTTATATTTTTTTTTGTCTGATAAAATATATGTTTATTGATGCAATGAAATATCACCAGCATATTATTAATATCTTGCAACTCCATTAATTATCTAGATGATGTCTTAAATTCAATGCACTTGAAATGCACCGCCTGAAATTCTTAAGTTGATTTGCTTATATTTAAATTTTGCCATCTTACAAGTAATAAACGAGATTTCTGTATTACGAAAGTTAAGATTTTAAATACAAAGATTTGAAAAAATCTATTATACTTTTCAAAACTATAATTAAATTCTATAGACTTTTAATGTTTCTATTTTTGTATTGTATGTTATCTTCCATTATTGAATGCTTAATAAGAAAAAAAAAATTTATATAGGCTCAGTTTCCATACGAAATAAGAAAATATAGTCTCAAAAATTCAAGAAAAGGAAAACTCAAAGCATCATTAAATTTCAGGTTCAAAATTCAATTAATTGTTCATTAATTATTCCCTAGAATATAGTTAGACAATTTCGTTAATATATTTATCACGAACTTTAACCAAACTTACTTTGTCCAAGAAATAAAGTAAGAACTCAAAGAAAGAAGCAACAAATGATGTCTTCTGAAATCGGGAAAAAAGATGTTTTCCCTTTTATGTCTATATTTCAGATTTATTATGTGTCCCTCTATTTCCAATTTTCATAAAAAAGGAAAAATGAAAATAATTAAGCAATCTTAAGAAATTTTAGAAATAAATTATCAGTGTTAAGTATTTTTAAATGAATTCTGAGTTAAAAAAGAAAAATAAATGAATTTCGTAATGCATTTGGGATATATTTTATGAGAAAAACCCATAGTGGTTTATTCCATTGTGTGTTTAATTTATAAAACATTTTTTTTCCTAAAGACTGATATCTGCATAAAAGAAAATTTTCTACAAATTATATGCTTACTATCTAACGTCATCCGGGATTTTCGAATCTTGTTTTTATGTGTAAAAAATATCATTTCAGTTTCGTTTTCAAAAAATCGTTTGGTATTTTTTTCTCTGTTTTGCATATTCCATATTGTAGATGAAGCAATAAATAAATAAATAAGCTAATTGAAATTATTTAACAAAATATTTCCATTTATGAGTATCGCTTATTTTTTATACATGTTTTTAAATTGTTTATCGTAAAACTGATGCATATATCTAGAATAAATAACTGATGACTTCTTTTAATAACGTATTGATTAGAAATAAAAACGAATCAAATCGAAACATATTACTAAAATTCAGAAACTATATAAACAAATTAAATCCGTGATGTTTACTGCTGCATTTTCCATACCAGAAATGTATTTGAAAATGGGAAGAAGTAGATTTAAAAATATATTATGAATATAGCTTAATATATTTATTTTAATATTTATATAGATAATGATGAGTGCATCTAAAATTGTTAAACCACCTACTTTATAAATAAAACTACAAGACATTTTTCTCAATTTTAAATCAAACATAAAAACATGTCTGATAATCTCACATGATGCGATTTTGAATTTCTAGATCTTTCTATGAATTCTAATTTTCTAATTCAGATTTTTTATTAAAATTTATATATTCAACAAGCATTTAATACTATTCTTCAAACCTTTTACTTTATGTATTACAAACTATTTAATGTAGAATACATTGGTTACATATCTTTGAATTTTAAAACGATTAGCAAATTTATTTTACTATAGAGATAATTTTACAAAACAGTCAACAGTCAACACTCAATAATTAATTCCCCACCATATTTTCAGTTGGTGTATTTTAGTTATACATATAACGGCGATATATGAATTCAAACATTGCATAATAAATATACAGAAACTCTTTGTAGCGTAATAATCCTGAACTAAAACAAATGTTCAAGAAATACTTAAAATACATAGAAGCTTATCAACAGCCTTTTAAAACAGGAAACTACAATTCTT
>JAPMOQ010045014.1:0-34284 GCA_026543055.1 Argiope trifasciata
AGGCAAATAATAATAGTATTTTAATTTTTCAATAGATATTAGTAATTGAAACATCAAGAAAATATTGACTAAAGGAACAGAATAAATAAAATGATACCCGTTATAGTACCAATTATAAAGCATGAACAGATATTTTTCACAAACCTGACTACCTTGCATTTTGTTACATCAAGCCTCCAACAAAGATTTTATTCTTTATACAAGGGCAATTTTTCACCATTGTGCTACTTTTATTTTGTCAAGAAATATTAATTAATCAGAAACGTAAAAATATAGAGAAAATTTTTTTAAAAGAGGTTACAATGTAAATTTTAAAGAAGAACCTTTAAAGTTAGCATAAAATAAAAATGGAAATTGCAAGAGGGATATCAATATCAATTAAATTAGCTTGATGAAGAGGATGAAAACATAATTCCCCTTCAAGTTTTATATAAAATGATAGGTTTGTCAAGAAATACATGAAATGGCATTTCTCTCAGAAGGATGGTACCATTATTTCAATTTATCCAGTCAATATATGTTCAACATAAACTATCTGATGCTAAAATTTGAATGGAGAAATATTTTAAATTATAAGAAGCATATTATGTTTTGCAAATCAATATGCCTCATATTCTCTTAATATAAGCATTTTTTATGCAAATAATTAACATTTCAAATACAAATATGATTTTGTGAATATCAGCTATTGTCTTTGTTTACATTATCAATGTGGCATCTGCAAGAATTCTCAGCCTCAGGTATCCATACACAGTACAGTCACAGTTATAATATAAAATGATCCTAAAACAACAATAGAAAAAGCACCATTTCCTTCTTCTTATATCTGTTGCTGTAATCTCTTTCTTCTAAATCCTCATATATGCACATGAAACAACAATTGTTTCAAAAAATTCTCATCATTACTTTGAAAAAGATAGTGAAATAGTAGAATCAGCAAGTCATATCTTTTATTTATTACAGAAAATGTAAAGAATACAAGATCAAACTTTTTAAATAAAATTAAAAAAATAATGATTCTAGCCTATGATTATCTTAAGATATTCATGGACAATTTAAAAACATAGATAGAATTAGAAATAACATATTTTTATGACTTACATCAAATTGTAAGTGATTTTTCTTTCAAAATATTTATAGGGCAATATCCTAGCAGGCATGACAACTAAAAACACATTTTTGTGATATTCTTTTATGGTGGGTCTAGTTTTTCATCCATAATTAGGGTGAAATCACATGTATATGCATGATGAATGATAGTTCTAACAATATTTTTCAAGAATATGTTAAGAATATTATGCAAAAAAATGTTTATCATTAGCACATATCAAATGTAGAAAGTCAAATTACTGATTGGTCATTTTACCACTTTGCTATGAGGAATATAATAAATCAAATAATGGGTGCATAAAAAAAGGTTCCTGGAAATTTACCAAGAACAGATGAACAAGCTAAAAAAACTACACTATAGAAGGACTTGAATAAGGCAATTCATTCAAACATTTATAAATATATTGATACATATTGATGCATACACATTGAAATTTTTTTTTCATGTTCTACCTGAGCATTTCATAAAAACATTTAACATAGCATGCATTTTTTACATTTCAAGTTTGATATTTGCTATAGCTATTTGAATTCTGAAACTTGTGCAGAGTAATTTATTTATATATTAATTTAGGGAGAAGGTAAAACATAACAAGACAACTTTTTAATTTAAAAATGATGAATTTGGTAAAAATACAAGTATTTATTTCCATTACAGACAGTTATTTATAACAGAAAACATATTACAAAATCTAGCATTCAGATTTTTTTTTTTTTTTTTTTTTTTTGTTAAATATTATAAAAACTTTGTCTTTATATAAAAATGTAAGGCATTTTAATCTATATCAATATTACATAATTTTCTGTCACAGTAATATATATATTGAATTGCATCATTTATTAAATTGTACTTTTATTAAAATATTTTAATGGTTTTAAAAATACAGTATGCCAAATACTAACATTATAATTAGTTGCCTGTTTTTAAATTCTGTAAAAGACTTTTAAAATTTTCCTACCTTATACATGGATTACATCATGCAATAACAATTTTATAATCTTTTAATTGTAATAATTTCCATTTTGTCAGTCACTATTCTGAAGTCTCAGACTGTTGTAAGGTGGAAAAAAAGATTTCAATAAATTATCAATAAGCTCTATTAATTATCATACATTAAAATATTTTTAAATTTTTAAATTTTTTATGCACAGTGGTATTATGAGGAACTAGAGTTATAAATATATATTTTAAAGTACTTGAGTAAAATATTCAAAACTACTTCTACAAGATTTTCTCAATGTAATTTTAATTGTAGCAGAATATCAACTGTCGCCTAAAATAAATAAGATTTTTTTTTAAATTGGAAGTATGACAAACTACAAAAAAATTAGTTAAATTCAATAATTGTCAAATCTTAGTGATGCATAGAGAAATGGAACAGCAATTATTATTAAAACTGGATGATAAATGGGACCTCAACTAATAATAAAGTATATATGGCATTCTTTTCTGAAGTATAAAATTTAAAAAGAAAGAATAAATATGCATGAAATGAATTTTGTAAAATAAGCCAAAGGGCAGAATTTGAAAAAGAAATTCAGAGTTTTGGATACGTCATTTTATTAAATGTTACATTTATCTGCTTAACTTTCTTACATAATTTTGTCAGTTTCTTTTATAATTCACAACTATATGAAAATGGTGGATAAAAGCACTAATTACTATTAAAGTAATTACTTAACAAAATCTATATCATCCATTTACCTCATACCACATAAATAATTTATTTTTCAAAATCCATAAACATTTTAACTAAATCTGATTTCTAATATTCATTCAATTAATTTTGTTATATTCAATGATATTAAAAAATTTGGGGGGGGGGGACAAAAACCTTTCACATGCTTTATAATTATTATGTCATAGAAATAATGTCATTACATTATTTTAGATTATTACTGTGTCATGAAATGTCACAGAAATAATGTAAAATTAATTTAAACCATTAATTAATTTTTAATTTATGAACTTGCAGAATATAATAATCTAATGCTGATGTTCCAAAATTTTTACTTGAAATAAATTTTTTAAATGAAAAGAAAAAATGAATCAGATTGTACAGAAATTAATAACCTTTTATTCAATATATAATTGGTAAGATTTATAAACATATTTTCCCAACAATTGGATAGTTAAATTCAATTAATGATGGTAAAATTAAAACAGTTATTCCAATATAATTCTCATAATTTTTAAACAGCAAACATTTTTAGTTATTTTCTCAATTTTAATTCTGTTACTCTTTCCTCAACTCCAAAAAAAAAAAAACATTATTAAGAGCTGCTATTAATACAGAATGAAAATTTAGGTTAATATTAAGTTCTTAGTAAAATTCTGAAAATATATAAAAAGTTTATTTTTAATCTAGAATGTATATGAAAAAAACTTTAAAATTCAAGCATATCCAGGAGTGAAAAGTCAATAATAAAATTCCCTCTTCAAAACTATAAAGTGCTAAATATATATTTCAGACACTACAGAATAAATCTCATTGATATTCAGACATTTAAAAAAACAAATGTTGTATTAAGGATTTATTTAGAATTACAGAATTTAGTGATGGTTCACCATTTTTTATGAATAAATATAAAATAAATTTTTTTGAACACAACAATAGTCAGTATTATTTAACTGTTTTATATTGCTGTAACAGCTGTACGTTTATACTCAACATACTCAATTATACAACTATACTACTTTTTATAATATAATAGAAAATCATATCTATATATAAACAATAATACCAATATTTATATAGTTACTGAAAAATATTTCACCAAGAAACATTAAGAAAAATACCTTGCTCTCAAAAAAAGTCTTCATACAATTATAAATAATCACTCAACATAATTTATTATATTCTGCAAAAACTTTCATAAAAGAATGTTTCTTTAATATGCTAATAAAAGTTTAGGGGAGATAAAATAATTTAAATATATTTCACAAATGCAACAATTTAATAAGAAATAAAGAAATAATAAAATATAAAATTTGATGTAGAAAAAGAAATCTGTATATATCATTGATAATTAGTCTTATAATCAAAATAAATATACTAATACCTATTTATATATTGAATTTTTTAATGAAATAATGAGTTTTTCTAGGAAGAATATTCCATTCTAACAAAAATAAAAAATGCAAGTTTCAAGCTTACTATAAATTTACTAAACTATTAAATGTGATAAGATTCAAGAAAGTAAAACAAAAAATATTTCACAAATGCAACAATTCACAAGAAATTGCAAGAATATCAAACTTCATTTTAACAAGAACACTTTTATAAATAAGATATAAAAAGTGTAAGAGTTTTTCAAATATTTAGATGTTAAGTAGTATTTTGAACATTCATTTTGTCAAATATATAATTAAATATGTTAGATAATATTTCGGATTATCTCTTAATTTCAAAAAATTACTGCATATGTTCAAGATTTGTATTATACTATATATGTTCAAGATTTGACAAAAACTTTTCTGTTAAGGGAATTGGTAATTAGAATTGGTTAATTCACATAAATAGGGACTAAAAGGAGAAAAATGTTGCAAATAGAAAAACAATAAAATATGTATAGATAACAGATATATTTCCAATATATTATGAAGTTCCGGTTAATCTGTAGAAAAAAAATATTGGCTCAATTTTGTTTTCCTCTAAGGATAATACAGTTTCTTGATTAATATAATAAAATGCTAGAAATAAAATACTAATGAAATTTTTCTTAAATTATCTAAAAAAGCTATTCAAAATTAGGAATTTTTTTCTCTCTATCGTGCTTTCTAAGAATAAATTTTATTTAAAAAGATAAGACTTCATCTATGATAATATGTACAATAAGTATAAAGAAGAAGAAAAATACAATTGAAAATTCTGAAAATCAAATTTCCTGAGGAATAAAAATGTCAAAAAATAAAAATGTTTTGATCAAACCCAATTATTTGAAGAAAATTCAAAAATTTCTTTAGTAAGAAATTAGGAAGTAATCACAAAAATGCCCATATGACAATAAAATAAAAATAATTGTAACACATATTTAAATTAATTAATTAAAAGTAGTATATTATAATACTTTAATTAATTTAAGCATGTATTATATATTTCAATGTATGAAAGGTATGTTGATTCCAAATAACTTTTCTTTTTTTTGAGGGGGGGGAGATATGATTAACTTAACACTAAACAATGTGATATTGTATAACTATTTTTTCAATACAAAAATGCGATTTTACAATGCATTTTTCAGTTTCAACGTAAGGAGTAAGCATATTTTACAGCCTTTTTACATATGCACAAAATAATAATTTCAAATATTATGTAGATATGTTTCCCTAACAATGGTACATTAATATATTATGAAATATCTAACTACAGAAGGATTCTATATAAAATAAAGCTGCAAATATGGTGTATCATATTAAAAAGTGCATTTCATTTTGCAACATTGTAAATGATTTCAATAGGAAGAATTAATACACAGGTAGCAAAGTATTATAGCATAAGCTGATGCCTCAGTTATGATCATGTAATCGATTAAAAATATTATATAATCCTTTTCAAATTATTACAATGAAAAGAAATAAATATCTCAACATTTGTAAATGATTTCAATAGGAAGAATTGATCCATAGGTAACAATGTATTATCGCAGAAGCCGACGCCATAATTATGATCATGTAATCTATTTAAAATATTATATCATCTTTTATAATTTATTACAATGAAAAGAAATAAATATTTGGTAAAAATCTAATATTAATATATGCATGCGCAGCTTCCGCATTACAAAAAGGTTCCTTACTTTAATTATATTCTTCATCGGATTCCTATCGTCTGCTTCTACCAGTACTGTAAAAAAGGGCTCCACGCCATAGCTCACTTGCAACATTTTCAAGACATCATTTCTTCTCCAAAAACGAGAGGGGGAGTCGTTGATAATTGCCCATCCCCCGATTTCGTGAATCGCTTGCTTAATTTTGGTCGGCACCCAGTGTTCGATCTCTCTCAAATCGCGGCACGAGTCGTAGAAACTTCTGACTTTCCTCTCTGGGGCCGCGCTATCCGCGTCGTGTGGAACAAGATCAATTAAATGTCGAATTTTCGAATGCGTGTTCGATCTTAGCTGATCAATGACGGAAAAGGATCCCCTGTTTTTAGGAAGGGAATTCCTGGCTTTCCAACCGTTGCAGCTGTATGCCCAGAAGTCATCGCAGGGGTCGAGTGAAGTGTCCGAACGTTCCACGACTGCCGCCGCTGCGCCCAGACACTCCGCGGTCCGGCATTCGAAACTGACCGGACACGAATAGGTGCCCAGATGGACAGCTAGAACTATCACAATAATAAAAAGAATGAAGAGGAGAATGCACAGCAGCACGATGATAAGATGATAGCGGTTCGAAGCGAATTTCTTGGCTCGACCCCTCCATTCGTCCACCCTCGAATTCTTTGAGGTCAAGTCCTTCTCGTGGTCATTATTCTCCATCCACTTGTCGTTCTCTTTGGGTTCTGTTTTTTCGTCCTCGCCCTTGCTATTTTGCATAATCTTCTGCAAAAACACACACGACGTCCTTCAAATGGCAAACGATTATCGAAATCCGTGAAGTAGTAGGAAAAATAAACAAAAAATTCGAACTTTTCAACGAGTGTTGGGGAGGTAAATAACACCACGGATCGCAAATTCCATTTCGGTAGAACACTTAACGAAGTTGTTAAGAATGCAAATTCACAACATGAACAAGGCGGGAGTGGGGGGGGGGGAGAAACTTTTCGTAATCGATGAAACACTCACTAAATGCAACAGGTTTCTCTCCTGAGGAAACTCAAGTCGTGGACGGAGTGAGGGAAAGTAGTGCAAACAGCCGCGTAGACTGGGGTTACCATAAAAAAGTGGCGCCGCTTTTCTTTACTTATCGCCGTTTTTGGCGAAATTGACATACCCGTTTAATCACAGTATTTTTAAGGTATCCGGCTTCGTTAAGAATACAGAATTTTTTTTAATGTTATTTTTTTATAAAATCGAATTTTAATCTTTAAAAAACAGTTTACCTTTTCTAGAGAGAGGAAGACCTGTCCTACCATCCAGAGTCACAGATTTTTTCATTTGAAATTCGTCTTTCACTTCAATTTTCTCAAAACTTTAATGTTCATAAAAATTCCCCACCTTTCACATGATATCTCAAAAACTAATAGAGACATTTACATAAAAAATGTCAGCGTGTGTTTTAAATAATATGATCAATGACAGGAACCAAAAGTTTTATTGTTGGTGACATACTTTTTCATTGATAGGTGCTTTTAAAAAAATTAAGTAGTAAATTTATGAAAAAAATACATATATATGTATATTTTTACCCATAACTTCTTTATACCTCAAGATTGTTCTGAGATTTTGGTTCGTTTTATTCATCATTATATTCTATCACTTGAGTGCAAAAAAAAATAGGATGGCTGCATGAACATTTTGTATAGAGTGTTAACCGTTTTGGTTAAATTTCATTAAAATGCACCACACATTTTCCTATTTCTAAAAATATATTATAGTTCAAAATAATTCTACTGTATTTATATTATTTTGTATCATAATTGAAAATACATCTAAAAACCGTAGTTTTAAATAGTTTTTAAAAAATTCATTTTTCAAAAAATTTCCTTCGAACGTGGTCGGATACCTTAATCAGGCATTTAAGGTATCCGACTAAGTTCGAAAGAAAAAATTTGAGAAAGTATTTAAAACTATGGTTTTTACATGCGTTGTCAATTTTAATGCAAAATACTATAAATGCGACCAAATTATTAGTAAATATAATATACCTTGAATCATTCATTAAAGTTGGTAAATTTATAATGAAATTCAACCAAAACGGTTAACATTCAACACAAAATGGCATTGCAGCCATCCTATTATTCTTTGCACAAAAGCTATAGAATATAATGATGAAAGAAATTAATCAAAATCTTAGAAAAATCTTGATGCGAAGAAGTTATGGGTATGTGTTCATACGCATTTTTTCCATCCATTCACGGCTTTATTTTTTCTTAAAACACCTATAAATGAAAAAAATTTCACCATCAATCAGACTTTGGGCTCCTTTCATTGACCCTATCATTTAAAACATACGCTTAAATGTTTAAGGTCTCCGACTACATTTGAAGGGATTCTTTTGAAAAATTGAATTTAAAAAACTATTTATGGTTTTTAGATGTATTGTCACTTATAAACACTATAAATACAAAAAGTTATTTAAAAATATAATTTGAGAAACAGGAAAATTTATAGTCAATTCTAATGAAATTGAACCAAAAACGGTTTGCACTCTTCACAAAATGTTTATGCAACAATCCTAATTTTCTTTGCAAGCAAGTTATAGAATATAATGATGAATGAAATGAACCACCATCTATGAATGTTGAGATGTTACGGTTAAAAATATTCGTATATATGCAATTTTTTACATCCATTCACAACCTAATTTTTCTAAAAACTCCTATAAATGAAAAAATATTTCCCCAACAATCAAAATTTGGTTCATTTCATTACCCATGTTATTTAAAACACGCGCTGAAATTTTTATGTCAATACCTCTATTCTTTTTTGAGATATCATGTTAACGGTGGAGAATGTTTATGAAAATGAAAGTTTTGAGAAAATCGGTGACAAATTTAAGCTAAAATAGTCTGTGAAAAAATATGTGACCTTGGATGATAGGCGAGGCCTTCCTTTTCCTAGAAAAGACAAACTATTTTTAGAAGAGGAAAGACTGAATTACGAGAAATAATAATTTTTAAAAAAACTTCGCCCATGTGCTCTATGACCAGTGTTTTGAACGTAGTCGAATGCCATCATTAAGTCAGGCATCGTCACTGTTTATCTTCCTTGAATGTGAGCTCGCAAGACTTAACTTCGTTTAGCTTTTCTCGGAGTGATTGAAATTAAGTTCACTTGGCTCCAACTTACTTCAAGGCTGTTGGCAACAAGCATTTAGGAAGATATTTAAATGAGAACATCGTCCTCACAAATTGGGGGGGGGGAGGATGAAACATTCAGTCAAATTTTTCTTAAACTTTATTTAAGTAACTAGCCGCCTTTGGCGACCAGCTGGGTCGCCATGAGTAATGCGTTCTAAAATTTTCAATTAAATCACATATTCATTAGCCTTGAAGTCATTTCGGGCATTGATTGGCCTGAAATGAATATTTTCTTTAAGGTGGTGAACGGAAAGTTCTAAAAGACCACGTTTTCCTAATAATATTCTTTCATTTTATAAATCAGTCAGTTTTAATGATTGATTTAATTGACTGATTGATGTAGAAACTTTTATTTAAAATATGAATAAAAATATTTTGTAAAATATGACTCTCAGAGCAAAGTATGAAGAAATCTAAAACTCATTATTTATAAAGGCATTGTTTGATTCAAGCTACATAAAATGTAAGTATTTACTTCATTTAGATCAAATGAATAGTATTAAACAATATATATGCCTATTAATAATATTTTACAAATATGCCATTAAGTCGGAATTTGAATGCATATCCTGAATAAACACAATCAGGTTTACCGTAAATAAAGAAGATTGTTGAATAAATGATTTAGATATTGCAAACGATCATAGAATCCTTTGCCTTGCATTTATTTTTTTTAGAAAATATCACATTTTATATTTCTTTTATTTTATCCAGTCACGTGCTGAAAGTTGCATTTTTTTAGATTTAATTTGCGATGATAGTGGTTTTTTTATTTGAATTTCTGTCATTGTTTTCTTTTCTTTTATCCAGTCACGTGCTAAAAGAAACAAAGTTAAAATATTTCTTTAAAAATTCGTTAAAAATAGAAGCTTAAATTATACATTAAAACACTGACACCATTAGAAAGCTCATTTTTTAATCTTTAAATGGATGTAAAAATCATGTTTGTGCGATCATTTTTTTCGGAAGTGATAGCGGAAAAACGTCGACATTTCGCTTCAATTTTAAATGAATTCAAATTCTAATTAAAAATTCGAAAAAAGTTCTCCGAAGTGCACCTCTAAGGTATACATGTACCAAATGTGGTAGCTGTAGGTCCAACGGTCTGACCTGTCGAGCGCGAACACACACACACACACATTGAGCTTTATTATAAGTATAGATATAGATAAAAAGTCCTAAATATATTTTTAACAATTTATACTGATTTAATTTAATAATAATAGAATTGTACTTAAGATATCCGACAACGCTCGAAGGCAAACTTTTGAAAAATTGGATTATTTAAAAACTATTCAAAACTACGGTTTTTTAGACGTATTACCAATTGTAATTCAAAATATTATAAAAACAACCAAATTATTTACAAAAATAATACATTTTGAGAAATTGGATATTTTGTTTCAAATTTTAGTGAAATTGAACCAAAATGGTTAACACTTTAAGCAAAATGGTAATGTAGCAATCCTATTTTTCTTTACAGGCATATTATAGAATGTAACGATGAATGAAAGGAACCAAAATCTAACAAAAATTTTCAAATGCAAAGAAGACGTGGGTAAAAATATACGTATATATATGCATTTTCGCCGTAAATTCACAACTTAATTTTTCTAAGAACACCCATAAATTAAAAAGTATTTCACCAACATTACAACATTCGGTTCGTTATATTTTCCATATCCATGAAAACACATGCTGAAAGTTTTATGCGAATACCTCTATTAGTTTTTGAGATATCATGTTGAAGGTGGAGAATTTTTATGAAGATTAAAGTTTTGAGGAAATTGAAATGAAAGACAAAGTTTAGATGAAAAAATAGGTGACCCTGGGTGATAGGCCTTCCTTTTTCTAAAGAAAAGATGAACTGTTTTGGAAAGAGGAAAGTCTGAACTACAAGAAATAACAATATTAAAGATAATTCGCCAATGTGGTCGATAAGCAGCGTTTTTAACGTAGTCGGAAACCTTAACTTAACAGTACATTTTAAAGTTTTGAGACAACGTTAAAAACGCTGCTTATCGACCACATTGGCGAATTATTTTTAATATTGTTATTTCTTGTAGTTCAGACTTTCCTCTTTCCAAAACAGTTCATCTTTTCTTTAGAAAAAGGAAGGCCTATCATCCAGGGTCACGTGTTTTTCAGCTAAAATTTGTCTTTCACTTCCATTTTCTCAAAACTTGATTTTCATAAAAACTAACACGATATCTCAAAAACTAATAGAAGTATTCACATACAAATGCTCAGCGTGTGTTTTAAATAAAATGGGCAATGAAATGAACCAATAGTTTTAGTGTTGGTGAAATACTTTTTCATTTATAGGTGTTTCTAAAGAATCGAATTCTTAATTTATGGAAAAAATGCATATATATACTTATATTTTTACCCATTACTGCTTTGCATCTCAACATTTTTCTTCGATTTTGGTTCCTTTCATTCATCTTCATATTCTATAACTTACGTACAAAGTGAAATAGGATTACTGCATTGCCATTTTGTGTAGTGTTAACTTTTTGGGTTAGAAAAGGTGGCGCCAGTTCAAAAAAGGTTGGGAACCTCTGACCTAGACGATCGTCTTGCAGAGTTCTTGTGATGGACAGACAGAATTACTTGATTGATCTCTCAGTACAATTCAAAAGTTCCGGTGTGTTTAGGAGAGATAGGAGTCGAAACGCGGAGAAGTCAACCCCCTGTTGTTAATGGTCAGTGGGGGGGGGGAGAAGCAAAAACATACTGCCCTACCGTCACAAGAAAAACCCTGAACATGTATTGCCGTAGGCAGACGAGTCTAAGTGAGGAGGGAAGTAGACATTAAAGCAGACCACAACGTTTGGCTCACTAAACGCGCTTCATTTAACGAGAAATTCTTTTCGCTTGTGTTAACCCAGGTGTATTTATACGACAAACAAAATTAAATTGTAGATAAATTCCTTGATATTTAAGCTTTAAAATAATAAGAAAGTCTTTAATGATATTTCATCAACTGCTTTTGCATTGATTTTTTAAGACCTTTTAACTGTCAATTAAATAAAAGCCATTGCATAATCACAAAATAATTTGATATTTTCTGGAAGATTCCTGTGTCTTTAAGAGTGGAAAGCTGACGTTTTAAAACTAAATCCCACCTCCCTCCGTCTTACAAATAATAAACTTAGGATCAGAAAAAAAATAATTTGGAACTGTTTAGTTCATAATAAATCTGTTACTGTTCGGTTTAAATAAAAAGTAAAAACATGAAATTCATCAAAAAAATTAAATATAAATAAATCAATAAATAGGCAAAGTTAAAGATATTCATTCCTTTCATATTCTTTTAAGAACTAAAATATTTATCGGAATCTTTGTAATAACTTACACACTTCAAAATTCGTTACCCAGTCCTCCGTAGCGCTTCTTACATATAACTTAATATCCACAAATGATTGAAGAATAAATATGTCCAAAGAATTTTAATAAATTAAAACATCACTCAAAATTACTTAGCTGGTATCTATTACTAACTGAATATATAAGTGAAATAATTGTACTCAAAGATCCTGCTATAATTTAGTTGGTCAAACAAATCAACACTGTCAGATATTTATAATATTTTTAAAATTTCATTGGCACTTTTTTGAAGACATTATTGCAAGCATGAACCGAAGTTCACAGCAAAATGAGACTTCTAACTGGTTCTTTTGGTACCAAAAGTAATACTGCCCTTTCTTTCACCCCCGAAAATGGAACAGAACATCCCGTTTTCAAGCTGACTGACTCCTACTTTTAGGGTTACTAGGGCTTTTCTCCAGACAGTACCAGGCAGGTTTACGAACATTCTGCCCATTTCTTTCCTAGAAAATTGTGTTCCACCCCTCTTTTGAGTGCTGCCGTTTTAAGAACATTCTAAAGCCAGACATCCGACGCTCAAGGGGTTAAGGCATTTGCTCCGAGCTCGACTGAGAGAGAAAAATGGAATCTAAGCAGTATTCACTTCCAAATGAAAAAATTGCGAGAAAAAAAATTTAAGGTATGTTCGAATGAAAAATTTCTAAAAATTGGATAAAAAAAAAACTATTTAAAATTACGGTTTTTAGATCTGTTGTCAATTATAATACAAAATACTATAAATACAAAAAAAAAGTTGAGAATGTAATATATTTTGAGAAATAGGGAAATGCGTAGTAAATGTTAATGAAATTGAACCAAAATGGTGAATACTCTACACAAAATGGTAATGCAGCCATCCTATTTTTTGTTTGGAGACCAGTTATAGAATGTAATGACGAATGAAAGGAACCAAAATCTAAGAAATATGTTGAGATGCAAAAAAGTGATGCATAAAAATGATACGCATTTATGCATTTTAACTATAAATTCCCAGCTTAATTTTTTTAAAAACACCTATGAATGAAAAAGTATTTCACCAACAATAAAACTTTGGGTTCATTTCATCGCCCATACTATTTAAAACATTCGCTGAAATTTTTTTGTAGATACCTCTATTAGTTTTGGGGATATCATGTGAACGATGGAGAATTATTTTGAAAATTAATGTTTAGAGAAAATAGAAATTAAAGACAAATTTAGCTATAATTTCAAAATTTCAGACTTTAGACAAATTTTAGACCTTAAATGATTAAACAGGGAAAATTATTAAAAGATGAAGAAGTTTTAACCTATAAATACGGTGAATTTTAAGTTTGTACGCCCATAATTTATTTTTAAAACAAGTTATTGAATACCTTAAATACATTTTTCTCAAAACTCCTTTTTATTCATTTCTTGCTCACTTCTAATCAAATAACACAAAATATTATTATCATATTACTATGGATATTCTCTTTATACTATTTTCTAGGAAATGAAACAAACAAAAAATTAGATGGAGTAAATAATTTTTAAATTACAGCCTATTGTTTGGATAATAATATCATCAATTTACTAAAAACTTTGTGATAAATCTTTGACTGGTTGTAACGTTTTTAATTTATTATTAGAAACACACGATTGTAGTTCATTCCCTCGAGAAAATTATGCTGTTTATTTTGGTATAAGTTTTGTTAGGATGAGAATAATAGTTTTTGGTGTAGTCAAATCGAAGTTTTATAAGAAGTTGCTTAAGTTTGAGCTATTAAATGTCAATTTTCAAAAGGTTTTAAAGTGTATTTCAAATATTAATAATTTTGAACAATCTTAAACCTAGGAATACGGCTAAAATATATCTAAACCATATTTTTCTCATGAAGTGCTCAGAACGTATTCGGATACCTGAAATAATATTTTTAAAACTTCAAAATGAAAGGTTTTAGATCATTTTTATAGATTTAAATTCATTTGTATATTACTTGTAGCTGTATTTGGGCTCACCAAATACAATGATTGACTTTTTAAAACCTAAAAAAAATTTAATTCTTAAACTTATTTGAATCCGTAATAATTTTTAGTTTCGATTCCGGTTTTAGTTTCATTTCCGTAATGAGTGCCGTTTTTGTTTCGTTTATATAATTTTATTTTATTCATTTGGATTTGTTTCATTCATGAGTTCTATTTCATTTACATTTTACTTTGTGAACTTTTAGCGTTTATTTCCGAATTGAGTTTTCATTTCGATTTCGACAGAGTTTCGTTTAAATTTTTGTTGACCAAGAAAATGATTTTAATTGTTTTAATAATTTTATGATTATATATAAATGTGTATATATACATATGTATAAATGTGTGTACATGTATATATATATATATATATATATATATATATACACACACACATACATTTATATATATACACATGATGTTTTACAAAAAAGTGAAATTTCCTTTGAAGAATTCTTGCATGCATTGAATCGTCGTTCATTTTTTTTTTTTTTTTTTTTTTTGGCGATTCTTTCGTATCGCCATACAATAGGCAGCGACTGAAATAAATTCCATTTGACCATCGTTCGCGTAACAATGCCATTCGAAAATGTCCAACTTTGAAACATACTATTCTTTGACGAAACCTCCCAAAAACGTTTCGCAACAGAGCGAAACTCAACTTTCTGAATATTAATGTCTCCGTACTTGTTGAGTAAGTTCCTTTTGTATTTCGCAATGAATTGTGTCACAGCGGAGAAAAATTTTTAATTCCCCGTCTCTTGATCGGATCGTAATCTATTTGAACTGCGTCACGTCGCCAAGTAAAAACGTTTCGTCGCCAACCTCTCCTCAAACGGAACACATTTGCGACGCATGCGCGTGAAATGAGTTCTTAGTTTCTTCTAGCAGTACTGTCGGAAAATTTGTAAACCGTGGATGGCAGCAGTTAGAAGGGGTGGCCTCAAGCAGGAAAGGTGGAACTTTGGAAACGATCTTATTGGTAGAGGAAATCCAAGTCATATGGAACTTCTGAAAGAAAAATAGTTTCTTATAAATGCAAGAGCGAACTTTTTTTTTTTTTTTTTTTTGAGTCAGGTGAGTAGAGGAAGTGAAGAGTTATAATTTTCAAACGTAATGCTATCCTATGGAGAAAATATTTCGATTTTTTTTTCGCATTTGTTATTAAGGTTCCTTTTTTTTTTGAAATCCACTTTGATTGGTAGAAGGAATAAAAGTACAGGTTTCTGCGTAAATAATTTTTTTTATCGAACTTCACAAAGTTTTTTCAAAAATATTTATTAAAAGTTCACAAAATTTCAACTGCACCATTTTACGTGTCCGATTATGTTGGAAGGAAAATTTTTGAAAAACTATTTATTATTTATAGATGTATTGTCCATTATAAACTCTATAAATAGAAAAACATATTTTAAAATATGATATATTTTGAGAAATGGGAAAATTGGTAGTGAATTTCAATAAAATTGAACCAATACGGTTCACACTCTACACAAAATGGTAATGCAGCAGTCCTATTTTTCTTTGCTCAAAAGTTATAGAATATCATGATGAAGGAAATGAACCAAAATCTAATAAATATTTTGAGATGCAAAGAAGTGATGGGTAAACATATATGTATCTATGCATTTTCCCCCCTAAATTTACAACTTAATTTTTCACAAAATAACTTTAAATGAAATAGTATTTCTCCAACAATCAAACTTTTGGTTCATTTTATTGCCGATATTATTTATAACACACTCTGAATTTTTTATGTGAATACCTCTTTACTTATTGAGATATTACGTTAACAGTGGAGAGTTTTTACGAAAATTAAACTTCAAGTAAAAGTCAATTTTTAGCCGAAAAAAATGTGTGACCCTGGATGATAGGTGAGGCCTTCCTTTTCCTAGAAAAGATAAACTGTTTTGGGAAGAGAAAATTCTGAACTGCAAGAAATGACAATAAAAAAAATTCGCCAATGTGGTTGATAACCAGTGTTTTCAACTTAGTCGGATACCTTAAACAATTTTAGAAAAAAATTCTGTAATAAATCAAATAAAAGTAGTAACCGAAAAGCACCGCTTGTGACTTTTCGATGAATCTTTATTTTTTTTTTTAAATGTGTAAAAGCAGTATTTCAGAATTAAAATTAAAATAATAATTTGCAATACCCCCCCTCCCTCAATGCTTCTTTAACTCCACCCATTCCAAAAATGTTTCTCCAAATAAGGCAATAAAAGCTAAAAAAAAAAACATTTTGAAATTAAACTAAGATGAAAAAAACTACAAAGTATTTGATAGGAGCGTATTCGGCATTTTTTCTAGTTTGAGACAAACTGACACAGTTTTTATTTTTTAATTGGGGACTCCACCCCCTGCTCTCCTAAGCTCCCCAACCCCCAGGAAGTGTTAATGCAGTTCCTCTCGTATCGCTTCGCTGAAACCTCTTCCGTTTGGCAAAAGATAAAATCAAATAGTTTGTTCCCAAAACTGCGATAAAACAATGAAACACACAAAGAAAGTGTGAATGAACAATCGAAAACAGAGCCTTGGGAAAGCTCTTTGCAAACACACATAACTTCTCATTTAGAAACACCAACCACAGAAACACATTTTTAAAAATTTTTTGCTTTGCTCACCACTTTTCAAATTTGGGAACTATACCACAGAAACAGAATTTAAAAAAAAAATGATATTTACAAAAAACAAAAATTGTTTGAAGGCAGCAATATTCAAAATCAGTCCATTCCAAAATAGGATTTAAAAAAATGAAAGATGCAATGAATAAACAATGCAAGTCAAAAAGTACACTGGAAAAATGAACCTTTGAAACGACTGAATCTTCTTATGAATGATTCGTGAGCATTTTCATTCATCCTGTCCTATATATATGTGTGTGTGTTAACAAAATGGCAATGCTGCAATCCTATTGTTCTTTGTACACGAGTTACAATGATGAAGGAAATGAACCAAAGTCTAAGAAATATTTAAAGGTACAAAGAAGTAATGGGTAAAATATACCCACATACGCATTTTTTCCATAAATTCACGACTTCATTTTTCTAAAAACACCTATCAATGAAAAAGTATTTCGCCAACAATAAAACTTTGGGCTCATTTCATTGCCCCTATTATTTAAAAAACGCGCTGAACATTTTTATGTAAATGCCTCTGTCAGTTTTTGAGACATCATGTGAACGGTAGAGAATTTTAATGAAAATGAAAGTTTTGAGAAAATGGAAGCGATCATTTCAATTAATTGAAGCGGAATTTTATTGAAGCTATTAATTTGAATTTTAATTGAAGCGGACATATTTCAGCTGAAAAAATATTAATTAAATTAACATATAAATAAATAAATAAATGGGCAAAATGAAAGATATTTCTTCCTTTCATATTCTTTGAACTATTTATCGGAATCTTTGCATTAACTCATACACCCCAAAATTGGTTATCCAGTCCTCCGTAGCACTTCTTACATATAACTTAACATCCACAAATCATTGAAGAATAAATATGTCCAAAAAATTTTAATAAGAAAAAACATTACTCAAAATTATTTAGCTGGCATCTCAAAAATCCTGATATAATTAGGTTGATCAAACACACTAACACCGTCAGATATTTATAATATTTTTTAAATTAAATAGCAATCATTTGTGCTTTTTTGAAGTCATTATTGCAAGCATGGACCGAAGTACAAAGCAAAATCTAATCGACGATTCTTATAATTACAATGATACTTTCTAACCGGTTATTTTGGCGCCAAAAGGAATATCGCCCCTTCTTTCACCCACAAAATGTAATGGAACATCCCGTTTTCAAGCTGACTGACCCCCACTTTTAGGGTTGATAGGGTTTTTCTCCTGACAGTAAGACAGTACCATTGTCATTATCATTTAAAGAATCGCCGGTGAGAAGTCTAATTTTGGCTTGTGCAGTGTTCATTTCATTGATTAACTAAATTATATCAGGATTTTGGAGTCAATTAATTGGCTACTCTTTAATTAAAAAGTAGCCAAAAGTGACATGGCTGAATAGAGAAGATGCTTTCATGTGTTGCTAGTTTATTTGTGATGGTTTTTGGCCCCATGTTTGGCTAAACTGCGCCAATCAAAAGGTAATAGTATAAAAGACATTTAAAAAAAATTATTAAAATGTAGCGCAAATGTGCAGAGACAGAATTGCATGAAATGGATGTAAAAAATGTTTTTAGTGTCTATAAAATAAAGACTATGAGCTATGGAAATTTTATAATATAATTTCAAAATCAAGAGCAAAAAAAAAAAAAGCAATATTTGAAAAAAGCAGAATAATCAAATTAAATGCAAGATTTTAGTTATATATTGACGATTCGTTGTAAAGCAAACCGAGGGATATTTTGGGACGGACCTCGTCCTTTTGAACCACTTTCAGATGACGAGGATGACACTTGAACTGGCACCCCCCTCTACACACCACACCAGCGGGAGGACGTTTGGCCTGACAGATTAAACGTGCAAGAGACCCCTTCACACGACGGATCTTCAGTGGAATCGAGTCTCGAACCTGAAACCCTCTAGTTCCGAAGTCGAGACCTTACCACCAGGCCACCGTGACCGACAGAATTGCATAAATTGATGAAAAAAAGTTTGTAGTGTCTATAAGATTAAGACTATGAGTTATGGAGATTTGATAAAATGATTTCCAAACCAAGAGAATAAAAAGCAATATTTAACAAAAACGGAATACAGTAAAAGCTCTTTATTCGCCCTTCCTGCATTCGCGTTTTCACGATTCATGGATTCAAAAAATGCGACCAAATTCCTCTATGCGCGGCTAAACATTTCTTTACACTTGGATCTCATAAGTGCATGCATCATCATAAAAGGATTCTAACCCAATATCCTTTGCAAATGACGTCCAATGGACTCCTGAAAAAAGTAAAAGAGATCTTATGACAACTTTGCCTAAAGTATGTTGTTCAATGATATCGCCGAGGACTGAAACCGACTTGGAGGAAATGTTCCATTCACAGCCCATTGAAGAAGAGATTTCAACAATCATTGGAAACGTGGCATTTCATTTGAAAAATCTGAGTGAAAGGCAAATGAGCTTTGCGATTTCTTTAACATTGATCCGCCTATGGAACGAAGTCTTATTTTTAAGAGGCAAATGGCTATTGCGATTGCTGCGTATCCGTCTGAATTGAAGGAGTTTTTAAAACTGCCAAGCAAGAGAAAATGACAAAATTCTTCAAACCATTACCTAAGCCTCAAGAGAATGAATCAAAAAGTTCAAAAACTTCAATTAAATTGATATTTTTATATATTCTTTTTTTATTTTTTATTTTGTCACCTCGGAACGTATCCCGTATAAATGACCCTTCCGTATTCACGGTTTCTGTATTCGCGGCATATTTATGGAACATATACCTCGCGAATACAGAGCTTTTACTGTAATAAAATGAAAGACAAGAGAAAAAGACCAATAGCTCTCAAGAATTTAAAAATGTCTGGGTGGTATTTTTCCCCCACGAAGTCTTGTAATGCTGAAGACGTGGTAAAAAAAAAACGAGAATGACAAAAATTTAAAACAGGACATTCAATCAAGATCTGAAGCAAGCTGAATTCAACTTGGCGTATTTTCCTCAATCGCGAGGTGTTTGTGTGTAAAGCGCGTGTGCTTGAGACACGTTAACGTAACATCCATCTCACGCACAGGATGAATAGGCCTTTCCAACAATTTGGAAGAAAATAAATGCATTTGTGGAGAAATAGGTACGGTTTGCCACTATTGAAGGGAACGTGTGGAGATTTCAGAGTGAAGGAAGGGCCTGAAGATGGTCAATAATGATTTAAGTACAGTTCTGATGGTCATCTTCAAACCCTGAAGGATAGGATGTTAAAGATGGATTGTTCCCTTCCAACCGTTTGAGAGCATGCAGGTGGGGAGAAAGACAGCTATTGACTACCCCGAAAGGAATGCTAGTTTGACTGTTCGGTCCATGTCAGGTTGGACAATACTTATTCAGCAGCCGACCCCAACAAACCCTGTCGATAATGCTACTGTCAGTGGTGGTGGGGTGGTCGGCTGTATACAAGAAGGTATATGTCCAAAAAAAGGAAGAGTCACTTTCGACTTTATTCTTCATCCGAAAATTAAAACTAGAAGATACCATCCAGCTATAATCCAAATACTATCTGGACATGGGAGATTTGCTGCCTATTTCCAAAGATTGGGAAGAAATAAATTCATTTGTGGAGTAATGGGTACGGTTTATCTCTGTTTAACGAAATGCATGGAGGTCTCAGAGTGAAGAAAGGACCTGAAGATGGTCAATAATGATTTCAGTGCAGTACTGGTGGTACCAGGCTATCGTAAAACCCTGAAGGAAGAATGTCAAAGAAGGATAGTTTCATTCCAACTGTTTTATAGTGCGCAGGTGGGGAGGAAGACAGCTATTGATTACCCCAAGAAGAATGTTAGTTCGACTGATCGGTCCATGTAAGACGGGACAATATTTATTCAGCAGTCGACCACCAAATATCCTGTCGATACTGCTACGGTCAGTGGTGGCAGGGTGGTCGGCTGTATGCAAGAAGAAGAAGATAGACAGGCCACCAAACAATGTCCTTTCTAATAGAATGCAACTTATTATAGATCTGAAGATCCCATGAATTTTGCCAATGACAAGCAAAGACTATCTGTAGACAATTCTGCCTGTAGAGTGCCATCAGGGCCGGCCATCTGGGGAGTGCGGCGGGTGCTATGCACCCGGGCCCCGTGATCTCATCGTGATTAAGAATTTAAACAGCATTCTGAACAATAATAATGGTACACCAACTAAAAGTCTACAAGTTTGTCACCATGTGGTTGTTTGAGCATCGACCTACGCCTTTATTAGGAAAAGATCGTAGTGATAGCTATAGAAAGGCGGTAAAAGGGTAAAAGTGTAGAATAGTGTGCCCCTTGCTGCGCCAAGGATGCCAAGTCGCCAATAAAGATAAAGGACAAAATAAAAAAACACTTCTATTGTAAAAAGTAGTAAACAAAACAGAATTAGGGTTGCTGGAAGAAAGTTCCGTTGGGTTGCTGTATTGGCGAAAAACTCAGGGGCACACCATGCTACACTTCACCCGGTAAAAGTTTATTTACGAATGAGGAATACTCCTTCAGACATGTTCAGACAGGGCGGCGTGCCGGCGCCCAGAAGTCGAGGCTGGATTAAAATGGACTCGTAAATCATCAGATATCTACTTTTATCTTCATCTGATGGAATACATTTTACAATCCTCTACATTGGCTGAGACTAAATATAATAAAGGCTGAACCCTCTTTCAATAAATTAAATTTATATAAAGGATTATCTTTGATCAAGCATATGGGTTTTATGCTAAAACGCTCTTGCTATCCTAAGGATCAAAAACGAAATTGCAAAAATTGTCATTTTCCTGGAGTAATAAGTAGCAAAAACAAAATCACGTATCATTAAATAAAAATGCAAATGATCGTTTGTTTGTTTTTTATTTTGCTAAAAATTTAGGGCCCTAAAGGGTTTCTGGTCCCTTCATAGAGAAGGGCGGCCCTGAGTGCCATGGCTAACAACAACAACAAAACTTGGCGATCTATAACAAATCTCCAATCCTATTCTTGTACTACAGAAAAAAATCATATAAGTGTATGCTGTACGAAATGTATTGTACGATTGTATTGCATTGTACGAGTGTATGCTGTACGAAAATGTATTATATGATTGTATTGTATTGTACAAGTATATGCTGTACGAAAATGTATTACTGTATGAGTTTTTAAACTAGACTCATTATCTACCGAATGTTTTTTATAGCCGGTATTCACTTTCTAAAGAATAACTTCGTAACAATGAAAATGGGCGTTTGTAGACAGACTTTCTATTACAGATAGAACTCAGGCTATGAAATTCACTGTTGTAGTTAAATTGTTACAAAAAATAATATAATTTTTTCATTGTTCCATTTCTGAATAGCAACAGTGGATATCAACTTTAATAACTTTTGAACATCTCAGTTTACCATAGAAAGAAGCAATCGGTTTTCCCTCTAAATAGATATTTTTGAAAAATAGAGAAGCAACTGTATTTGGAAAAAAACTATCCGAGAAACTAACTACCACCGTCTTAATTTTTTTATTGTTTTTCGAGAATAACCTAGAATCTGATTTACCTTCCGTGTTTGAATCTACAGGAACAAACCTTTTTCCATTCTTATTTACGGAATCAGTTGCATTATCCTGAATATTTAAGCAAATATTTACGAGCCAAACCTCCTTCCATCCTTATCAACGGAATTAATAACATTACCTTGAATATTTACGAGCCAAACCTCCTTCCATTCTTATCTACGGAACTATTAACTTTACTCTGAATATTTATGTTCCAAACCTGTTACCATTCTTATCTACGTAATTAATAACTTTCCCCTGAATATTTAAGTAAATAACACCGATCCAAACCTAATTCCATTCTTATCAACGGAACTTCTAACGTTAGCCTGAATATTTACGAGCCAAACTTCCTTCCTTTCTTATTTACGGAATTAATAACACTACCCTGAATATTTATTCAAACATTTACGAGCCAAACCTCCTTCCATTCTTATCTATGGAACTACTAACATTACCCTGAATATTTAAGTAAATAACAACGATCCAGACCTCTTTCCTTTCTTATTTACGGAATCAATAACACTACCCTGAATATTTATTCAAATATTTACCAGCCAAACCTCCGTCCATTCTTATTTGCGGAACTAATAAGATTCCTCTGAATATTGAAGCAAATATTTACGAGCCAAACCTCCTTCCATTCTTATCTACGCAACTAATAACATTACCCTGAATATTTAAGCAAACAGCAGACGAACAATGGATGAGGAAAATTCGCCTCCAGAATCCGTGCCTCAAATCTCAATCACCGACGAAGAGGACGTTGAAGCACACGCCGAGGGGGAGGCGACCCCTCAGGAGGGGTCAGGGGGCGGCCACCGCCCCTCGGTGTCCCTTCAGCTGATGGACCGCCCCCACGAGTGGTTGGCCGAGATGGAGGAGAAGTGTGCCAGCCTGGAGACGGCCTTCATCACGAGGATGCAGTTCGTGGCTCTGAGCAACCACTTCCAGCAGTGCCTGGGGGAGGAAGGGGTCCCCCCGGGGGTGATGAAGGGGGAGTTCGCCAACCTCTTCGACAAGTTCCGCACCTGCTACGCGAGCAGCCAGAAGCTACACAACAAAGTGATGGAACTGAAGGGAGGGAAGGAGCTAGTGGAGGCCGAGAATAGGGCCCTGAAGAGGAGGCTGATCGAACAGGGGGTGCGGCTGGAGGCCCTGCAGGCCCACCTGGGGAAGGTGAGGGAGGAGGCGGAGGAGAAGGAGAGGGAGAAACTGGCAGCCCAAAAGCAGCTGATGGAGGCGAAGGAGGAAGTGGAAAAACTGAAACAGCGACCGGAGAAAAAGGTAATTTTCAGTTTAGTCCTCATTACATTCCTGTATGGTGTGTTCAGTTTTAGTTTTAGATATATGAACATCCCTTTATGAAGCAACAATTGTTCGGTCAGCATGTGCAAGACCCGAAGAAACGAAATCAATGGGCTGGAATTTTTTAAACCCGACATTAGATGGAACATTTTGTGGGCGGACGAGGCTCATTTGAACCCTGGAAGGAGCCCTTAATACTCAGAACTGTGTCATATGGGGTACTTCAAGTGCTCGTGGTGTGCATGAACAGTATCTACACTGTATGGTGTGTTTAGTTTAGTTTAGTTATGTGAAAGTCCCGTTTTGAAGCAACAACTAGGACTAATTTGGGACAGATCTCTTCATTTTGAACCACGGCATTTGGAGTGTCATTGGATCAGAACTGCGTGGTGGTATCTTAATAAGCCAGTAACAGCCGCTGGAGAGCGTTGATCACCTGTTATGTTACACGGCTACAACCCAAAAGATCCCTGGTTCTACGGTCAGAAAAATTCACCTTGGCCCTAGATCGAGGAAACTTCAGCTTTGTGGCGCCTTCTACCAGCAACAAAAAACAAATCCAATCAAAGCAAATTCAACAACTTTTTTTTAGTTTAGTTATATAAATGTCCCTTTTTGAGGCAAAACTAAGGTTAAATAAGGGACGGACCTCATCCTTTTGAACCACGGTCAGATGACACCTGAACTGGCTACCCCCTCTCCACACCAGCGGGAGGACATTTGGGCTTACAGATTGAACGTGCAAGAGACCCCCTCACACGATGGTTCTTCAGTGGCATCAAGTCTTGAACCTGAAACCCTCCGGTTCCGAAGTCCGAGACCTTACCACCACGGTCCGAAGACAAAATCTCTCATTACCAGATGTTTTGATGAGAGTTTTGTCTGCCGGATTTCTGGCATAGAGGTAGCGGGTTTTCTCCGTGATCTGGGCATCCCGGGCTCGAGTCCTGGTTTGGGTACAGTTGTTCTTCCTCTGTCACATGAGTGAATGTGCCCTCTTGTGAAAAGGGGCTGTGGAAGTCCCAGGTAGCACAATCTATCGCCAAATATTGCTCAATATTGTGTGATATTATATTGAACAATATTCCACAATATTATACGGTATTCAACAATATTATATGATATTAAATAATATTCCACGATATCGAACAATATTGCGAATATAGATCAATGTCATACAATGTTCTACAATATTGCGAATATAGATAAATATAATGCAATATTGTGCAATATTGCGAATAGGGATCAATGTCAGATAATGTTCTACAATATTGTGAATATAGATAAATGTGATACAATATTGTGCAATATTGCGAATAGGGATCAATGTCAAACAATGTTCTACAATATTGCGAATATAGATAAATATAATGCAATATTGCGAATAGGGATCAATGTCAGACAATGTTCTACAATATTGTGAATATAGATAAATGTGATACAATATTGCCCAATATTGCGAATACAGCTCAATGTCATACAATATTCTAAAACATTGTGCAATATTGCGAATATAGATCAATGTCATACAATGATCTACAATACTGTGCAATATTGCATATATGTATCAATGTCATACAATTATATGATATTATATCAATATCATATAATATTCTACAATAGTGAGTGTATGTATGTAAAGTATTATATATATCTTTGGTCGATTCAGGAATTGGATGAACCTGCGCCCCCCTCCGCTGCGACGGGAGACACGAAGGAGGAGCTGAAGATCCGCCTCCTGGAGGAGGAGGTTGAGAGCCTGAGGAGCGACCTCTCCTTCAGCCGGGAGAGGGAGTCCGCCCTCTCCGCGAAGCTGGCCGGCGCCGACCGGACCTCCGCCTCCCTGAGGGTCGAGCTGACCTCCGCCCGCTCTGAGCTCCAGAGGCAGGCGGGTCAGCGCGAGAGGGCGGAGCTTGCCCTCGCCCAGACCTCGGAGGACCTGAGCAGGAAGAGCGAGCTGACCTCGCAGCTGACCTTAGAAATCCAGCAGCTGAAGAGCGAGTTGGAAGCGTCCGAGAGCAAGTCCAGCAGGTAAGCTTGCTACAACAGTTCTTGTTACTTGTGGCATTTGACGAGCCCGCTGACAGTGATACATCGCCGAATAGAGTGTCTCTTGTTTTTTCAGTAGCGCCTATAGACTCAGTAACAGCCACTCAACATGGGTGACAGCTTTTGTCTGGCAGATAGGTGACGCGGCTGCAAATCGTAAGGTTGCAGGTTCGATCATCGGTGGAGTTCAGCCTCCCGTTTGGTTTAGTTTAGTTTAGTTATATTAACGTCCCGTTTTAAAGCCACACTAGGCTAAATATGGGACGGACCTCGTCATTTTGAACCACAGTCAGATGACGAGGACGACATCTGAACTAGCCCCCCCTCTCTACACCAGCGGGAGGACGTTTGGCTTGACAGATTTAACGCGCAAGAGACCCCCTCACACGATGGTTCTTCGGTCTCATCGAGTCTCGAACCTGGAACCCTACGGTTCCAAAGCTGAGACCTTACCACCATTCCATTTTGATGTCTGCAGGATTTTAGGGACGTTGCAGCAATTGCCGGAGTTTTCCGTCGTCTTCTCTTGTCCAACGAGTTCTCCCATGAATTCCAAGCAGTTCTGTCATCTGTGGTGAACTTTTTGAATTGTATTTGACTAAAACAAATTTTGATTATTTTTTTAAACTCTTAAATTATTTTTATAGAGTGGAATCATTGTCTCGTGATCCGAGTCACGATTTGTTGTAATATTCTGCTGTATATCATGAATAAATACAATTTCATACATTCATACATCCATGGTCTTAATTCTTACTGGCATATCTGTAGTCACTCACATATCTATACTTATAATAAAGCTCAATGTGTGTGTGTGTTGGAGCTCTACAGGCCAAACCTTTGGATTCATAGCTACCAAATTTGGTACGTGTATACCTTGGAGGTCGGGAATGTGCACATCGGAGCCCTTTTTTCGAATTTTTAATTAGAATTTTAATTCATTAAAATTTTAGCAAAATTCCGACGTTTTTCAGAATAATCATGAAATTCAGACTTGAATTAATGGAATAATTCTTGAAATATTACATAAATTATTGTAATTATTCAGTAGTACACATAATAATTCTCTTTTACTTATATTTAAAAAAAAATTCGTAAAAAAAAATTATATCAGTTTGCAGTTTAATCATTACCACTTTAAATTAATTTTTGGCATTTTGCGAGAGCTGACAGATAATTAGAGAGACATATAGTACGTTACGCGCTTAAGTCTTTTATATCAGCATGAGTGAATTATTTGACAACGAAAATGTGAAACTTAAAATTTTTTTGATGAAGTAGCCATTAGAAGAAAAGTTACATAAAGTATTTAATTCACATTGACAAGTCACACAAAGTATTTAATTGACATTCACAAGTCACACAAAGCATCTAATTGACAATCACAAGTTACACAAAGTATTTAATTGGCAATCACAAGTCACACAAAGCATCTAATTGACAATCACAACTCACACAAAGTATTTAATTGACACTGACAAGTCAAATAAACTATTTAATTGACAATGACGTTAAGTAAAGTATTTAACTGACATGTGCGGATTCCGTTTTCCGTTCACACTCCATTTTCTTCCTTGTGCAGATTCCGTTCTCCTTTTGCACTTCCTTTCGTACCGTGTGCAATTTCCGTTCTCCGTTCGCACTTCATTTGAGACCATGTTCAGATTCCGTTCTCCCTTTCCACTTCCTTTCATGCCATGTGCAGAATCCGTTCTCCGTTCCCACTCCATTTTCTACCGAGTGCATGTTCTCCATTCGCATTTTTCCTTCAGTCTCGTTTCTTTCTTTTTCTTTCAGCCTGCTGAGGGAACTGCGCAGCACGAGCAAGAAACTGGACTCCACCGCGCAGTCCGCAGAGAAGCTTAGGAGGGATCTGGACATCCGCGATGACCGACTGAAGGCGGCCACAGCGCAGAGGACCTCCCTGGAGGCAGAGATCGCGAACAGGCAGGCAGAAATTTTCGCTCTGAAGGTGAGTCGGAGAGGGTGCACTGCAAACAGGCATGAAGATCTTTAATAATGATGCAGAATGCAAGTGCGCATGTGGGCTGTGGTAACTTTTAATTTAAGGTATTCGACTACGCTGGTTGTCGACCACATGATATTTTATTTTTTCATTGTTATTTCTCGTAGTTCAGAATTTAATCTTTCCAAAACGGTTTTCCTAACAAGTAATATATGTTGACATTTTTTAATTCAATTTCTACTCATTTTCTTATACCGTATTTTTCGCCGTTTAAGACGCACCGGCATATAAGACGCACCCAATTTTAAAGGAGGCAAATCTAGAAAAAAAAGATTATGAACCAAATTCTGTAGTAAAATATTTTATATCAACTGTATAAAGTTAACAGCAGTTTAAGAAAAATTTTATGTCAACCATGTAACATACTAAGAGCTATCTTTACTCTCATAAACAGTCAGCAAACAGTGAAAGTAACAAAAATAAGTCATGTTTTTATTCTAACCCCAAGAATTCCTCTTCTTCGCTGCTATCAGAAATGAGGAAGGACAGATCCACGCAGTCATTGTCATCACATTCTTCTTCACTGGTGTCAAATAAGACGTCGTCTTCTGTTCCATCCAAGGCATTACTAATGCCACACTTCTTGAATGATTTTACAACAATGTCTTTCTTTACGGAGTCCGATGACCTTTTAACCCATTCACACACTTGTGTGATAGTGGGCCTCTTCATCCGTCCAGTAGGAGTTAGATCATGGTTCCCAGCTGCCATCCAGGTGTTCCACTCCTCTCGCATCAGAACTTTGAACGGTTTGTTAATAGAAACGTCCAGAGGTTGCAGCTGGCTGGTAAGACCACCATGTATCCCAGCTATTTGGGTCTTAACTTCCTTAAAGTTCTTTTTAGTAGTTTCTGTAATGTGCGCTCTGAACTGGTCAAGCACCAACAAGGAAGATTTCTTCAGAAGCCAGCCAGGACGTTTGGACCACACTTTGTCAATCCACAGCCTCATGCCATTTTCGTCCATCCATCCTTTATCATGAACGTGCACGATGACTCCCCGTGGAATTGTTTCTTTTGGGAATGTTTTCCTTTTAAAGATCAACATTGGCGGCAGTTTGGTACCATCTGCACAACAGGACAGCACAACCGAGTAGTGGGTTTTCTCATGCCCTGAGGTTTTTACGGTTATGCTTTTGGCTTCTTTGTTATCTACGGTTCTGTTAGATGACACATCAAACGTTAGCGGGACTTCATCCATATTCCCAATCTGGCTCATTTCAAAGTTGTTCTTCTTCCTCGCATCAATAACAAACTTATGAAAAGACAGAATCTTTGATTCGTATTCCTTTGGCATTTTTTGTGCAATTCTGGTTTTGGTGCGCATAGAAAGGCCAGATCTCTTCATAAATCTATAGCACCACGATGGTGATCCGGTGAAATCCTGAATGCCTTTCTCCACAGCAATGCATTTGGCCTCAGAGATTATCATTTTTGTTGAGACAGAAAGTCCATTTTGCCGGTGACGTGTGATCCACTCCTTTACTTTTACATCTAACTCTGGCCACTTTGCAGTTGGTCCACGCAAGGTGTGCTTGCTTTTATCCAACTTTTGGAGCTGATCCTCCTGTTTCCTCCACTCTCTTAGCATTTTCTCAGTTGGAGGTGGCCCAAAGTGTCTCTCCGCTGCTCTGTTTCCATGCTCCTTAGCAAATTTTATTACTTCCAGCTTGGAAGCAACTTTATATGCCAGTCTCTTCTGCTTCGACATCTTGATGGGGTGGTATGAAATATGATATATTTCATTCAGATATACCATACTACATATATCACAGCTATCCGCGCCTCCGCTTGCTCCCGCACTGCGATTGGCTGAGCGAAGCAGAGACCGTCCAAATACAGTGCGAGGCAGAGCGGGGCTTCCTGGTCTCAGACGGCACCAAGAGGTGGAAGGGAACGGAGTGGCTGAGTATTCCTGCGGTAAGGTATGTATGCAGAGGTGGAGGGGCAGCGGATAGTGGTGGTTTTGACGGGGTACCCGCCCTGCGGAGCAGGGCTATCCCCAGTGTCCTGGAACATAAAGAACATGGCAGCGTTAATGCTCTGGACTGGAAAACATCCTATAATGAAAAGAACATAAAGAAACAGATTAAAACTGCAGAAGATGGCACGTATACTGGTAGATGCAGAGAGTCTAGGATTGTAGGGGAGGAGGCAACCAATCAGATCACTCCGTCCGTGAAGTTGTAGAAGCTAGAGAGAAGTCGATCTGGTCAGGGGAGGGTGCGGTGGGGTCTGGATAAGATGTTGTTCTTCGGCGTCCAATCAGGAACCAGCTACTCGGGGTTGGGAGAGAAGTTTACTCGATGAGTGCGTTAAGTATGATTAGTTTCTTCTCTTCTGGGTCTTTTGCCGATTTAGCCAATCTTGCTGCCTTAATTAAGTTAGGGAATTCCTTGAGAATGGATCTTATTTCTCGCAAGGCTTCAAAGATTTCCTTGATATCTCCAATATCAGCGAACTGGTGGGCTTCTAAAGTTGGGGGATAATCTGAATCTGGGTATGTCTGCCATCTGGGTACAGGTCTTTGAACATCACTTGCGGCCTGGTCTGGTTTTCTTGCTATTTCGGCGTAGGTGGGGCTCCCTTTTCTGTACATCAACTTAGGATATTTGGGACAACCTTTCCAGGCTGCTAGGTGGCCAGTTTCTTTGCAATTGATGCATGTCGGTGCCGGGATTTTTTCCTTAATACTGCAATCTCGGGTCTGGTGGGGGCCACCGCATTTAATGCACTTCGGGGCCATTCTGCAGTTCTTGGCTGCATGGAAGAAACCGAAACAGTTAAAACACATCGTGGCAGCTGGTTTTTTCCTCTATGTTTCTATTTTGACTCGGAGATGCATGAGATACCTTTCGTTGTAAATGTTCTCCGATTTTGGTTCTTTCTTCAGGTTGACAAGGAATATTGGGTATAGGCAGTTTTCACGAAAATTTCTGAGTTGGGAGATTCTGGAAACGCTGTATCCTTTTTCCGTACGGGCAAGTTTTATATCATCTTTTTAGGCAGTTCCTGGGAGACCTTTGATGATTATTTTAATTGGCCTGCTTTCTGCATTTTCGGACAGGACGTACTCTTCTTTTTTCCCGTCAAGAAATTTGATAATTTCTTTTCGCTGTTCCTCGGAAGTTGGCTGTATGGCTATTGTATTGTTGACAATTCTATTTTCTGAGTCAGGGAAGTTCTTGTGGAGTTGTTGGAGGGTTAAGTTGAAGTTTTTAGAGAGTTTGAGGTTGATACCTGGGATTTTGATTTTTTCGTCAGTATCTTGCTGCAGAATATCATACTTATTGTTTGTGCAGACGTCATCAATCTTGTTATCCGGGATCGGGCTTTTGAACGCTTTTCTCGGTGAGACTGGCCGGAATTCATCTTCAGTGGTTTTTCTTTTTATTTTCGGGCTATTTCCATGCTGTGGGGATGCGTCAATTGGGCTTTTTCTTTTTGCGTATTCAGTGATTTCTATATCCATATGAAGTTCGGTGTCAGGGTGACCTGAGCAGTTTATTAAATTGCAGGGACTACTATAGTGATGTAATCTGTGATACTCTCTTTATCTTGAATCAGACTTCTCAAATTATTTTGTTTTTGTAGGTAGGTGGAGGTGTGCTCCTGTTTCCTTTCTTCCAGTCTAGTAATGGTGCGTTGAAGTGCCTCTATTTCCTTGCTCACTTCCCAAAATTTCTGTTCGTTGTATTGCAGAAAATTGCAAATTTCTTTCTCATTGTTCGGATGTAATGTGCAGTTGGGTAAGACGCATGGCGGGATTGCAACAACATCAAGACCAAACAGTTTGAAGAATTCTCTCTGTTTACGTCGTTCTTTTTCAGTGGGCGGTTTGTTTCCATTCCACCGGGCTTCACCTTCAATGACTGCTGCATAATCAGCGCAAATACGCTGAAGTTTAGCATATCTATCGGTGTAACTGCGACTAGAAGCGCGGCTCAAGAGCGAACATTCCGAGCGACCGTCTTCTTCCATGGCTAGAGACAACTCGAATGGCGAATGTCTAATCAGAGGTGGAGGGGCAGCGGAGGGCCATGGTGGCCTTTTGTATTTGCCGTATAAGACGCAGGCACTTTTTTCCCCCCGATTTTGGGGAGAAAAAGTGCGTCTTATACGGCGAAAAATACGGTATATATATATATATATGTGTGTGTGTGTGTGTGTGTGTGTATGCATATACGTATATATATGCATATATTAACTTAACCAAACCAAACTTAACTTAAACCAAATTAATTTACTAATTTTTAACTCAATTTATCCCATATTAACTTTATTCTAAGTACATTCTCTTCGTTCTTGATCCGATTCCACTTTCTCTACTTCATTCATTCAAGAAATGCTTTGTAAAAATGGTGAATCAGCGATTTGCACTGTGAGAGTGATCGATAAAAGTGACTGACCTAAACAAATAATTTAGCAATGAGTTGCGTGTGCAGAAATCGCCTTGGCGAACGTAATAGTCTAAAAAAACACTTTAAACAAGATTTTCCCTATCCAATGAAGGTATTTAAGATCCGGGATAAAATCCCTCGTTTTTTCGATCTTTAGTTCTTTGTTGGTAGTTCTCAGCTTTACATAGGCACGAATGCTTTTCTGTGATAAAATAAAAAGACGTTACAGCATCAAAGGTCTCTTCAGTGTCTCCGAATAATTCTATAATTCTATATCTTTTCACATATGTATAATAAAATGTTGTGGTTTATTATTATTATTTCGTCTGAACAGTTTTGCTTCGAACGATATTATTTTGCGTTCGTTTCAGATTGAAGATATTGTGAAGTGAGATTAGAACTTTGTTTCCCAGTCCAAATTTTTAGTTTTCTTTTCGTTTTTATCCACCCCACTGTGCGATCACGCATGAAAATGAAAGTGACAGAATAAGTTCTAAGAACTGTATTTGCAAATTTGACTTCACACACACAGAGAGAGAGAGAGAGAGTGAAAAAGACACACAGAGACACACACACAAAACACACAGAGTGAGAGGCGCACATACACACACACAGAGAGAGACACGCACGCAGAGAGAGAGGGGGGAGAGACACACACAGACACACCGAGGAAGACAGAGAGAGAGAAACAGAGACACACACACACAGAGAGAGAGAGAGAGAGAGAGAGAGAGAGAAAGACACAGAGAGAAAGACACACATAAACACACACAGAGTGAAGCACACATTCACACACAGAGGGGGAGTGTGAGAGAGACACAGAGACACACACAGAGATTGAGAGTGAAAAAGACACACACAAACACACATAGATAGAGGCACACATACACACACACACAAGAGAGAGAGACAGACACAGAGACAGAGAGAGAGTCAGAGAGAGAGACACACACATACACATAGAGAGAGACACACTCAGAGAGAGAGAGAGTGAAAAAGACACAGAGATAGAGACACACACAAACACACACAGAGAGGCACACATACACACATAGAGAGAGACACACACACAGAGAGAGAGTGAAAAAGACACAGAGATAGACACACACAAACACACACAGAGAGGCACACATACACACATGAATATTATTATACAAAATCTTAAACATTCTTTTTATGGAAACAATAGTTTTCTAAACAAAAACTGGTATTTTCTAATTTACGAGTTCTTGAAACAGTTTCATAATGGATTCATCTCTGAACAGGAGTCAAACCCTTCCACGCTCCCCACCTAAGAATAAAAACCGATTGTAAAAAGGAAGCTATTTTATTTCTTCCGAAAAAATCATATTCTATGAAAATGACAGCCGTGATAATAATTCCAAGTACACTTTAAAAAAAAAACGCATCTGTTTTCAAAGAAGAATACATAATAATGATAATATTGCAAAGCTGGTGAAAGCAGGTACAAAAAAATACACTCGATGATGGAAAGAGGTCGATGAATAGTGCCATTTATATTTTATTCATTGCCTCCACGAATTCGAGCTTTCATTATTCGTTGCCCTCAATTGTTCAAAACCTCCTCAATAAAACAAGGTCCTTTTCTAACATGAAAAAACAAACAAACCAAAAAGGGCCTAAAAATGTCCAGCCCGAGACAACGAAAAAGGACCGAAGGACATCCGAAGCGCCGCCTGAGGTCCAGCGGGAGGAGCAGACGATTTATTCCGATGACCTCCGCGACGGAACAATGCGAGGACTCCTCTATGAAGGGCGGGCGGCATTCGAGTCCTTCCGCACGGGAGGATCATTTGCATAAATTATCGGCCGCGAAAGGAAACAAAAGCAGCAGCTGACCTCATTCTTTCAAAAGACGCTTATATATATATATATATATATATATA
>JAPMOQ010045014.1:34384-56551 GCA_026543055.1 Argiope trifasciata
TAAGCTAAGTAAGAAAAAATACAACATAATCAAAATGACAACAAATAGAAAAAGAATTCGGTCTGAAGACTTTTACAAGGGTCACCCTCGAGTTTCGTACCCGTAATTGGTTTCGTTTTATTTCGTTTACTTAATTATATTAATTTAGATTTCTTTCAAAAATTAGGATTTATTTCATTTACATTTCATTTTTGTGCATTTTTTTTATTTAATTCCAAATTAAATTTTAATTTCGAATTCGACTTAGTTGGTTTCGTTTTCATTTTTGTCGACTCAGGAAATGGGTTTTAATTACTTCAATTCTTTGATGGTTGATAGTTTATATATCTATATAACAACCACCAATAAAGATATATAAATTAACAAAATAAGAAGGAATACAACATAATCAAAACGACCACAAATAGAAAAAGGACCCGGCTTGTATTTTTTATTTGTTGTCCGTTTGATTATGTTACATTCCTTTTTACTTGGCTTATTTTGTTAATTTATTTAGATTCATCCGTCTTTTAGTCGTAGCGCCCACTAAATACAAAGATGGTGTTTAAAAATTTTTAAATTTTAAACGTTCCAATCCGAAATAATTTTTAGATTCGTTTACTTAATAAATCTCGGTTTTGTTTCGTTTACTAAATTATTTGAATCAAGAATTGTTTCATAAATAGGTTTTCATTAATTTAGCTTTTATTTTTGTGAACTTTTTGTTGCTTGACTCCGAATTAAATTTTAATTTCGATTCCGATATAATTCGTTCCGGATTTCTGAAATTATTTAATTTTCGATTTTTCTGATAATTGGGTTAGTTATTTAATGATTTTATGGCTGATTAATTATATTTATATAGATACATAATTTTTATGATACATTAAAAATTTTATATAAATATATATATTTTTTGAAAATTAAAAAAAAATTAATTCTTAAACTTGTTTGAATCCGAAACAATTTTTAGTTTCGATTATAATTTTCGTTTCTTTTCCGTAATGAGTGTCGTTTTTGTTTCGTATACATCATTTTATTAATTATATTCATTTGGATTTGTTTCATTCATTGACTCTATTTCATTTGCTTTTCATTTTGTGAACTTTTAGCGTTTATTTCCGAATTGAGGTTTCCTTTCGATTTCGACCGAGTTGGTTTTGTTTTCATTTTTGTTGACCAGGAAATGGGTTTTGATTATTTTAATAATTTTATGATTGCGTATATATATATATATATATACATACATATATATATATACACACATACATACATATACATATATATATATATTGAACATTCTGCAGGCGGACTTGTCGAGCGCCTCCAAGCAGAAGAGCGAGCTGTCCCGCCAGGTGGCGTTGCTGCAGAAGAAGGTTCTGGAAGGGGAGGCCGGCGCCCAGAGCCTGAAGGAGCAGATCGCCTCCGGGCAGAAGCTGGTCGACGCCCTGGAGAAGGAGCACGCAGAGAGCGAGGACAAGATGAAGGAGCTCACGAAGCAGAAGGATGCCTACATGCAGGAGTCGCAGAAGCAAGAGCAGGTGGGCGGATTCCAACCATATTATCAGTAATGAAGTCTTGACTGGGGAGGTGCGGTCTGTGAGACCTCTTTCACTCACCCTTACTCTATTTCCAGCACAGTGGAATAGATGGACCCTGTAGCACCCTTGGTGTGGTGTGGAGACGGTTCAAAACGTGTTTATTCTTAGTAAATAAAGAGGGGAGAGTTGTTAGAATAAAACATTGACTCTATATGGTGCTAAATGGCCTTAGTGGCCTGGTGATAAAGTCTTGGATTCGGATCCGGAGGGTTACAGATTCGAGACCCAATTTCACCAAAGAACAGCTGTGTAAGCGGGTTCGGTGCACGTTAAATCCATCGGGCCAAACGTCCTCCATCTGGTGTTGTTGCAATGCCACTTGGTCAAACCAAGCCGAATGAGCAGAGCTGTTTCGAATGAAGGCAGAGGTGTGCGCCTTTCGTTGTGAACGAGCACCGTTCAGGTGAAAGCATGACTTTTCTCTAACACACAACCCTTTTGAGGGGGCGGCTGAATTCATTCATACACTCATTCATCCATCAGCAAGTCAGAATTGAGATCCCAATCAGAGACCGACTCATCCCTGATTCAGTACCCCCAGAGGTATCGTTTTTTTATGGGAACTCGGAGGACCTATTGAACGTTCCCTCACTGCCACGAACCAACAGGCGGACTTTGGCCGAGACGAGGACAGAACCCGCGACGTTTCGGTTACGAGACCGACGCTCTACCAATCAAGCTACCCGCTGATATGGTGTGGAGAGGGGTGTGTTAGGTGTCATCCTCGTCATCTGAACGCGGTTCGAAGTGGCGAGATCCGTCCCCAAATAGCCCTAGTGTTGCTTCAAAACGGGACGTCAACATAACTAAACTAAATTAACTAAAACTAACCCTGTAGCCTCCCGTTTTGTGACCTTCAATACGAGTGCACTCTTTCAACCGGTTTTAGCTGGTGGTTTTTGAAATAGTTCAGTTGTTCCTTTGAGCGACGTCTCTCATACCGCACTTCCCTGTTAGTGCTTCTTCAATAAACAATTCTCAACAGACGGGGCTGAATCTTGGGCCTCAAAATAGCATCCAATTTACTGACCTTATTACGAAGCAGTGCTCCAGAAACTTTTGAATGAATCAGAAAGGGATTATAGGGATAAGTTTAGTTTAGTTATACTAACGACCTGTTTGTGAAGCAATACTAGAGCTATTTTGGGACGGACCTCTTCATTTTGAGCCACGGTAGGATGACGAGGACGACACCGGAGCTGGTACCCCTACTCTCCTCACCAGCGAAAGAATGTCCAACTTGACAGATTTAACGTGCAAGAGACTTTCTTATACGACGATTCTGAGGTGGAATCGGGTCTCGAACCTCAAAACCACCGTTTCCGAATATCTTACCACCAGGCCACCACGTTCTCCTTACGGAAGTATTAAAAATTATTCACCTCATTATAGATACATTACAAAAACAAAATTGACTATAACCTAAAATAGATATAAAGATCTCCCCAAAGGCCCTACGAAATATCATTTTGTCCATTTTAAGGATTTTCTGAAAAAATTTGTCCATCGACATTGCAAAATTTTTTGCTGGATTGCCCAACCTGGTAAATAAATGCGGTTGAGATTCCTTTTTTAAAAATTTTTTTGATAATTGTTCTATGTCTGTAACCCTCCCGTAGGTGTAAGCAATAAGCTGACCCAGTTTCATCGCCATTGGATGAACGGTTTGGGAAGGCATAACGGACATACAGACATTCATTTTTATTTATATAGACAACAACAAAAAAAATATCGAGTTTTGAATAATAAGTTTTTGAATAACTCAATGAAATGTGAAATTGCACTTTACCATCTGGCCCTTTTTATAAGTAGTAAACTGCAAAAAACGCTACATTTACTGTAAAATACGCTAAAATTTAATCAAAATATAAAAACTTCCAGATCGGTCTCCCCGAAACTTTCTCACATCATCTGTCATGCAGTTGTTACCACCAAGAAGGATTTGCATGGCATTCGCGTGCAAATAGCAGCAAAATAGGAACCTTTCACTTGGATTTGGCATTTCTACAGAATCTATAGTTTCCTCGGTGAGTTATTCGGAGATGAATCCTTGGTAAATAGATGCGATTGAGATTCGATTTTGTTTTTAAAATTTTAGATTATTGCTCTATCTTGTAGATGGCCAGTTGGCATCGGATGAACGGTTCAGGAAGACATACAGACAAACATTCGCTTTTTATTTATTACAAATTTGATTCCAGATGATAACAAATTTGGTGCTTGACATCAAATCCGGCGAAGAAAAAATCGCCGACACACTCAAACAGCTGAATTCTGGGAAACAGGAAGTGACGCGCCTCCATGACGTCATCAGGCGTCTGGTGAGAGAGAAAGACAAAATGGCGGCGGATGAACTGGAGCTGAAGAGGAACATATTGCAGCTGAAAGGTGAAATCAAAGGACTGCACATCCGAATGGACGACTCCGAGAAGACGGTCGCCAAATTGAGTCGCCAAATCGAGGAGGAGCGCGCCAAGTACAAACTCTTGGCCGTCGACGAGAGATTTTATCGCAAGTCCTGCGCAGACGCGAACAGAATGATCGAAAAGCAGAAAGAGGAGCACAACCTGCTGAACAAGCACATCTTGCAGCTGAAGAGCTATAACCAGGAACTGGACGAGCAGAGGAAGAAGCTGGAAGTGCAGCTGAAATGTTCCGCTGAGCAGCTGGAGAGTGCGAAGGAGTGCTTGAAACAAAAGAAAAAGATGACCGAAGAGATGTCTGAGAACATCCGACGCAAAGACGATGATCTAAAAGACATGCAGAAAAAGATTTCGAAGCTAGAAAAAGAAGTGGAAGACTTTACCAAGAAACTAGATAACGCCACCAAAGACAAAGATGCTCTGAGCACCAGACTTGACGAAAGGGATTCTCAAATCTCATCCCACAAAGACAAAATCGGACTTTTAGAACACGATTTGGCCGCTTCGAATCGAACCCTGGTCCAGAGGGAGGACGACATCCAGCTGCTCAAGCTGCAGCTGATGGAAATGAGCAGAACCAATTCCCTGATGGAGAAGAGGGTGGAAAACATGCACGTGACTCGACAAGAACTGATCGGGAATCAGCAAGAATATCAAGACCAGAAGTTTAGATTCAAGCGCATGGAAATGGAAATTCAACGACCCGTTAATTTTCACAGGTACCTTTAATTTTAGATATTTCCTTTCCTGTGTATACTATAATATCGTGATCTAAATAATCTAATAATATAGTAAAAAATCTTCAGGTCGGATTTTTATTTTATCCGATTTAATTTCTATTCCAATGTTTTCCTTTTAATTTGGCATCTATTACTACTTTATCTGGATTCATCAATATTTTAGTGGATCGCGGTGGTCTGGTGGTAAGGTCTCGCAATCAGAGGGTTTCAGGCTCAAGACTCCATTCCACCGAAGAACCGTCATGTAAGGGGTTATCTTACACGTTAAATCTGTCAGGCCAAACGTCCTCCCCCTGGTATGAAGAGGGGCGTGCCAGTTGATGTGTGGTCCTCGTCATTTGACAGCTTTTCAAAATGACGAGATCCATTTCAAAATAGCCCTAGTGTTGCTATTCAACGGGACGTAATATAACTAAACTAAACTCTAAATGAAAATGATCAATGAATCATAGAGATCTGGAATTAATTTCATAATATTCTTTCATTTTTTTTTGCTTCAACATTGCAGTGACTTTTCGGTCAGAATTCGGATTTGTGGGCCTTAGATTTGAGGCCACCATTCAACCAAGGATATCTGCTCACCTCTCGGCAGGATTGAAGCGATAGGCCAGCACTTTAAACATCCTTGAATGGAACATTTTCTTCGAACTGTAGATCGAGGTGGCCTATCAGGCCTTGTATGCGTTGTAATGATTTGATCTCGGCTGATCAAAGAATACTCAGAATTTTTAGACACTTCTTTATTTTACATCCCTGTATATGTACAAAGAACCACTCGTTCTTATATTGATTAAATAATTGCTATTTATTGCTATTGGCATCCTATCCTTCAGGGTTTCGAGATGACCTGGTACCATCCGTACTGTACTTCAATCATAATTAAAAATCTTCAGGTCCTTTCTTCACTCTGAGATCGCCACACATTCCATTAAGTAGTGGTAAACCGTACCCATTTCTCCATTAATGCATCTATTTTCCTGCGTGATTCCAAATCTTTGGAAAAGCCTGATCATCCTGCATACCTCTTGTCTGTCTTCTGCCTGTCTTCTTGCATACAGCCGACCATCCACCACCACTGAACGTAGCAGTATCAATAGGATGTGTGGTGGTCGACTGCTGAATAAGTATCTTACACAAACCGATCCGTCAAACTAACATTCTTTTCGGAGTAGTGAATAGCTGTCTTTCTCCCCACCTGCACTCTCTCAAACGGTTGGAATGAAACTATCCATCTTTAAGATCCCATCCTTCAGGGTTTTGAGATGACCTGGCACCATCCGTACTGTACTTCAATCATAATTAAAAATCTTCAGGTCCTTCCATCACTCCATACATTCCAATAAGAAGTTGTAAACCGTACCCATTTCTCCACAAATGCATTTATTTTCCTGCTAACAAATGATACCGCTGAGGGTACTGAGTCGGTCTCAGATTCGGATCTAAATTCTGACTTGAGGATGGATGAATGAGTTCGACCGCCCCCTCAAACGGGTTATGTTCGAGCAAAATGTAATCATTTGATCTCGAGAGATCAAAGAATACTCAGAATGTTTAGACACTACTTTACTTTACAGCCCTATATATACACAAAGATCCACTCGTTCTTATCTTGATTCTATAGTTGCTATTTACACCACAACAGTCCAAATTGAAGGCTTTTACTTGAAGATAAGTTCTTCATTAAATAGTAAACACAACACCACTGGGAATTCACGGGTGGGTCAGTCAGTGATCATTTCAGGGGGCGCTCCAAATCTACCGGACTCGTGGGCGTACTGTCTTGCCGTCAGGAGAAAAACCTTAAGGCCTTATCACTCGGTGAAATTTCGCCAGCACTTTTCCGTTTCTACCCTCAAGAACTGGTCAAGCAAGTTTCATAATCGACAACTTTTTCTAACCATCTCTAAAATGTTGTCGGAAATATTGCCCGCAAATGAAATTCAACCAATCATATGAAACTGTGAAGTGACGTCACAGAAACACGTCACTTTCCTTGTCGCTTGCTGACGGAAAGCGCCTAAGATACTTTGCCGTGTGATAAGGTAGTAACCCTATAAGTAGGGGTAAGTCGGCTTGAAAATGGGATATTCTATTCCATTTTGGGGGTGAAGGAAAGGGCAGTATTTCATTTGGCCCCAAAAGAACCGGTTAGAAGTATCATTATCATAAGAAGAATCGCCGGTTAGAAGTCACATTTTGCTTTGTACTTCGGTCCATACTTGTAATAATGCTAGTGGCTGTTTCTGGCTTATTAAGTTATCAACACTGCCTTAAGATATTATTTAAACAGTTTTAGTTAAGAAAATTGAAACAGAAAGAAAATGAATTTAAGTGACGTCATTCTCCCACCAGGTGGCGCATTTTGGAAGGCACCGACCCGGACCACGCCACCCTGGTGTCCAAAGTGCACGCCCTCCAGAAGCAGCTGATTCAGAAGGTGTCCCAGATGGACGCCAGGGAGGTGGAGCTGCGGGAGAAGGAGCAGCTGATCGGGCAGCTGAGGGAGATGCTCGGGAGGCGGACGGACGCTGCAGCTGAGGGGCAGCTGGCGGACTGCAAGCGGGAGCTGAGGTCCCGGACGGAGAGGCTCAAGTGCCTCGTCTCCGAGAGGAACATGTTCGAGAACCTGGTGGAGAAGTACCGGCGGGAGACGACAGCCTTGCGAGACCAGCTCAGAAAATACAAAATGGCGGAGTTCGAAGGGAAGAAAATGGCGCGAAAGTGAGAACGTCTGGAACTGCTGAAAATAAAAATGAATGATTTTTTGCTGTTCTTCCTTTAATGGCCCTTTCTAAGAGTATTCTGCGAAATTCGAAAAAAAAAAATGTTTTTGTGCTCAATATTAATTAATTTGCTAAAAACACCATGTCACCAAAAATACAACTTTCGGTTCATTTCATTGCCCACATCATTTAAAACACACGCTGAAATTCTTATGTAAAATACCTCTAGTGTAGTATATTTTGAGAAAAAGAGAATTTGCAGTAAATGCTAATGGAATTAAGTAAAACTTTTAACACTCTACACAAATCTGTAATGCAGCCATCCTATTTTTCTTTGTACATAAGTCATAGAAATATAATTAAGAATGATACAAACCAAATATAGCACAATTGAATTTTTTCTAAAAACACCCATAAATGAAAAAGTATATTTCACCAACAATAAAACTTTCGGTTCCTTTCATTGCCCGTATCGTTTGAAACACGCTTAAATTTGTATGTCAATACCTCTATTAGTTTTTAAGATATCATGTTAACGGTGCAAAAGTTTTATGAAAATGAAATTTTGAAAAAACTGTTAAAGGCAAATTTTAGTTGAAAAATATGTGATCTTAGGGGTTAGGTGAGGTCTTCCTTTTCTTACAAAAGTGAAACTATTTGTGGAAAGAAATGTCTGGAGTACAAGAATTAATAAGAGTTTTTTTTAAAAATTGCCAATGTGGTTGATAATCAGTGTTTAAAACACTGGTTATCGACCACATTGGCGATTTTTTAAATAATTCTTATTATTTTAGGCACTCATGACTTTTCTCTTCCTAAAACAGTTTGTCTTTTCTAAGAAAAAGAAGGCCTGGCCTATCATTCAGTGTAACATATTTTTCAACTAAAATTTGCCTTTAACAGTTTTTTCAAAATTTCATTTTCATAAAACTTTTGCACCGTTAACATGATATCTTAAAAACTAATAGAGGTATTGACATACAAATTTAAGCGTGTTTCAAACGATACGGGCAATGAAAGGAACCGAAAGTTTTATTGTAGGTGAAATAATTTTTCATTTATTGGTGCTTTTAGAGCAATTAAGTTGTAAATTTATGGTTAAAAAGCATATATGCGCATATTTTTGCTTCTTTGGATATCAAAATGTTTCTTAGATTTTGGTTCATTTCATTCATCATCGTATTCCATAACTTACTTGCAAAGAAAAATATTTTGGCTGCGTTACGATTTTGTGTACGGCGTAAACAGTTTTGAGTTTTACGAGGAGAATTGAGAGAAAAAATAAAATACAATGTTTTGACAGATGTCTAAAAAAGGAAGAGTCCCTTTCGACTTTATTCCTAATCCGGAAATTAAAATACTATCCACTTATAATTCAAATAATATCTGGACATGGGAGATTTCCTGCCTTTTTCCAAAGATTTAGAAGAAAGCATGAAAATCAATGCATTTGTGGAGAAATGGGTAAGGTTCACTACTATTTAACGGATTGTATGGAGATCTCAGAGTGAAGGAAGGACCTGAAGACGGGTAATAATGATTTACAGTACAGCACTGATGGTACCGGGTCATCTCAAAACACTGGATGTCAAAGATGGACAGTTTCATTCCAGTTGTTTGAGAGAGTGCAGGTGGGGAGGAAGACGGCTATTAACCACCCCGAAAGGAATGCTAGTTTGACAGATCGGTCAGTGTAAGGCTGAACCATACTTTTTCAGCAATCGACCCCAACAAATGCTGTATGTCTGCTGTATGCAAGAAGAAGAAGGTGTGAACAGTTTTGGTGAAATTTCATTCAAATTGGCTACACATTTTCCCTTTTCTCGAAATATATTATGTATTCAAATAATTGTTTTTGTATTTATAATGTTTATTATTGACAATACGTCTAAAAACCATAAATAGTTTCAAAAAAATTCCAATTTTTCAAAAATTTTCATTCGAACGAAATCGGTTATTTTAAGGAAATAAATAAAGTGGTTTTTGGTTTCTTTGGAAGCAGAGATAAATATGCCAACTGTCAATAAAAAGAACGTTCTGCGTTTGAATAAACACAAAAGAAAGTGCGAGGTAAAAACCGTTGAAAGGGTGTTCAAACTCTGAAGAAAATTTGCCTTTAAGAGTATCAGTGCGTGCAGATGTTTTTAATGGGTGTATATTTCGGTCACCAAATTGATCTCTGATTAAAACTTTTTTGTTTCATGCAGTTCAGTGGCCTTAAAAAAAGGATCACAAAGTAACGGCGAAATGGATCGCTTTGATACCAAACGGAGGGAAAAATTGAATGAATTTTACAATTCAAATTTTGCAGTAGTTTACCGTATTATCTCAGACGAAACATTGCTTTAAATCCACTTCAAAGAACGCATTGCTCTGATTAAATTAAATAGAGCAAAGTAGTATTGTATATAGAGCAAAGTATAATTGCAAAGAAGTATCTTAAGGAATACAAGTACGTTAAAAACACTAGATATCGAACAAATTGGCGAATTTATCATTATTATTATTTCTTGTAGCTCAAACTTTCCTCTTTCCAAAACAGTTTATCTTTTCTAGGAAAAGGAAGGCCTGAGCACAGGGTCACAGATTTTTTTCAGCTAAAATTTGTCTTTCACTTCTATTTTCTCGAAGCTTTAATTTTTATAAAAATTCTCCACCGTCAACATGATATCTCAAAAACTTATAGAGGTATTTATATAAGAATTTCAGCACGTGTTTTCAGTAATATGAGCAACGAAATGAACTAAAAGTTTAATTGCTGGTGGAATACTTTTTCCTTTATAGGTGTTTTCAGAAAAATGAAGTTGTGAATGGATGAAAAAAAATGCATATATACGTATATTTTTACCATCACTTCTTTACATCTCAACATTTCTTTTAGATGTTGATTCATTTCATTCATTAGATTCTATAACTATTGTACAAAGAAAAACAGGATGGCTGCATTACCATTTTGTGTAGAGAGTTAACCATTTTGGTTAAAATTCATCAAAATTTCCTACAATTTTTCCCATTTCTCAAAATATATAATATTTACTACAAAAATAAATACTTTCAGTAATAAAACTTTTCAGTTATTCCTTAATTTAGGCGTAAGGTATTTAAACGTTGAAAAGGTCGATTTTCGCAAAACATGCAATTTTCGAAAAAAAAAAATTCTTTTATTGATAGACCCGTCTTTGAGCTATCCAAAACAGGTTTACTTTTGTCTCTACGTTCATTAGAAGTCAAGATATTAAGAGTTTCGTTTTGATCGGTAAACCGGAAGTAGCAATTTAAAGAGTCAAAAACATGCTAAACATGCTTTGTATTAACATAAATTTATATTTAAATACAGAAATATTTGGCACAGAAAAACGCAAAATGTTAATAATTGTTTTTACGGAGTTTTATGAAAATTTGCACCTAAACATGTCTTTGTTGGGCTCTGAATTCTCAGATAAAGAGTATTTATGTCTGTAACACATTTTAACGGAGGTTTTATAGGATTATTAAGAATCCTTAATTTTGTTGGAGTGCAAATTCAATTGAAGAATTTGATTGAGATCGACAAAAACGGAATATATCAATTTAAGCAACTGTCACTGCCAAATGAAAAAATTGCCAGAAAAAAGTTTTAATGATTAGAAAAGGAAAAATTATTAAGAAATTAGCAAAAAGAAGGTATAACGTATAAATGTGGGGGATTTTAAGTACACACGCCCATCATTTACTATTAAAATGTTACTGTACACTTTAAATGCATTTTTCTCAAAACTGATTTTTACTCATTTCTTGCACACTTCAAATGAAATGACGCGAAATATAATGATCATATTACTATGAAATTCGATGGATATTGTCTTTATACAATTTTCTAAAAAAATAATTAAAAGAATTTAGATCGAGTGAATAGTTTTTATTTTACAAACTATTGTTTGAATGATAATGTCACCATTTTATTAAACATTTCATGATAATTGTTTGACTGGGTGTAAAATTTTAATGTATCATTCGAACCATACGATTGTATTCATTTCCTAGACAATGCCGATTATTTGGGTGTAAGTTAAGTTAGGGTGATAGTAATAGTTTTTGGTGTTGCTAATTTGAATTTATATTGGAATTTATTTAAAGTTATGCCATTAAAATGCCTATTTTCAAAAAGTGTTAATTTCAAATATTGACATCCTATTACTAATTTCGAATAGTCAGAAATATGATTAAAGTATGTCTACAATCGTGTTTTTCTCAAAAAGTGGTGCCAACTATTACAACAAAATGAAACTAAATATGGAATAGTAAGGGCCGCTCATTAAATCTCTACATATATATATATATATATATATATATACGAACGTAGATTTCACTTTTACGTCTTTTTAAATTTGTAATTGTGAAATGGTTTATCTTGACAGAAAATGTCTAATTAAAAGTACTTTTTTATTTTCAGCAGCGCAGATAGAAGTCTCCAAAAACAAATTGTTACAAAGGCAATGATCTGACATTATTTTTGAAACTTAACATAATTTTCTTTTAAGATAATTCATTCAAGTTTGGAATATTGAGTAAAAATGTCTCTTTAACAGTTGATTTCAGATTCAGATTTTGAAACCAGGGTCTTATCAGTTCCTTAATCTACCAGCGGGCGCGCGTATGTGAGAGATACACTAGAGATGAATTTCATTTTATACCTTCAGATCTGGAGGCACTGAAAACGCCTGTCTTTGGCTATTTGTTCCCCTCCCTTCGGCATTCTTTCAAATGTCGTCGTCAGTTTGTGGTGTTAATAGGTATCTGCGATCAGATATTTGTATTTAGATACGCGCGACCGTTCAGGTAATTTTTATCACATCTGATTTTTTATGTTTTTACAAATAAATCCGTATTGTTTTAGACTGGCGACAGCTGGAAAATGCACTTACGAAGGAAAATGTTGAGAAAAAAAAAAGACCCAAGTCTTTACAAAGTGGCTAAAATGAAAGGTGCTAAAGAGAAAAGCCGAAATAGGTATTGAAGAAGTGGAAGATGCGACGTCAGGGAAAAACCTTGCCAAAAAGAAAAGCTGACTATAATAACGGGGTTCGGTTGTGAGATTTGACAGAAATTTATATGTTTGGAGCACACTAAACACATTTGCTCCAATTGCAATAAAAAATTGAAATAATGACACTATTTTCTTCCTTTTCATATCTAACTTTCAATTACTTTTTTCTTTTTATTCATAAATTCTGTATTTTTGCACTTCTATATTTTATATACAAATTGTTCTGTTAAAATATCGGTAATTTCATTTATATTATTTTTAAATTCATTCAGTTAACCTGTGGTCATTTTATATTGTTATTGCAATCTATGTTTATATTGTTTCTGCTTCTTTTGAAGTAAAAAATGTTTAAAGTGATTTGAATTATTAATCCTAAGCTATTTACTATATAAAATTTTAATCGTGACGCTTTTGAAAATTTGCAGTTTACTATAGCGTATGTGGGAAATACGCGCCGCCTTTCATGTTGGTTTGACGCCCTCGCCCGCTGGAAGGTTAACATAACTTTTGTTAAAATTGTCTTCCACTGATTCGATAAGAATGCGAACATGGCGACATCTCTCTGATAAAAATAATCGCCCGAAAGTCTATTCTCGAAAACTGACTCACAAATTTTCAAGATTCGAACAGCATTCACTCATTCATCATTCTTCAGATTTTCAATAAAAAATAATGATTCAAATCTTAAATTGAGGCAAATGTAAAATTGATGAAAATAAGCATTTATTAATGAAAGCGAGCCAATGGACGAGACATTGCAGCAACATAACCACGTAGAAACGTATATACAGTAAAAGTTCCTTCTTCGCGCTTCCTTCGTTCGCGTTTTCACTCTTCGCGGATTCAAAAAATGAGACCCCATTCCTCAATGCGCGGCTAAACATTTCTTTATTCGTGGATTCAATAAGTACATGCACAACAATAAAAGGATTCTAACTCAACATCCTTTGCAAATGCCGTCCAATGGACTCATAAAAAAAGCAAAATAGATCTCATTACGACTTTGCCAGAAGTATGTTGTTCAATGCAAACATAGCCGAAATCGCGAATGGAATAGGACGAGATGGATTCGACAGATCGAATCAAATGACATTCAGGAATGGCTTGAATCGCAAGATAAAGATCTGACTGAAACCGACTCGGAGGACATGTTCAATTCACAACCCATTGAAGAAGAGGCTTCCACAAGCACTGGAAACGTGACATTCAATTTGACATTCATTTTTCGAAAATCTTAGTGAAGGTTTAAGAATGGCAAATGAGCTTTGCGATTTCTTTATGAACGTCTATGGAACGAAGTCTTATTTTGAAGAGGCAAATTGCACATGCGACTGCTGCGTATCCGTATGAAAGGAAGGAGCTTTTAAAAACTGCAGAGCAAGGGAAAATGACAAAATTCTTCTAACCATTGCCTAAGCCTTAAGAGAATGAATCAAAATGTTCAAAAACTTCGATTAAATTGATTTTTTTATACACTGATGGAAAAAAAAAATCCCTACTCTAGGAAAGAGCTATGCTAGATAAACGAAATTTGGTAAGCGTGTTTATACATCTGAAAGATGACGTCGATTCAAATTTCGAGCTACGCGCGTAAATATGGCGCTAGAAGCGACACTATGAACATGCAAATGAGGTTTGCTTTAAATAAGCGCTGTAAGGTTCGTGATCGTTATTTACAGTTGAGATTTGATGTAGTGGGTTAATGTTAGTCAAAGATGCCTCTGAGAAGACGAAGAAGCCATTATCAACAGCTCACTGAGTTTGAACGAGGTCGTGTTGTAGGGTTAGAGAAAGTGGGTTTTCTTTCCGCGATATTGCTGAAAGACTTGGCAGGAATGTATCCACTGTGCATGAGTATTGGCTGCAGTGGTCAAGGGAAGATACTGCTCAAGAAGACCAGGCTCCGGGCGGCCACGTGGTACTACTGAGAGGGAAGACCGTCGTATTCGGCGTATGGCTGTGGCTAATCGTACTGCGTCTGTAGCTGAAATTCGAGCTGCAGTTGGCACCACAGTGATACAATGAACTGTTACAAATCGGTTACTTCAAGGACAGCTCCGAGCCAGACGCCCTGTACAGTGCATTCCACTTACTCCAAACCACTGCCGCTTGCGACGTGAGTGGTGTCAAGCTAGAGCTTATTGGAGGACGGAGTGGAGATCTGTTGTTTTATCTAATGAAAGCCGGTTCTGCCTTGGTCGCAGTGATAGCCGTTTGTGGGTTAGAAGGAGGCCAGATGAACGCCTGCTAATGACCTGTCTGCGGCCTAGACACACAGGGCCTACTCCTGGAGTTATGGTTTGGGGAGCAATTTCGTATGACAGCAGAGGCACTCTCGTGGTTATCCCACGCACCCTGACTGCAAATTTTTAAGTCAGTCTAGTGATACGACCTGTTGTGCTGCCATTCATGAACAGCAGTCAAGGGGGTGTTTTCCACCAGGATAACGCTCGCCCTCATACCGCTGTTGTAACCCAACATGCTCTACAGAGTGTCGACATGTTGCCTTGGCCTGCTAGATCACCAGATCTTTCTCCAATCGAGCACGTATGGGTCATCATTGGACGACAACTCCAGCGTCATCCACAACCAGCATTAACCGTCCCTGCATTGACCGCCCAAGTGCAACAGGCTTGCATTCAAAATTCTGGCGGTTACACCGGTTACTAATGTACCAACATTTCACATTTGAAATGGCTTTTCTCGCCAATGGCTCTACCTGTGATCTTGAAACTTTAATCAATTAAATATGTTACCTAGACAAATGTATGCCTAGAATTTCATTACTGTACAATAATTTTTTCTTGGTGTTGGGATTTTTTTTCCATCAGTGCATATTTGTTACATAGGAACGCATCCCCTATAATCCCCTATAAATGATCCTTTCGTATTCACGGTTTCTGTACTCGCGGCATATTTATGGAACGTATACCCCGTGAATAAAGAGCTTTTACTGTACAAACAAAAGCAAACACTATTTTCCAAAGATCCGATAACTAAGGCAAATAGAGATAACGTCAAGATTGTTCCAATAGTAGAAAAAAATCTGGTCGAAGTTCGACTTTTTCTGCCGATATCAAGCAATCATTAAAAGGGTGTGTCATAGAAAAAAACGCTGACATTTTTAACACATATGGACGTTAAAGACACATTTTAGCTTAAAAATATGCTTTGTTTCAAATTCCCCTGGATGAAAAGTCGGGCCTTAATTTTCATAGAAAATATTAATTATTTTGGGAAGAGGAAAGTCTGAAAAAGAAAAGAAATAATAATTTAAGGTAAAAGTGTAAAATAACGTGCCCCTTGATGCGCCAAGGATGCCAAGTCGCCAATAAAGATGGCGGACAAAATAAACAAACACTTCTTTTAATTAGTTATGGTTACAAATTTATGCATTAAATTTATTATCTTTACTGATAAGTACTAGAATTTTGATTTTAATTTGAGATTTATTTAATCTTTTATTTCGATTTTTATTAATTTTTTTTAACCTTTGGGATCACTATCGCTTTTTATCTTAATTTAGTAGAAGTTTTTCAAATCGGCTGAGCCGCTTTGTTGTGTAGTATAGCGAGCAGATTCTAGAACACGCGATGCCTGTCGGCCTCTGAAGAAGGCACCAGGCAGAATTTTATAACCTAAAAAAACATCCCAGGGCTTTGCTACCGACGGGAACGGGAATTTAGTAGCTTTGCTAGCACATTGAACATGAGGACAGTGTGGGATAACAGGAACAGTAAGTACAAACAAGTATCCTTACCTAAATTCCTCAATTAAAATATATATATATTCCACTCTCCCTTCATTGATGCTGCAGATTTACCCGACATCCATTCTTGCACAATTGCCTACGTCACAAATTACACTGATGGAAAAAAAGTCCCAACACCAAGAAAAAATTATTGTACAGTAATGAAATTTTAGGAATACATTTGTCTAGGTAACATATTTAATTGGTTTAAAGTTTCAAGATCATAGGTAGAGCCATTGGCGAGAAGAGCCATTTCAAATGTGAAATGTTGGTACATTAGTAACCGGTGTAACCGCCAGAATTTCGAATGCAAGCATGCAAACTTGCATGCATTGTGACGTACAGGGGTCGGATATCAGTTTGTGAGGTGGAGTTTCATGCCTGTTGCACTTGGGCGGTCAATGCAGGGACGGTTAATGCTGGTTGTGGATGACGCTAGAGTTGTCGTCCAATGATGTCCCATACGTGCTCGATTGGAGAAAGATCTGGTGATCTAGCAGGCCAAGGCTACATGTCGACACTCTGTAGAGCATGTTGGGTTACAGCAGCGGTTTGAGGGCGAGCGTTATCCTGTTGGAAAACATCCCTTGACTGCTGTTCATGAATGGCAGCACAACAAGTTGTATCATTAGACTGACGTACAAATTTGCAGTCAGGGTGCGTGGGATAACCACGATAGTGCTCCTGCTGTCATATGAAATTGCTCCCCAAACCATAACTCCAGGAGTAGGCCCTGTGTGTCTAGGCCGCAGACAGGTCATTAGCAGGCGTTCATCTGGCCTCCTTCTAACCCACAAACGGCTATCACTGCGACCAAGGCAGAATCGGCTTTCATCAGAAAACACAACAGATCTCCACTCCGTCCTCCAATGAGCTCTAGCTTGACACCACTCACGTCGCAAGCAGCAGTGGTTTGGAGTCAGTGAAATGCACTGTACAGGGCGTCTGGCTAGGGGCTGTCCTTGAAGTAACCGATTTGTAACAGTTCGTTGTGTCACTGTGGTGTCAACTGCAGCTCGAATTTCAACTACAGACGCAGTACGATTAGCCACAGCCATACGCCGAATACGACGATCTTCCCTCTCAGTAGTACCACGTGGCCGCCCGGAACCTGGTCTTCTTGAGGCAGTACCTTCCCTCGACCACTGCCGCCAATACTCATGCACAGTGGATACATTCCTGCCAAGTCTTTCCGCAATATCGCGGAAAGAAAACCCACCTTCTCGTAGCCCTACAACACGACCTCGTTCAAACTCAGTGAGCTGTTGATAATGGCTTCTTCGTCTTCTCAGAGGCATCCTTGACTAACTTAACCCACTACGTCAAATCTCAACTGTAAATAACAATCACGAACCCTACAGCGTTTATTTAAAGCAAACCTCATTTGCATGTTCATAGTGTCGCTACTAGCGCCACACTTACGCGCGTAGCTCGAAATTTGAATCGACGTCATCTTTCAGATGTATAAACACACCTACCAAATTTCGTTTATCAACACAGCTACTTCCTAGTGTTGGGATTTTTTTTTCTATCAGTGCATTAATGGAACGAACGTTACAGCAGCAAAAGAATGACGAGAACTTCGAAGAATTCCCTTGCAGCTGTCTTTTAATGCGAGAACGCAGACGATTTTTCAAAGTGCATACTAACAATTGAAAACAAATATTTCCCATTCATATTTACATTAAAAAAATTGAATTAAATTTCGTATTAATTGTAAAAAAAACCCCTTCCAATTATAATATAGAGCAAAATTCAAATAATCTGAAATCGATATTTTAAATTTATCATAAAACAGTTGTAGTTCATGCACAACTCAACTATTGCAAAAAGCAGTAAACAAAACAGAATTAGGGTTGCTGGATGAAAGTCGGGTTACCATATTGGCTAGAAACTCGGGGGTACACTACGCCACACTTCACCCTATATAAAGATGAGATATCGTGTTAACTGTGGAGAACTAGAATGAAAATGAAAGTTTTGAGAAAATGGAAGTTAAAGAGAAATTTTAGCTGAAGAATATGCTTTGTTTAAAATTCCCTTGGATGATAGGTCAGTCCTTAATTTTCCGAGAAAAGATAAATTATTTTGGGAAGAGGAAAGTATGAAAGAGTAAAGAAATAATTTAAAGGGAAAAAAAATCCAACATAGTCGATTACCAGTGCTTTTAATGTAGTCAGATACTTTGACCATTCATCTATACTTGTAATAAAGCTCAATGTGTGAGTGCTGGCGCTCCACAGGACAGACCGTTGGACCTACAGCTACCAAATTTGGTACATGTATACCTTGGAGGTGCACCTCGGAGCCCTTTACTCGAATTTTTAATTATAATTGGGATTCATTAAAATTGAAGCGAAATGTCGACGTTTTCTCGCAATCACTTTCGAAAATATGATCGCACAAACATAATTTTTACTTCCATATAAAGATTTAAAAAAAAAAATTAGCTTTCTAATGGTATCAGTGTTTTAATGTATAACCTAAGCTTCTATTTGCAACGAATTTTTAAAGAAATATTTTAACCATGTTTTTCAACAACATATTTCGGACAAAACGATAAAATTGAATCTGCACGAGCACGTCACTTATCAGCGTGTTGCCATCATATTGACTGAAGTTCAAATTAAAAAAACAACTATTATTGCAAATCAAATCTAAAGAAATGCAACTTTTAGCACGTGACTGGATAAAATTAAAAAAAACATAAAACGGGATATTTTCTAAAAAAATAAATGCAAAGCAAAGGTTTCTATAATCGTCTGCAGCATCTAAATAATTAATTCAACAAATCTTCTTTGTTTACCGTATACCTGATTGAATTTAGACAGGATATGCATTGAAATCCGACTTAATGGCAAATTTCTATAATCGTTTGCAATATCTGCATGATTAATTCAATAATTTTTTTCCATTATAAAATGTGATAGTTTGTAAAAAAATAAATGCAAAGCCAAGGTTTCTTTAATAGTTTGCAACAAAAGGCTTCTATAATATTAGGAATTACTTGACTATCGAAGTTTAAATAGATTTTGCTGAGAAGTTATGAAGAGAGCAAGGCACAAAAGTATTTAATTGAACATTTTAGAGTGCATTACTCCTGGCGAACCAGCTAGTCGCCAAAGGCGACTAGTAAAACTTAAAAGACACTACATCACAGCGTAACAGCCTTTTTAAAAATCATCTCTGAATACACACTTTTTCGAACTGCATCAAGAACCATTTCCAGTCATTCCATTGCTGGTAAAAAGCGCTCTTTCCCCTTGAACTACATTTGAGCTGTGAAACGACATCTAATTGACCTTGACCCCGAACACCGACTGGCTAAACAGAATGATTAACTGCGTCCGCAATCCGGAAGATCGCCGCCCTTGGAGGGGGGTGCTCGAATCGTTCCAACCTTCCATCCGAATTGGCGGTGAAGGCCATTTTTGTTTATCTCCCTTCTCCGAGCAGAGAATTCGAGGCGGGATCTTTGACCAATCTGCGGTGTCCGCACAACCACCTGTTAAATCGCATCCTCCATTGCTGGAGGAAATATTTCGAAGAGACGGGACGGCGTGTTTGAAGTATGTGTGCAGAGAAGATGAATTTGGAGTGATAAAAAAGAAGTGCTCAACTTTGCTAAGGCACGAATCGGATTTTCTTCGTTTATTTCTCCCCTTTCACTGCTTCAGCTGAGTGGTGCAGATTCCGTTCGCACTCCATTTTCTCCATTCCCATGCTTGAAATAATTAAAATTGCAACTATATACCCCCTTTTGTATTTTATTATACCAAAACGTTCCCCAATAAACGCTCTACAAAATGATGTAAATATCTACAATATTCGTGAACTATCTCTGCGGGTTTTTGTGGTTCAAACATGGAGACATGTATATGTATATATATATATATATCGTTTATCTTATATTGCTAATTTCTGTAATTCATCTGTATTTTAGTAATAGCTTTCATAATAGTAGCTATTCATCCCCTAAAGTTCAAATACATTTTTTAAAACTTGCAGTGGATGACACTCGACGTTAATAAAGTTTTTTTTTTTTTTTTCCAAATATTAATTCATTCATTAAATTTTTCCAGTCATTTCTATTTGGCCGCCAAATTTGTCACCAAGCTCTGAGATGACTTGGTGACGCTCGATTATAAATAATATGATAAATAAAAATAATATAAGAAAATAAGCAGAGATGGAATTAATTTTTTTCATTCTTTGATTTATTAATATTATTTATTTATTGAGATTTTTAAAAGAATCATAACAATTACTAAAATTATTTTATATTTATTTCAACTGTTTTAAAAAAATTAATAAGTAAATGTTCATCACCACATTTACTTAAAAAATATATCGTTTTCTTTTTCTGTTTTCACTTCGATCCATTTACTTCATATGAATTTTTATTACCGTCTCTCCGAATTCGAATTTATGAAATTATATTAATGATTTGATTCCTTCCTTCCAGAAGTTCGCGACGCATTTCCGCCGGAAATACTCAACAAAAAAGAGGAACCTCCCGGAGTTTCTAACAGGGGACCGAAAAGAATACAAAAAAATCTAGAAGGGGATTCTTTCCGGAAATGCTGCTTTGAGAAAACGCCGACAGGTGATCAACACGGCGGAAGCACACAAAAAAAATCGGTTTTTCCGCGCTGACTGGGAACTGGGCATCGTTGCATGTCGCGTGAGAGCACTTTTCGTAGCAACGCGTGGTGACATGCGCACTGAGAACGAAATGTGGTGACTCGTCAGAAACCGAAAAAATCGATGCTTTCATTTTTAAAGTCGAATAGTTTTAAAAACTAATATACATATGGGTGTGTGTAACCACACACACACACACACACACACACACACACACACACACACATATATATACACATATATATATATATATATATATATATAAAAGTAAATTGTAAATATATGCATAGGAATACAATGGAATCATAATTACAACAAATAGAAAAAGAATCCAGCCTGAAGACTTTTTCAAGGGTCACCCTCAGGCAAGAGTTCAAAATAAGGGATCTTTTCGGTGAGGCATCGATGGACAATGGTCAAAAGTATTGACACCTCGTGACCCGAAAATCCCCCGAAAATTTAAGCCGAAGACACTTTCCATTTAATAGCAAAGACACAAAACAACATTAAAATCATCATCAAATGAAGTGAGAATATATACAAAAATATATGAAATAAACTAACATAAGAATATACAAGGAAAGATCACACCAGCAACAGGCGAAAAAATTCCAACTATGCTATCCTATCCGCTATCCGATTTCATTACTGTGAAGAATAATAATAAATGGAAGTTCTGAGCGCCATCTATTGATTTATTATCCGAAAGTCTATTTTATTTTTACGCTAAAGAAATAATATTTCAGCATTTCCATTTTTAAATTTTAATGAAATTATTTGTTGCTTTTATAAATGAAACAATGAAATTTTGTTAATATAAATTGTTTTAATTTTAATTCTATTCATTTTATATAATTTAGAATATCTCTCTAAGCCGTAAAAACAAGGAATTCTTGAAAAAGTAAAAACCAAAAAATCCCCAAACATTAATTCTTAAAAATTTTTTTTCATAGTTTTAAGTTAAGTTTTTAATTTTGCAATTGGAGGGAAAAGCTCAAATGCTGCTAAATTCAAGCAGAATGCACGAATAAGTAATCAATCGTAAAAGGATTTAATAATTTTAAAAAAAATTGAAAATTCATCATAAATTAAATTATTTTGGAAAACGAAACTAAAAATTTTCTTGGAAACGAAAAAAATTACGTCAAAATCGAAATTAAAATTTAATTCCGAATTAATCTACAAAAATCAAACAAACCTAAAAGCTAAATGAAACAATACCTATTTATGAAGCAACCCTAAATTAGAATAATTTAGGAAATTATTCCAATTACGAATTA
>JAPMOQ010045014.1:56951-98127 GCA_026543055.1 Argiope trifasciata
GACAATACACTCATGTAACGCATGTAAAAACGCTTTTTGTTCCAAGGAACATTTCGAGAATTTTCACAAAGATTTGTCATTTTAATTTTCCTATTTTTACAAATTTTTGTAACGCAGCCATTTTGCAACCCTCCTGTTTTCACCCTTCAGTTAACTGCAGACGAAATGAATCCAAAATGTTTTTATTCAATCCCAATAAAAGAAAACATACCTTATGATGTTTCCTGATCTGGTTACTCTGGTCGTACACCTGAAGAAGCCATGTATATACACGAGGTGACAATGGGATTTTGCCCAATACATAGCATGTATCCACCAGTGGTGACATGGTGCGCAAGGGGTTAAATTTCGCATCTTTCATCTGATTTCATTAAAGATAAACTTTTCAATACGACATTTATTATTATTGAACTCTTATCCTTAATAAATTTTCACATCTAATTCATTCATTCGGTTCCGATTATTAGATCACACTCTTCTTATATATATATACTAGCCGCCTTTAGCGACCAGCTGGTTCGCCATGAATAATGCGTTATAAATTCTCAATTAAATACTTCCATACCTTGCTCTCTTTAGAACTTATCAGTCAAATATATTTAAAACTCAAACTTCGATAGTCACTTGACTCCTGTTATTAGAGAAACCTTACGATTATTTGTTCATTGTACTATATACCTCTAGTCACGTGCTAAAAGTTGAATTTCTTTAGATTTAATTTGCATTGATAGTTTTTTTAAAATTTGAACATCCGTCAATAGGATGGCAACACGCTGATGAAACCTTATTTTTTCCACTTTGTGCTCGTGCTCATTAAATTTTATTGTTTTGTCCGAAATATAGTATTGAAAAACATGGTTAAAATATTTCTTTAAAAATTCGCTAAAAATAGAAGCTTGAGTTATGTATTAAAGCACTGATACCATTAAAAAGCTCATTTTTTTATATCTTTAACTTCATGTAAAAATCATGTTTGAGCTATCATATTTTCGGAAGTGATAGCGGAAAAACGTCGACATTTCGCTTCAATTTTAATGAATTCAAATTCTAATTAAAAATTCGAAGAAAGGGCTCCGAGGTGCACCTCCAAGGTATACATGTACCAAATTTGGTTTGCATTCTGTTTTCAGGCAGAAGTAACCCATTTTTAAAAATGATGCAATTAAAAAAAAGAAGCCGCTACAAATTAGGAAATAAAATATTTGGATTCAATAAATTCCGAATTTCAGTTTCATTTTTAAAACTAAATATAGAATAGAACACTGAAAACTTTTACGTCTGCAGTTTTACTTTCAACATACCACATCATTTTTAACAATAGGTTACTTCTGTCTGAAAAAATGATGCAATTCTTTTTTTCAAACCATTACAAATTAGGAAACAAAATATTTGGATTCAATACATTCCGAAGTTTCGTATAAAAGGCATGATTTGTATTTTATAAAATAAAATATCACTCGTTATTTTTTCAAAATTTGCGGTTTTGATGAATTTGGTATCATAACATTAAAAAAAAAAAGCGTCGAATATAAAATTCCCTCTGTTGATTAAGACAAAGATTTTACCTGAGGATTTAGTTTTATTAACGTTCCGTTGTAAGGGCTAATTTGGCACGGACCTAGTCATTTTGAACCGCGGTTGAAGGACGGCACCTGAGCTGGCACCCCCCTCTCTACACCAACGGGATGACCTTTGACCTGACACATTGAACGTGCAAAGACCCCCTCACACGACGGTTCTTCAGTGGAATCGAGTCTCGAACTTGCAGCCCTCCGGTTCCGAGACCTTACCACCAGGCCACAGAGAAATCTGAGAAGCATTTGAGGTGCAAAGGAGTGATGGGTAAAAGTATACATGCATTTTTTCCATCAATTCATCACTTAATTTGCTAAAATCCCCTAAACCAACTTTTGGTTCATTTCATTGGTTATATTATTTAAAACACACGCTGAAATGTTTGTGTAAATACCTCAATTAGTTTTTGAGATATCATGTTACAGATGGAGATTTTTTATGAAAATTAAAAGGGGAGTGAAAGACAGATTTTAGCTGTCAAAATATGTTCTGTTTAAAATTCCACTGGACGATAGGTTTCGCCTTCCTTTTCCCAGAAAAGATAAACTGTTTTGGAAAGAGAAAAGTCAGACCTACAAGAAATAACAATATATATTTTTTAAATTCACTAATGTGGTTGATAACTAGTGTTTTCAATGTAGTCGGACACCTTGAACGGAGTTAAACATCGCCTCAAATGGAATTAAGATAGATTTGGAATGAATCTTATCTGCACATTTGGCGGTAACTGATATTTCAGTTATCGCCAAATAGATACAGATGAAAAATTGTTTCGTAATACATGCTCTGTATCACGATCTAGAAAATATTTTGTGGGTAAGCAGCTAGCTTTCTCTTTTTAATGATTATTTCACGGTTGACGAACTCCAAATGAGGCAATTCGAAATCGAGTCATTCGGGGAAAATAATCGCCATCACTTCAATGCAACCTCTTGTTCAATTTGAGATTAATCTTCAGCTTTTGAAGAGCGCGTGTTTTGGTCTCGCATCGAAGCAAATTAAAAGGATTTCTATTTGAGCCCAATTAATTTAAAATTTAATTTCGAAGTTGTATTGTAACTAGCTACTACCCGCGACTCGGTTCGCGTGGACATTTTGATGTATATGAACGAAAAGCTATCAAATAGGGGCAAATCAAATTAAAATTAACCTAAAAACGATACATTTTAAAGTATAAGTGTGAGCGAAAACTATGTAAGATAAATACAATTTAATAACAAAAGCAGACAACGAACGTAAAAACAATTTATTTACATTGTATACTCAAAATAAAACAAAAAACCAAATCATATCCGGTCAAATCCATTTTATGTATGGATCGAGATGGAGATAGCTAGGACAATATCACAACACATTATTTTTAAACTTTTAATTTTATATAAAAACACAGTGATCAGCAATCCCGGGAAAACTTTCAACGCAAGCTGGCGTAGGCACATGTAACTTTCCTACGCCCTTTGGAGAAACGCAATGCAGATTAGAAATTTCTTATTTCCTTTATTCTATTTTCTTTTCATTTAAAAGTACTTCGGAATGAATTCGAAAGATCGATTCATGAACAACATTTCATTTTAAATACATCAAACACTGAGAAAAAATAAACAGAACAGTAGAGATTTGCTAAGCTAAATCTCTACTCTGTCAGGAAAAAAAAAATGGTCTTTCTCATTTTTGGCGGCATTTGGCCTCAGTTTTTTAGCGCGATAATTAGTTTTTGGTGAAAAAAAAAGGAACCGGAATAAAAAGTAGCCCCTGTTCTATTCGTGACTCTTTGTGCCGAATTTCCCCCAAATCCGTTCTGGCGTGATGGAGTCACAAACATCCAAACCTTCTCATTTATAATAGTAGTATGGATGTAAGTTTCAGCAGTCGACCACCGCAAATCCTGCTGCGTTCAGTGGTGGCGGTGCTTTTGCTTGCTATCTTTTTATCTCGTCGTGAAAAAGTTTGTACGTTCGCTCAAAATCCTATCAAACTGCGTGTGGATGTGACGGAGCCAGGTCGAAGTGTTGCCAAACAGCAATCAACAAATTCAGCCTCATTTTGCATCCACTTAAGCGTTTTATATATATGTTACCGTTAAAGTATATAATTCAGTTATTTCATAGAATAACTAGTTATTCCACGAAATCTCTGATCGTGACCGTTAAAGTGTGTCATATGTTATTCTTTCGAAACTTTAACGAGTTATTTCAGAGAATAACGATCTGCAGCCAGTTAAGGTGTAAAATAATCTATATCATATATCTCGCTTTCTAGCATAAGGTACATTCACGTTTCGTTTAACAATACGGAAAGTTTTGTAATAAAAGTAATGTTTTGAAAGTAATGTATTTGTTTTAGTAATAATGTTCTTTGTCATTCCAAGTGTCATTTTGTAATCCTTGTGGTAACAAATGATTTTATGGTACGTTTCCATAAATACGCTGCATAAATGAGATAAATGGCTTCTTTTTCATTTTAATTGTCTATCATTAGTTGATTTATAGAACACCTAGTTGTTTCATTTTATTTTACACTCTCTCATTAGTTAATTTATAGAATACCTAGTTATTCTCTTAAATAACTCGTTAAAGTGTCAGATGAATAACATATGACACACTTTAACGGACACGATCAGAGATTTCATGGAAGCAGTAGGTATTCTATGCAATAACTGCATTATATACTTTAACGGTAACATACATAACGTAACATGTATATAAAACGCTGATGTGAAGACAAAAGGAATCTGAATTTGTTAATCGCAGTTTGGCAACATCACCACGCGTTTTGATAAGATTTAATAAGATTATACTTTAGATTATATATTTGATAGATTATACTTTGATAAGATTATACTCTTTTGATAAGATTATGCTGTAACGGTAACGTATACATGGATTTTGAATAAATAAACGAAAAGCCCTAAAGACAAGTTTATGCACGGTCCCTCATTATTGAAGTTGTGAAACGAAAGGGGCCCCTCAAAGAAGTTTTTGCCCTGGCCCCAGTGAGGTCGAGTCGGGCCCTGCGCGCTTTGAAAGAGGAGCGAGACACATCGCACCTCCTCCCCCCCACACAGCGACGCACCGCAGTGCACGATGGAAAACTGGTTTCATTGTTTTTGTGAGCCGAAAGTCCGAACAATAAAATCTTTCTCCCTTTGAGGAAAAATTGTCTGCTGCGAGGTGACAGCGGGGGGAAGAGGGGGTGGTGTGGAAACAAGTTCTAGATTCTCCGATGTCGAGTGGTCGCATTTTCTTGGGGAAAGCGGCGCTCTTACGAACCTTCTTCTTGCATACAGCTGACCACCCCGCCACCACTGAACGTAGCAGTATCGACAGGATTTGTTGTGGTCGACTGCTGAATAAGTAGTGCACAGCCTGACATGGACCGATCCGTCAAACTAACACTCCTTTCGGGGTAGTCAATAGCCGTCTTTTTCCCCATCTGCACTCTCTCCAACAGTTGGAATGAAAGTGTCCATCTTTTGACATCCTATCCTTCAGGGTTTTGAGATGACCTGGTACCGACAGCACTGTACTTGAATCATTATTTAAAATCTTCAGGTTTTCCCCTTAACTCTGATATCTCCGTAATTCCATTAAATAGTGGTCAACTGTATCCATTTCTCCACAGATGCATTTACTTTCCTGCGTTCTTCCAAATCTTTGGAAACGGGCAGGAAATCTCAGGTGTTCAGATATGATTTGGATGATACGTGGATGGTATCTTCTTATTTTCATTTCCGGATGAGGATCAAAGGCGAAAGTGACTCTTCCTTTTTTGGACTGGTCCATCTGGCAAACGAGACATGCGTTCCCCTCTTTGACCTCTTGCGATTTTCTGGGGTGCTTTGATACTTGCCCAATCTACCGACAATTTGTCGGCAAACATTAAAGCACCCCAGAAAATCGCAAGAGGGGTCGAGGGACCGAGCGATGCTAGCCGCCCCCCTCTCGAAGATTCACCGGTCATTGGAACTCAGCTTAAGGGCCATTTACACGGCCTCTACCCCGTCTGCAGACCAGCCATGTGCCGCCCTTTGACTCCTCTTGCGGTCTTCTTTGGTGCCCGTCGACTCGACCGACAAAACTGCCCGGGCATCCAAGAGACCAAGAGAGGGAAACGCATCCTTCTGGCTAGGGGGGAGTGGGGTCCCACAGTGGGTCGGAGGTCTGACTTGTGACCAAATCGGTGAAACGGACGGTCGAGGGGGGATACAAGCTCAGGTAGGTGTCGTCCTCGTCATTTGACCTCGGTTTCAATGACGAGATCTGTCCCCAAATAGCCCTAGATTGGCTTCAAAACGGGACGTTCTTATAACTGAAGCTAAAACTAAACTAAAAAACACTGTGATACAACGGCAAAACATTAATTGTTGAATACCGAGTAATAAAAAACCGCTTCTGAACGTTCACATCTGAATGCGTTCACGCATGACCTTCTGGTCGGATCACGGGCGCTTTGACCTGAGGGCGAATGGAAATTCATTCGAGTCCAATCTGTGCTCGGATGGATAGATCCGAACTATGAAAATGAAAGTCGTTCAACCGATGCGAGCAGGTCAAAATCAAAACAAGATCCGACTCAGCTGATCATTGTTGTGAGTCACGTGATCAAACTTACAACAGTGCGCAATTTTGCTTGAAGAAGTACAAAGTGTTCTTTTCAAGAAAAAAAATTCTTTAAAATTAAAAATTTCGATTGTTTTCTATTAAAACATCCGACTGCTTTAAAAACACCGGGTTATAGACCGCATACACACACACACATAGAGAGAGAGAGAAATTTTAGCGTATAAAGAAATCTTTAGCCGCGCATATAGGAATTGGGTCTCATTTTTTTAATCCTCGAAGAGTGAAAGCACGAATAAGGAGCTTTTTCTGTATATAAAACCGACGCCTTAAAGTGTTTTGGTCTCAGAATTGCCATTTAGCAGAGCAGAAAACTGCCCATTGTTTTTCGCTTCTGAAGCGTCCCACCTCTCAACAATGCTGCTCATTATGAGCAAACCTTAAGTCATGTGTGTGACGTCAGGGTCTCGGTTTTCGCATTCAAAAAAAAAAGCCTCCACTTTGTTTTCTTTCTCTGACACAAATGCGTTCTTCGGCGCACGTGGGTCTTTGAGAACTGTTGTCGCTTTGTCGTCGAGGTTGTTCACCAGGGGGCGTCAGGGCCATTTGAAGTGCTGATCGCTTGAGACACTTAGAGAAGGTCTCTGTTACAGTGGAGAGCATTAAAAAAATATAAAAAATCAGAGGAATGCATGTCAGTTTCATTGTTGAAAGCAGATCGAAAGACTTAAAGCTTGTGGTTGAGACGACAATTGAAAAAGAAATGAACATCCGTTTATTGGTGCTCTGAAATAATGCGTTCAGCACTTTTTTCCCTCTCCAACTTCGGTCACAAAAAGAATTGCAGAAAATCAAGAATGAAATCTGATTAAAAATTATTCATATTTATTCAGAAATTAAAATATTTATGAGTAGTAAAATATCCAAGTATTTTCGAAGGAATTTTTTTTTTGAATTGGAATGAAATTGGATTTTTTTAAAAACAATTTAAAACTGTTTCTTTAAGTGTATTATTAATTATAATACAAAATACTATAAATACAACAACATTATTTGAAAATATATTTTTGAGAAATGGGAAAATGTGTAGTACATTTTAGTGAAATGTAACAAAAACGGTTAGCACTCTACACAAAATGGTAATGCAGCCATCCAATTTTTCTTCGCACACAAGTTATAGAATACAATGATTAATGAAATGAATCAAAATCTAAGAAACATTTTGAGATGCAAAGATGTGACGGATAAAAAGATACGTATGCATGCATTTTTTTCCATAAATTTGCAACTTAATTTTTTCTAAAAACAACTGTAAATGAAAAAGTATTTCACCAACAGTAAAACATTTGGTTCATTTCATTGCCCACATTATTTAAAATATGCGCCGATATTTTTATGCGAATACCTCTACAAGTGTTCGAGATATCATGTGAACGGTGGAGGATTTTTATGAAACTGCAGAGAAAAGTGAATTGAAAGACACATTTTCAGCTGAAAAAATATGTGACCCCGGATGACTACAGATACTGGATCAGAGTTGAGCAAATAAATTGGTTTTACTCTACTTCCAGTGTCTTCTTGAGTTCTATCTACGTGACAATATTAAAAGAATAATCGTTAAGAAATGATTTTGAAAAGATTTTTTTAATGAACACTTTTTGAAAACTTAAAGTATTTCAATTGAGAAATTCCTTCAAATTTTTTTTAAAAAACAGCCTTGAATGATAGCTTTGAAATTTCCCCTTCAATTAATGTTTTTCTGTACATATTTTCATCACATTCCTGCAAAAGTAAAAGTAAAGTAATAATTTTTATATTTATATACAGATTGTTGTAAAAATTGCATGAAATGTTGTAATGGTCAACAGTGAATGCCTCCTTATCGAAATTTTATCGTTCTTGTTATCTCTCTGTGATTTTATCAAATACAGTCGTGAATTTTTTCGGATAAAAGGCAGATAATAAGCATAAGAGACATACAGACAAACATGTATTTTTATTTATATAGATAACTTTTTGTAAATTGTTTTTTTTTAACTTAGTAGGTATTTCAAAAGTAGCATTTAAACTGTGTCAAAGTTTGCGGTTGATTTCTAAAGTTTGTTCGTTCCTTCAAACATCTATAAAATCTTATGAAAGATAATTTAGAAAATTGAAGTTGATTTTCAATCCTATTCTGTCAAACATAAGTGATGAAGATTTTGATTAATCGATGTTGCATTTTCCTTCAAAAGTCCTGATGAGAAATTTGGCAACAGACAAAGATGTAACTCTATAAAGCTTTTTTTTAGAGAAGACTATGTAAAAGCTATTGTTATTCATAAACCAATTTTGATAAAATATTTTATTATTTATCCTCTTTTGGGATTATTTTTTTACCGTATTGTTATTCTTAAACATTTTTCACTAGCTGTTACCCGCGACTCTGTTCGCTGGGAAATTTTGATGTACACACACGCATATATATGTATACATACACACACACACACATATATATACACACATATACATACATACACACACACGTATATATACACATACATACACACACATATACATACATACACACACGCATATATATGTATACATACACACACACACATATATATACACACACATATACATACATACACACACACACATACATACACACACATATACATACACACACATATACATACATACACACACATATACATACATACACACACGTATATATATGTATACATACACACACATATATATATGTATACATACACACACATATATATATATACACACACATATACATACACACACACACACATATATATATATACACATACATACACACATGCATATATATGTATACATACACACACACAAACATATATATACACACACATATATATACACATACATACATACACATATACATGCATACACACACATATATATACATGTATACACACACACAAACATATATATACACATACATACATACACATATACATACATACACACACATATATATACATGCATACACACACACACACACACATATATATATATATATATATACATACACACACATATATATATACACATACATACATATACACTGAAGTGGCAAAAGTCATGGGATAGCAATATGCAAATATACATATGGCAGTAGTATCGCAGCGAAAAAGTATAAATGCGCAGTTCGTTTTCCAGAGCTTTCATTTATGTTCAAGTTATTCATGTGAACAGGTTTTTCGTGATTTATGGCGGCACGACGAGAATTAACAGACTTTGAACGTGGAATGTTAGTTGGAGATAGACGCATGGGTCATTCCACTGCGGATATCGTTGGTGAATTCAACATTCCGAGATCCACAGTATCAAGAGTGTGCCGAGAGTATGAAATTTCAGGCATCACATCCCATCATGGACAGCGCAGTGGGCGACCACCTGCACTTAACGACCGAGACCGCCGACGTCTGTGTAGAATGGTCAATGTTAATAGACACGCGACACTTCGTCAAATAACTGCAGGAATCAATGTGGGACGTACGAGGGACGTGTCCGATAGGACTGTGCGGCGAAATTTGTCTTCCTTGGGCTATGACAGCAGAAGACCGACTCGAGTGTTTTTACTGACAGCACGACATCGCCTGCAGCGACTCTGCTGGGCTCGTGGCATATCGACTGGTCCCTAGACCAGTGGAAAACCGTGGCGTGGTCAGATGAGTCACGATTTCAGTTGTTACGAGTTGATGGTAGAGTTCGAGTGTGGCGCAAACCCCACGAAGCCATGGACCCAAACTGCCAACAAGGCACTGTTCAAGCTGGTGGTGGCTGCATAATGGTGTGGGGTGTTTTTACATGGCATGGACTCGGTCCTCTGGTGCAACTGAACCGATCGTTGACTGGAAATGGTTATGTTCAGCTGCTTGCAGATCACTTGCAGCCATTCATGGACTTCACGTACTCACATAACGATGGGATTTTTATGGATGACAATGCGCCATGTCACCGGGCCAGAACGGTTCGCGATTGGTTTGAACAACATTCCGGACAATTCCAGCGCATGATCTGGCCACCTAGATCGCCCGATATGAATCCCATCGAGCATTTATGGGACATCATCGAAAGGTCCGTTCGTGCCCAAACTCCTGCACCATCCACACTTTCACAATTATGGACGTCTATACAGACAGCATGGCTCAATATTCCTGCAGAGGACTTCCAACGACTTGTGGACTCCATGACACGTCGAGTTGTTGCACTTCGCCTAGCAAAAGGAGGACCGACACGATATTAACAGTCATCCCATTACTTTTGTCACTTCAGTATATCTATATCTATCTATCTATCTATATATATATATATATATATACATACATACATACATACATACATACATATATATATGATGATGTCATGTCCGTGTTTCTAAAGAAAGGGGGTGCAGTAGCTTCTGAGTGTAAAGACCCCTGTGTACCCAGAGGGCAGAAGTCTGACTTGTAGCTCAAATGAAGATGACACACACACATTCGCTTGCACCACCCCTTTTTACAGGGGGGCTCATTCATACATAACTCGGGACGCCCAGATCACTGGAAAGACACGCTACCCCTGTGCCAGGACGCCGGCAGCACACACATATATATGCACACACACACATATACATATACACACTAGCTATTACCCGCAACATGCATGGGAATTTTGATGTGTATGAACGAAAAACTATCAAACAGTGAGAAACCAAATAAAAATTAAAACTAACCTAGAAAAGACACATTTAAAAGTATGAGCATACACGAAAAATCTATAACATAAATACAATTTAATAATAAAAAACACACAACAAAAGTAAAAACTATTTATTTACATTGCATACCCGAAATAATACAAAATAACAAATTAAGTCCGTATTTCTCTAAAATAAAGTTAAATTCCTTTTATTTATGGATCGAGATGGAGATAGCTACAACAATATTATACGCATCATTTTTAAACTTTCATTTAAATGAAAACTCATTTGTCAACGATCATAACTCGAACTTTCCGTGTCTTACTTTCCTACGCCAGTTGGGGTAAAGCATTGCAGATTAGACATTTTTTATTTCGTTTATTCTGTTTTCTTTTCATTTGAAAGTACTTCGGAATGAATCCAAAAGATCGATTCCTTCACAACATTTGATTTTAAATGCATCAAACATTAAGAAAATAAACAGAATCGTTCGAAATAATCGGTAGAAATTTTACTAAGCCTAACCTCAACTCTGTTGGGTGAAAAAAAGTGGAGTCTTACTCCTCTTTGGCCGGATTTTCCCTCCGTTTTTGAAGCGAAAGTTTGTTTCTAATGAATCAAAAAATGAGCCACTCCATGAGCCTGAATAAAAAGTAGCCCATGACTGTTCATGACCATTCCTGACTCTAATCTATCTCTGTGCTCAGTTTCATCCAATTCTGTTCAGCCGTTCTGGCCTGACTGAGTAACAAACATCCATCCATCCAAACTTTCATATTTATAATATTAGTATAGATGTTTTTGTTACACTGTTTTCTAATTATATTTTAAGCTTCTTAATCATAGTAGTAAATAATTGAAGCCTTTTAGCAATAGATCTTGTACATAATATAATCTCCCCATTTTCAATTAAATCTAGTTACTTAGGCATCTAGTTATGTCATTAGGTATCTAGTTATTTTGACATCTAGTTGTGTCATAACTAGATGCCTAGGTAAAGGCCTTAAAACACGGTGAAATTTCGCCTGCACTTTTCCGTTTCTACCCTCAAAAACCGGTCAAGCAAGTTTTTCATGATCTACCACTTTTTCTAACCAGCTCGAAAATGCCGTCGGAAATATTGTCCGCAAACGAAATTCAACCAATCATGGGAAACTTTAAAGTGATGTCACTTTCTCTGTCGTTTGCTGACGGAAAGTGCAGACGATATTTTACCTTGTAATAAGGCCTTTAAGTCTGCCACCTTCGACACTAGAATCGTCTTTTTTGCTATCTTAATCCCCTTATGAGTTGCTCGCTACACCTCAGCTAAGGTATCATCCAGAGAGGGTTTAGTTTGTTAAGTTTAGTTTTAGTTATATTAACGTCCCGTATTAAAGCAACACGAGAGCTGTTTTGGGACGGACCTCGTCCTTTTGAACCACGGTCAGATGACACCTGAACTGGCACCCCCTTCTCCACACCAGAGGGAGGACGTTCGGCCGGACAGATTCAACGTGCAAGAGACCCCCTCACACGGCGGTTCTTTGGAGAAATCGAGTCTCGAACTTGAAACCATCCGGTTCCAAAGCCAAGACCTTACCACAAGGCCACCACGGCCCTTCATACAGGGAGGGAGAGAGCGTTCCAAAAATTTAACCTTGAAGAGCACGAAATGACTCAATTAATTAAAAATATCAAAAAACTATACTATTATGATATCTGCGTCACCTCGTGGAAGAATACTTTTTATCCACTGGTCATTTAACCCCTTAACGGTCGCGTCATTTTGAAGAAAATGGTCATAAAAGTGCCTATTTTTTTATTCAAGAAAATGATACACATTTGAGTGTATGAACAATATTTGCATTCAGTTTTAATTATTTAATTTATTTTTAGCTTGAAATTAAAAAAATAATAGTAAAAGCCAGCATTCAGGGTTATTATGAATGAATGTGAGCTTTCCAACAAAGAGAGAAAATAAAAAATATGCGTTTTAAGCATTCAAACATCATTTTATTGCATTTACACATAATGTAAATAAAGTCATTTTTTCTTTGTGATAAATTTTAAAGCATGAGATGCATTGACCAACATTACCATCAGAACAATAGTACCAAGTTTCCTTTCTGCTGACATCTCGTTTAAAATGAACGAACTATCTCTAAAAACATAACAAATAGTCCAGAGCATATTTGAGAAATAAACATAATTCTGGGCATAAGAAACAGATGGTTTTAATATTTTTGGAGCATTACTTTTGGAGCCCGGAAATATCACGGGCACGAGAAACAGAGGTAGAAATGTCACCAAGTCATTTTCACGGGAGCCAGAAGGAAGGGGTTAAAGGACCATTTAAAACAATATTTGGGTGAAAGTAAATAGTGTTGGTATTTCTTACATTGGTTCGTATATTCGATAGAAAAATTTAAAGTAGATACCAATCTCTCATATGGCTGATAACGGAAGAGAATGCAGCTTATTCGATAAACGAGAAAAACCTTTTTAAAAATTAATATTTATTAAAAAAATCAATATTTAAAATAAATTTATAATCAATGATTTAAAAAAAAATCATTTTACTGTTAACCTTTAAAATCTAAGTTACGTTCATGTTTATAACCGTTCTACGTTTCATTTTTGACAGTAAATTCAAACAAGGTACACGTGACAGCAACAAAAAGCAATAATATATCGAGCCCCTTTTCAGTTCAAATATAAGCCGATTTTGAAAATTAATTTTTAATTGTCGATTTTCAAAAAGCGTTAATGTGAATTTCAAATATTGGCATCCAATTACTAATTTTGAACAGTCTTAAACTTAGAAATATGATTAAAGTATGTCTACAATCGTGTTTTTCTGAAAAAGTGCTCCGAACGTGTTCGGATACCTGAAAGAATATTTTTCAAACTTCAAAATGAACGGTTTTTGATTATTTTTATAGCCTTCATATGAAAAATTAGAACAAAAAGACGCAAGAGATCCTGGACAAATATAATGCATGATAGATATATATATAATAGAATAGAATATTTAAATCCTAATTAATTTCTAAAACTTTATTTTAATTTACCCATAGTAACTTCCTTCTAAAATATTATCTTATTTCCTGATCCGATTCCATTTCTCAACTTCATTCATTCAAGAAAAGCTTTGTAAAGTTCTTTAATCAGCGATCCTCACGGTGAGAGGAAACGGTAGAAGTTTCTGACTTAACAAATACTTTTCAAAAAAGGTCCCTTTGTTTCCCTCATCATGTGATCGACGTGTGTCAGAAATCCCTATGACAATATTAATAATGTATTGGCTCTATAAACAATATTTTCCCTATCAAGGTATGTTATATAAAACGAGGGAAGATTAATTTCTTAATTTTTCATTCACATCTGCTCAGAAATATTGTAAACGTATGCCTACACCAAGTTTTTCTAAAAAAAGTGCCATCAAAAAACAAAGGATGATTCAGTGACCTCAAAGTAGCACAATCATGTTCCAAACTTCAATTCGAAAAATTCTTTTTGCCATAAATGGGTGCAGTTTGTAACGGAGAAGAATGGGGCGGTGAATTCCGCTTGTGGCTGAAGAGAACAATTCAAGCGAGGCACTTACGGTGGCTGGCTATAAATAATTATTCGAACAAGAGGGCCCGTTGTTCTAGTGCTCTGGAAGCAATTCGTCTAAAATTTGAAGGAGATCTCGGATTTCGAAGCACGGATTTGACAAAAGTGAAGAATTCCTCGGATCCGTGTCGCCAGTGGGTGATGGAATAATGAATGTTGCCACCGATTTTCCTCCTCTCCCTCCTGTTCAGCCCCAGGGCCACTTAAGGCCCCCACTTTTAATTGCAGAGCGGTGTCAAATTAGATGATTCATCGGGTTCAACTTGTATACAAAAGGAAATAACGATGACAAAATTGAATCGTCACTGAACGGTTTCCAGGCAACCAGCAGGTCACGTGCCACATTCCTCACAGGTGGGTAGTGAGGGAAAGAGAGTGTTGATATGATTGCCCCCCTCTAATCAAGTGGCTTTTTGAAAGGAGAACGGAGAGAGGAAATAAAACTACAATGGTTCGACAGATGGTATATGTCCAAAAAAGGAAGAGTCCCTTTCGGTTTTATTCCTAATCCGGAAATTAAAATAAGAAGATACCATCCACTGATAATCTAAATTAAATCTGGGAGATTTCCTGCCTATTTCCGAAGATTTGAAAAAACGCAGGAAAATAAATGCATCTGTGGAGAAATGGGTACTGTTTACCACTATACAATGGAATGGTCTCAGAGTGATGGAAAAATCTGAAGACTGAAAATAACGAAAATAAATGCATTTATCGAATCATAATCGAAAACATTTTTAAAAAATTCTTTCAAACCTAGTCGGATGCCCATTTCTTTTGCGCATTCTTCAACCGCTGTTTTAGACTCCCACGAGTGTTACGCACAAACGCGTGTGGTTATTAACTGCTGAATGTTTGTTTTGTTTGCAACCTTTGTTCACTCCTCATTTTATTAAAATCTGTCCACTAGTTTTGCGATCGTAGATCCAATATGAAAACTCTCCCGATTTCTTACACCAGTGTGTGTAGGAATAAAAAATAAAAAGTTGTAAACGCCCTTTCAATGCACAAAGATATCACAAAACAAACATTGAGAAAGATGACACCTCCTTTGCTATCTTTTACCTGCAGTAGAGAAGGTATCATCCAATAACGTAGATGGTTTGATCCTAGAAAAGAACGCAATCTACGAGAAATCTGGTCATTGGCAATCATCGTGTTAAATCATAAAAGAGCTTCACAGAAATAGAAATCGAGAATTTTTTGTTTCAGTTGTTACTCTCTTGAAGACGCGCGATCAGCGTTCAACGCGTTTTTCTCGCTGTTGACATCTCGAAACAATGAGAGTTCCCGTATGATTTACGATATTTTTCTATCCTTTCTGGCCATTAAGCAAATGCAAGGTTCATGGGAAGCAGTTAGTTTTCATTTAGTGAACCATTACTAATCAGTGATTAATAAATCATGGCTTGATAATGGCGCATTTAATGACAATTTCATTGCTAACTTCGCTTCATAATAAATCAGAAACCGATTCTATGCAAACAATCACGATGGATGAAGGGAAGGAAGTCTCGTTTTGCGAAGTTCCGCGTTCCATCAGTGCTGAGAGTACAGCAAAAGCTCTTTATTCGAGGGGCATATGTTCCATAAATATGCCGCGAATTAAGAAACCTTGAATACGGAAGGGTCATTTTACGGGATTATAGGGGATGCGTTCCTAGGGGACAATACACACACACACATATATATATAATAAATTATTATTTCCTGTCTATTCCTTTTCCTTATTCATGTTTCCGGTGTATTATAGTATTCCATTGAGTCGTCCATTCTGTATTCGTATCATTCGCTCCAGTCTTTAATCGTTACATTAAACTGGATAAAATGGTCTTTGAGATCTGTCATCTTTGCTTCCGATTCAAATGAGTTTTCGGAATGAGGCGAGTCCATTTTTATTTCTTAATAATCGGTCCTATCTTACTTCTTAGTCGTTCATTCTACAAAGATACTTTATTCATTGAGTCATAAGGGTGTTTTCATTCTGTTTGTTTACATTCTCAAAAACACCGAACGCCGCGAAGGTGGCTTGTGTCAAAGTCCTCGACGATATCATTGAACAACATACTTTAGACAAAGTTGTCATAAGACCTATTTTACTGTTTTTATTAATCCATTGGACGGCGTTTGCAAAGGATATTGGGTTGGAATCCTTTTATGATGATGCATGTACTCATTAGATCCGCGAGTGAAGAAACGTTTATCCGCGCATAGAGGAATTGTGTTGCATTTTTTGAATCCACGAAGAGTGAAACCGCGAATGAAGGAAGCGCGTAGAAGGAGCTTTTACTGTACATCGTACATTACAAAGTAAAATTTAGGTTTCAATGAAAGCCCTTCTTTTAACGGGACACGAAGATATTTCAAAACAAACTCCAAACTGGCTCGAATTTCATAATCTCTTTTCCTTCTTTTTTCTACTGCGAGAAGTTCGTAACAGCGGTTACTTGAGATACTCTACAACACATTTCAGCAAAATGAATTCGAGCTTCAACAAGTCAAACGATTCCGTGCAGCTGGCTAAAGTGTCTACCTACTGAATATTTTTAAATCAAAGAAGCTGCCGTTCGATTCAATTTCACGATTTATTTCCATCTCTCAAGTGAAAATGCAGTCACATCCTGCTGGAAGGAATCCTCCATTTTTCTGCGTTCCAACTTTGGAATAGCTGGATCCTTTTGCCGATCGTGCTGCCATCTGGTGAAATATGTTTCAACTGGGTACCATGGCGGTTTTTATTCGCATTACTGTTTGTAATCTAAATCTATACTTATAATAAAGCTCAATGTGTGTGTGTTGGCGCTCTACAGGCCAGATCGTTGGACCTACAGCTACCACATTTGGTACATGTATTCCTTGGAGGTGCACCTAGGAGCCCTTTTTTCGTATTTTTCATTAGAATGTGAATTTATTAAAAATGAAGCGAAATATCGACGTTTTTCCGCTATCACTTCCGAAAATATGATCCCACAAACATGATTTTTACATCCATTTAAAGATTTACAAAAATGAGCTTTCTAATGGTATCAGTGTTTTAATGTATAACTGAAGCTTCTAGTTTTAACGAATTTTTAAAGAAATATTTTAACCATGTTTTTCAACCCTATATTTCGGACAAAAAAAATTAATCTGCACGAGCACGTCAAGGGAAAAAAATGAAGTTTTATCAGCGTGTTGCCATCCTATTTACGAAAGTTCAAATAAAAAAAACAACTATCATCGCAAATTAAATCTAAAGAAATGCAACTTTTAGCACGTGACATGATAAAATAAAAGAAGTATAAAATGAGGTATTTTCTAAAAAAATAAATGCAAAGGAAAGGTTTCTATGATCGTTTGCAATATCTAAATAATTAATTCAACAAATCTTCTGTATTTACGGTAAACCTGATTGAACTTAGAAACCTATAAATGCAATGAACAAATAATCGTTAGGCTTCTATAATAATATGTTACATGACTTTCGATTTTTAAGTATATTTGGCAGAGAAATTATAAAGAGAGCAAGGCACATAAGTATTTAATTGAGAATTATAAAACGCATTACTCTTGGCGAACCAGCTGGTCACCAAAGGCGGCTAGTATATATATATATATATAAGGTTGGGGAATAATATCGTAGCTTTTTTATTAAATACTTTTGTTTAAAGAAAATCATTAGTAATAACAATCATTTAATCGATTATATATTCGCCGTTGCTGCTTACGACCACCTCCCTACCTCTCGACCGATTGTTCGATGCCGTTCAGCCAAAAATCGCCCGGCCTGGTTTTTAAGGCCCTCTCTATTGTCGAAGGTAACGCCCCTCATAGGGTTCGATAGGGAATGGAAAAGATGGTAATCCATCGGTGCAAGGTCCGGAGCATACGGCGGAGGCTGAAGGACCTCAAATTTGTGCCCTTAGAGTGCGGTTTTGACGAGTTGTGCAAAGTGGGGCCTGACGTTGTAGTGAAGGAGTATAGTTTGTCGTTGTCGATAGGGTCTTTTCGGCGAGGTAGAGATCCTTGGCGACCGTGACATTCCTTTCGAGCATTTCCCAGCACACCATGCCCTCCCCCCAATGGTCTTTTTTGGATGGAGGTCAGGCATGACCCTATCCGTGTTGCAGACTTGCTTATGACACCTTCTCCGTATTCGTTGCAAATGTCCCGTGTTGCTTCAGCAGCTTTTTGGCCTGGATGAAAAGCGAAGAAGAGCAGAAGTCGAAAATGTTGATTTTTATCTCCTGTATATTCCATTTTTAAGCCTTAAAAGTTATTAAAAAGGAAATTATTCAAAAAGACGATTAACACAGTTTTGTAGAGCAGAAAGAGATCTATCGAATGAATAATATACGCTTTGCCAAGCAGCAAAAAAATCGTTGTAAAACAACAGAAATATAAAAACGCTACGAACTACCCAATTCAATATATATATATGTGTGTGTGTGTGTACACACTAGCATACACACAAGTATATATATATATATACACACACACACACACATCACATGTTTAAAAAAAATGATGTCTATTTTAATTTATTCAGATCCTTTTGATCTTTGTTTCAAGAACCAGCGTTGCCTCTGAAAAGACGAGCATTTGAAAGCCTTTTCCTAATTTTCACTTTTTAAAAATTGTTCGGTTGGCGCCAATGATTCGCAGAATTCTCTTCCTCGAGAATTCTACGTTCGAAAACAGCGATGCGGACATTCCCCCCTCCCTTCCCCCTACTTTGAGATTTGCACGCGCTGTCACCAAATTCCGCCTCGTTTGTCAACACAACACTCCATGACAACCCACCGGACGTCGTGCGGTTAATAATAGACGTTCCGAATCTCGGGACACTTTTAGCAATGTCGAGTGCGCGGCGCTCTTCAGAAGGCACTCGAGGGACTATTTCGGGCTGGGAGAATGGACTGAGCGGTGATCGGAACGAAACAGGAGTGGGGGTGAAACGGACGCTCTTCAGTTGAATGAAAGAAACTGTGATATATATATATATATAATATTCTTTCATATATAAAATTTACATATATGTTTTGGTTTTGGCGCAATACAGTTTGACAGTTCTTTTTTCAATTCGTTCAGAAACCCATTTGCTGGCTTTGACATTCAGTACAAAAAATATCGATTCAATAATAATTGCACAGTCGATACCGATTTTTGCAGAAAGGACAAATATTTCCATTGAGAGTGAAAGGGTTAACCCTAACTGGGAACGCGTGTGGTCTGTCGATGGCATTTCGCTCACCTCTGTTCTACTTTCAGCTCAATTGAATGTATGGACCCTGTAGCTTTCCGTTTCGTAACAGCCACCAGGCCGAGTGATCACTTCCGTCCGAAGGTTATGTTTGTAACGAAAACACGGAGCCGGCTTCATGATCGCATTTTTATTTCATTCAGATTTGATAGAAGGACAGAACGGTCATGGAGAAGATGCTGAGCAAGCCCAAATTGTCCGGGGCCTGGTCCTTGTCGTCCGAGGGGAGGATGGCCTCCTCACAGAGACCTCGGCCCAGCCCCATCAGGGGGTCCAACAGGTGGGTGAAGGTGGGGAGGTCACCGCAGTTCTTCTTCACCTTCCCCAAGACGCATTTGGAGTAGACATTCAAATTCCTGAAAAGGAAGATAAAGGCCTTGTAACTCAGTGAAATATCGCCCTCATTTTTCGCAATCGTTAACAGATGGCGCTCACATCACAATGCCCATAGACGATGTGACGATGCGACTGACTCCGATCTGACTCCTTGCGACTTCTTTCTGTGGGGATTATTGAAAGACATTGTCTATAGAAACCATCCCTCCACTCTAGATGAGCTTGAATCGTTGATGGGTGTTGCATGAGATTCCATTTCCGTCGAGGCATTGCAAGACGTGATGTCGAATTTCATTGTTCGATGACGTCACCTCATGGTTTCGAGCGGTGGACATTTAAAAAAAATTATATTTTGATTGCAAAGACCGCATCCCTTTATTGTTTTTTAAGATTCCTTTCAGAGAAAGCGTTTTCAGTGCAGAGCGCCATCTGTTAACAATTTTTGTAACTAAATTTTCTAAACTTTTGTACACTATTTAGACAGTTCAGCTGATAAACGTACACTTTACCGCATCATTCTATCGATCTTTGTTGTAGAGATATTTAATTTTGAAATAAGGGCTTATTCGCTGATCATCCTGTATATATATATGTGTGTGTGTGTGTGGGCGTGCGTGTACAGAGAGAGAGAAGTCTCGTGGCTGTTTCAGACCGGTTTAAACTGGTTCACGACTTCAATTAATGACTAAAAATAATAACCTAAAAAATGACACCGCTTCTCACGTGACAAGCTGAAATGGGTGAGATTAGATTTCGTATTCTTGTTTGTGTTTCATGTTGTCTAATGCCACTTGGTCATACCAAGCCCGAATGAGCAGAGCTCTTTCGAATGAAGGCAGAGGTGTGCGCCTTTCTTGTGAACGAACACCGTTCAGGTGACTTAGTTCGAACACACCCCTTTTGAGGGGGCGGTCGAACTCATTCATACACTCATTCATCCATCCACAAGTCAGCATTTAGATCCCGATCAGAGACCGACTCCTCCCTGATTCAGTACCCCCTGAGGTATCATTTGTGATGGGAACTTGGAAGACTTTGCTGTCACGACCTATTGAACGTGCCGAATTTACAGAAGGTCAACTAAAGTGCGCAATAAAAAGCCAGGCCTACTTCAGAACATTACGTGAATCCAATGAGACAATGGCTCATGATTGTCTCATTGGCACAACTATTTGCCATCACGTGATCTATATGTGGTAGGCATGGACTTCTTAAGCACTCAATACTTGGCCGTGTGTGAACACTGATTTAATGCCGGGTTTGCACAGAGCTAGTTAAAAGACAGCAAGAAGACAGAGCATGCGTGGAATGACTGAAAATAGAACTCTATTGATCTCAAATGAGCTGACACGGCGGTCTTTGGCAGAGACGAGGACAGAACTCGAGACCTTTCGATTTCGAGACTAGCGCTCTACCAACCAGGCTATCGCGGCTCTCTGTGAGTGCGTGATTGTCACGTGATCGCAGGAACGTACTCACCTGCATCCTTCCTTGTTCATCTGGATGAAGTCCTGCGGGGTCTCGATGTAGCTGCTCAGGTTGTAGATGAGGTAGAAGCACTTCTGGCTGTCCAGCGCCTCAGTGAAGCACTCCTTTTGCCTCAGGAAGCCTGGGAAGAGTCAAACATGTATATATATATGAGGCGGGTAGGTCTTTATCATTTTTTGTTTTCTTAGTTTGAGTTATTAATTGTGGTTGAATTTTCTTATGTAGTTTTACTTTCTATATCTATTTTTGTTTCATTTGGTGATGTTTTTTAATGTTTTGCTTTGTTTTTGTCCTTTGCTGTTTAAATTGGTACATCTCTTTTGCCGTAATTTACGGGTCACGAGGTGTCAATACCATTGTCCACCGATGCCTCACAGAAAAAATCCCTTATTTTGAATCCTTGCTTGAAAGTGGCCCTTGACGAAGTTTTCGGGCCGGATTCCTTTTCTATTGATTATTGTTTTGATTCGGTTGTGTTACTTTTTGCTTAGCTTATTTTGTTAATTAATTTAAATTCATTTGTATTTTAGTTGTAGCTGCATTTGCGCTCTCCAATGATTTAAAACTTTTTTAATTCTTAAACTTGTTTGAATCCGTAATGAATTTTAGTTTCGATTCCGGTTTTTGTTTCGTTTCCGTGGTTAGTACTGTTTCTGTTTCGTTTAAATAATTCTTTAATTATAGTATTTTGGATTTGTTTCATTCATTGGTTCTATTTCATTTACCTTTCATTTTGTGAACTTTTAGCGTGTAATTCTGAATTGAGTTTTAATTTCGATTTCGACCTAGTTGGTTTCGTTTTCATTTTTGTTGACCAAGAAATGGGTTTTGATTGTTTTAACAATTTTATGATTGTATATATATATATATATGTGTGTGTGTGTGTGTGTGTGTGTATACAATCATAAGATTATTAAAACAATTAAAATCCATTTCCTGGTCAAGAAAAATTAAAACGAAACCAACCCAATTCGGAATGAAACGCTAAAAGCTCACAAAATGAAAGGTAAATGAAACAGAACCAATGAATGAAACAAATACAAATTAATATAATCAATAGAATTATGTAAACGAAACAGAAACGGCCCTAACCACGGAAACGAAATCAAAACCGGAATCGAAACTAAAAATCATTACGGATTCAAACAAGTTTAAGAATTAAAAAAGTTTTTGTTTTTAAATCAATCATTGTATTTGGGGAGCGCAAATGCAGCTACAACTAAAATACAAAAGAATCTAAATTAACAAAATATGCTAAGCAAAAACGAATACAACCGAATCAAAATTTTCTATTGGCTATAGTTTTGATTTGATTGTATTCCTTTTTGCTTAGCTTATTTTGCAATTACAAATTAAATATTACTTTTAGATTATGGAAATTTTTACCTTACATACTTTAGTCTATGTTTTACATTACTATACTAACAAATGTGTTGAATTTATTTACTTTTTACGAAAAAAAGAATAAATGATCTGAGACGAGAGTGAAAGCAAGCAACAAAATTGAGTAGACACCTTTACTAATTTGCTCCTATGCACGAAGAAAAATAATGCGTAAACTGCATTAAAAAATTTGTTTTATATATTTTTTTCAGAATGTTTAATTAGACGGATTAAAAACAGTCAATTTCCTACGCTTCGTTCCCAGTTGAATACTCAATTTTTTTGTGCTGCCATCTGTTATGTATAAATGGAAGTTAAATGATGGATTCTGTTTAGTGCTTACAATAAAATAACACTTGAGCGTTTAGAGAAAAAATATAGAAAATGGTGTTTGCATTTGTCAACACTGCCCCTCAAAGGGTTAAGTCTGGTGACTGGGCTTGAGTATGCAATTGCTGCTTGCAATGATACAGTAAGCATAGCTGCCCAATCTTTGTAGTATCCTTATGGTCGTTATCCAGCTAGAATATAAAGCTCAACCTAAGCCCCACTTACTGGCAGTTTTTTCGAAGTTATCCTTTAACATTTCCAAACATGCATCTTTGCCCATAATACCATCAATAAAAGCAAGTCCTCCGGCAGACACCCCCCCCCGAACGAGGACAGATCCACCTCCATACTTAACTGTCTTGATGGTGTTTTTTTTCTCCATATTTTAAATCGCCCGTCACTTCCATGAAGATTTCATCAGAGAATATTACAGTGTTTCAGAAAGAAATAGGTTTCAAACGATGGCAAATATCACCCTGTCTATTCCCATAGTTCATGAGTGGCTTTCGTGTTGAAGTACGGCCACGAAAGTCATATTGGTGAAGAGTGCCTCGAATTGTTTGATCTTTTTCCCGATGGACATCGAAAAAGCTAGTTTAGAGGCACTCATTCTTTCATCTTTTTTTAACGAGCTAATGATTTTTCTCTTCGCTGTACTACACAGTATTTCCTTACAGCCAGGAATATTGGCCACAGATCCAGTTTCTTTATATTTCTGGACACAGCCATGAGTTACACCAATCAATACAACGATTTCTCGAAGGAATTTGCCCGCTTTCGACCATTTTACGACAAACAAAAGTTCAGATTCAGTAGTTTATCTACGAGAGCTCATTTTATGAATTTTTATGAGAATTAAATACTATTTAAAAGCGCAGAGGTGCAGTAACACGTGTTATAAGTATCATCTAGTCTCGAAACACTATGAAAGAATTTTGAAACTAAACAAAGTTGTAGCAAAATATACAAATCTAGGAAGTGTATACTCAATTTTGTTGCATGGTTTTCTATAGTTTCTTTGAATTGCTTAATTTTTTTTGTAAAAAATAAGTTAACTATGGAATTTTTTTAGTTATAGGATGGTAAAACAAAAGCTTAAGTATCGAAAATAAAAAGTTTCGTCCATTTGAAATCAATATTAACTTTATAAATAGAAGAAGTCTAAAAGTTTACGAGGTGTGTACTCACATTTGTTGTTCGCCGTATATATATACACACACAATTTCGGCCATCTAGGGGCCCCCACCGTGATTCAGAATTAAAACAACGTTCTGAACAATAACAATACTATACATACTAAATGTCTACCAGCTTGTTTCCATGTGGCTGGCTGAGCATCGCCTGACGCCTTTATGAGGCAAAGATCGCAGTGATATCTATAAAAAGGCGGGAAATGTCAATTTATGAATGAAGAAATTTTCTTCAAACATGTTCAGACAGGGCGGCGTGCCAGAAGCCGAGGCTGAGGCTCGGTTCAAAGGGACATGCAAACCATCAGCTGTCTGCTTTTGTCTGTATCTAATGTGATGTTTTTGAATGTGTGCATCTGTGCATGTTTATACGAGTATTAAGATGTTCAAACAAAAAGCAAAACGACCCTAAATGAAGCGATCAACTCCTAGCAAGGCACACTTAGAAAATAATTGCTGTAACGACTGAATTTATGTTGCACTGTTCATAAAACAAATCCAAATGAATTTAAGTGAGGAAACGGCATGTCTTAAGTAATTATATCAGAGAATTACAGATGCGATTTTATTTTTAGAGTGTCTTCCACTTCATGGAATACACGAAATAATAGAAACGCCTAATAATTTCAGGAAATTTTAAGTATCATCGAATGATTAAGTAAACACGACTCTGAGCTTAAGGATCATATAAAGCAGAATAAAAAAAGTCCACAAACTAAATTTTCAATCATTTAGCTCATAGGTTTCCAACGTGGACGATAATTGTGGGCATTTGAAGGTTTCAAGGGCAAGACCCAGAGAAAAAGAGGGGTCATTGATAGGGCACGAAAGGGCGTTAGAAAATTAACCAAATGCAGTGTACAATAACTTCAAAGATCGATTCCAAGACATTTTAAGCATGGACAGACCAGACTGGGTTTTGAATCCTTTTTCCACTGTCAACACAGCAGGATCACCTCAGTTAGAAGCACTCATAGAACTCACGACAAATGAGGAACTGAAAATTAGATTCAAGAATTTTGGCTGCAGAAGTTGATTTCGCAACTGTATTCAGGATTAGGGTCGATTGTTCAACGACTTCTGATAGCATTCCTCTCTTCATATTTAGCAAAGCGTGGATTGAGTGCTGAGGCAACATTGGTAACGAAAAAGAGAAATCGGCTCCATATTACTGAACGCGGTGACTTACGATTGTTTTTGAGTGAAATCGAGTCTGATATTAACAACCTCCTTAAAATGCATCAAATTCAGCCTTGTAATTACTTAAGTTATAAATTTGATGCCTTCAAATTTTAATAAAAAGACTTTTTAATATAATTAAGTATGCGTTTTGATGGGTCTGTCCATTTATTTATTTAGAAAGCAATAGTTTATTATGAATGAATTCGTATCGTCAAAATCCCTGCCCGTCCTTATCACAGGTAAGCTAAAATTTTTATTCCTCTTTTTTTTAAATAAAGAAGAAATTCAGTAGCGTTTCAATTCCAACAACCTTCTATCAGAATTTTTTTTTTTAATCCTTTTTTTTCACCATGCATGAAGCACGCTCTTATTTCTCTGGAGTGGGAGGGAGGGGGGCGATATTGAAGTTTTCATTAGAAAAGGGGGCGCCAGTTCAAAAAAGATTGGGAACCTCTGATTTGGTTCATATATTACCAGATCAAATTATTCCTACCTCAGGAGATGAAGTTCTGAACAAAATGAAAGATAATGTCCATGCAGCTGCGTGTTACAGTATCTAAATGGATTCGGTTTCTGATATTTCGCATAAAAAAACAAACTTCAGCCCTTATGAAGTATATCAATTTTGATACATTCTAAAATGTAAATATTAAGTATATTAAGCCTATAGAGGACGAAGTTTGTTTTTTATGCGAAATATCAGAAATCGAATCCCTTTAGATAAAAAAAAAAACAACAACGTGGTGTGGAGAGTAGGGTGCCAGCTCAGGTGTCGTCCTCGTCTTCTGACAGTGGATCAAAATGACGAGGCACGTCACCAAATAGCCCTCGTGTTACTTTACAACGGGACGTTCATATAACTAAACTAAACTTACGGGTTCGAAGAGGACTCGCTTCCGTGCACACTTCTTCCAAGACTCGACTCACGTTCAGAGCCGCAACGGCGAATCCCATCGAACAGTCGGCGGCCTTCTGCGCAGCGCACGCATACGCGGCCTCCAGCTGATCGCCTGCAGAAAAAGGAGAAAATCTGCTACCACAAAATTTCCTTATATATATATGTGTAGGTATGCATATATATATATACATGTATTTCTCTCTCTCTCTCTCTCTATATATATATATATACACGCACACACATATGTATATATGTCATTCTCGTTCAATCGGTTTGCATTAGTTAAATGAATGTAATGATATGGGCGAGCACTCACAGTCATCCACAGCGTTGAGCTGGCAGTCCCTGAAGACGGACTTGAAGCACTCGACGTCACAATAGACCGATCCCACGAGAGCTGGAAAGAGAAGCAATTCAGGTTATGTTTTCAAAGCCACGATTGGCGCGGCATTTACTCACTGGCCCCAGTTACTGTATCTCCGAAGTGAATGCGAAACGCTTTGTGACATTCAGCTCCGCAGTTAAATTCGAAGATTCATGCCCTATTTGTATAATTGGATTCGATTTTTTTTTGTTACCAATGCAATATGGAAAGTCAAATTAAAAGTTTGAATCGATAACTTTCAGAGATATTTGCAAGCCTCTGTGAATAAAAAGGAATGTTTGTACGTTTCTTATACCGTAGAGCTCATCCGATTCCGATAAAACTTCGCCAACATATTGTTCGCACTAACCTAAATGTTTTAAGCATAAAACAACCCTCTAAAGTACATAAAATATTTTCATACCGCATCTGTGAACCATGGATCAACCCCCCAATAACTCGCCAAGTAGACAACAGGTTCAGTACAGATGCTGAATTCGAGCTAGACGTTCATATTTCACGGCTATTGAACATCAATAGCCTATTGAACATCATTCCATTTCTACGATGTTTCACAGAGGGTGCGAGAAGACGTGAGGTGAACCAATCCTATAGATCGGAATTTTATCAAAACATCTCATAAAATTTTAGTGTTTTTTGAGGCCACTTCCGAAAATGTTAGGGTAAAAAACATTTTGCACCATCTTAGTTTTCAAAAAATTATCTCTTCAACAACATTAAATTTTTATGCTATACATTTTCTATGTTTAATCTTTTTAAAAAAATATCTTAATCACCTTTTCAAACATTAAACTTGATAATACTGTATGAATATGAAACGAATCACGAGGAACAGTCAATAGTTTCTTTCATTACCATTCTGAAAGAGCACCAAATTTTACGATTCTAAGACAATGCAGAATATTATGGAGAATATGAAAGCCTATGGGATAAAAAAGAGTGCAGATTTTGTCTCTGAATCAGCCTCTTCATTCCAAGAAATGACCACATGATTCGGACCGACCTTAGGAAGTGTGGCACACAAATGGAATGAACTTTTGGGAGTACCTGGTTTCCAGTCTACTTCAAATTCAAAATCTCTACGTGTAATAAAGTTCAATGTGTGTGTGTGTGTGTATTGACGCTCTTCAGGCCAGACCGTTGGACCTACAGCTACCAAATTCGGTGCATGTATACCTTGGAGGTCGGGAATATGCACCTCGGAACCCTTTTTTCCAATTTTTAATTAGAATTTGAATTAATTGAAATCGAAGCGAAATGTCGACGTTTCTCCGCTATAACTTCGGAAAATATAGTCGCACAAACATGATTTTTACATCCATTTAAAGATAAAAAAAATGAGCTTTCTAATGGTATCTAATGGTTTAATATAACGTATAACTTAAGCTTAGTAACATATAACTTAAACTTCTATTTTTAACGAATTTTTAAAGAAATATTTTAACCATGTTTTTCAACACTATATTTCGGACAAAACAATCAAATTCAATCTGCACGAGCACGCCAAGGGAGAAAAGAAATTAGGTTTTATCAGCGTGTTGCCATTCTATTGACGGAAGCTCAAATTAAAAAAAAATAAAACAACTATCATAGCGAATTAAATCTAAAGAATTGCAACTTTCAGTACGTGAGTGGATAAAATAAAATAAAAGAAATATAAAATGCGATATTTTCTAAAAAAAAAAAATAAATTGAAAGAAAAGATTTCTATAATCATTTGCAATAACTAAATAATTAATTCAACAATGACCGAAGCTCAAAAAAAAAAAAAAAAAACTATCATTGCAAGGCGTGTCAGCTGGTCGCCAAAGGCGGCTAGTAAAAAATAATTTAATGATGAAATACTCTTTAAAAAGCATATTTGCCAGTTAGTACTGGAGCAGTATTTGTTTCAGGTGGGTTTTATTTCCTTGATGATTATTAGCATTAAAAGTGGAGAATATGGAAGCCTATGGGACAAAAAAAAAAAAAAAAAAATCGGACAGTGCAAAATGATACAACTTATCCTGCCGATACTGCTACGTTCAGTGGTGGCGGGGTGGTCGGCTGTATGCAAGAAGAAGAAGTCATTAACTACCCCAAAAGAAATGCTAGTTTGATGCATTGGTCAATGTAAGGTTGGGCACTATTTACTCCTGTGGATACTGCTATTTAAGGTATCCGATTACGTTCGAAAGTAAATTTTTGAAAAATTTGATTTCGTAATACAGTACAGTAATACAGTTCATAGTACAGTAAAAGCTCTTATTTTTGGTTTTTAGATGTATTATCAATTATAAACACTATAAATACAAAAACATTATTTGGGAATATATTTTGAGAAATAGGAAAATGTGTAGTCAATTTTGATGAATTTTAACCAAAATGGTTAACATTCTACATGAAATGGAAATGTATCAAACCTATTTTTCTTTGTACACAGCTTCTATAGAATATAAATGATGAATGAAATGAACCAAAACCTAAGAAAAATTTCGAGATGGCAAGAAGCGATGGATAAAAATAGACATAGATACGCATTTTTTCCATCAATTCACTACTTATTTTTTCTAAAAATATTTCACCACCAATAAAGCTTTTGTTTCATTTCATTGTCCACATTATTTAAAACACAAGCTGAAAGTTTTATGTAAATACCTCTATTAATTTTTGAGATATCATGTTAACGGTGGAGAATTTCTAGAAAAATTAAAGTTTTGCGAAAATTGAAGTGACATTCTAGCTGAAAAATACGTTTTGCATAAAATTCCTTTGGATGATAAGTCAAGCCTTCCTTTTCCGGGAAAAGATGAACTGTTTTGGTAAGAGGAAAGTCTGAACTACAAAAATTATAATAATAATATCAATGTGATCGATAACCAGCGTTTTTGATGTTGTTAGACCCCTTAAGTAAACAATTGATGAATCCATAGAGCAGCGTTTAGTTGAATTTCTTTTTATAGTACAGTAAAAGCTCTTTATTCGTGGGGTATATGTTGCATAAATATGTCGCGAATAGAGGAACCGTGAATACGATATGATCATTTATAGGTTCAGAGGTGACAAATAAAAAAAATCCATTTAATTGAATTTTTGAACATTTTGATTCATTATCTTAGGCAATGGTGTGAAGAATTTTGTCCTTTTCTCTTGCTCGGCAGTTTTCAAAGGCTTCTTCCATTCAGACGGATACGCAACAGTCGCACTAGCAATGTTGCCTCTTCAAAATAATACTTCGTTCCACGGACTTACATAAAGAAATCGCAAAGCTCATTTGCCATTCACTCAGATTTTCCAAATGAAATGTCATGTTTCCAGTTCTTGTGGAAGCCTCTTCAATGGGCTGTAAATTGAACACTTCCTCCAAGTCGGTTTCAGTCAGTTCTTCATCTTGCGATTCAAGCCATTCCTGAATGTCACTCGATTCTATCTGCTCGCAACCATCTCGCCCTATTCCATTCGCGATTTCGGCCATCTTTGCAGTTTGCAATGAACAACATACTTTAGGCAAAGTGATAATAAGATCTATTTTACTTTTTTCATGAGTCCATTGGACGGCATTTGCAAAGGATATTGGGTTGGAATCCTTTTATGATGATGTATGTTCTCATGAGATCCGCGAATAAAGACATTTTTAGCCGCGAATATAGGAATCGGGTCGCATTTTTTGAATCCGCGAATGAAGGAAGCGCGAAGAAGGAGCTTTTACTAGAAATATGAAACAGAAAGATAAAAAAAAAGAAAAAAATCGTGAAAATACCTCCAACGGCAAGCAAAAATAAAAGTTGCATGTTCTTTCAGCAAAACTTCACTCTTCGTCTGAGTGAATGCAAAATATCTGTTGCTGTTTTCGCTGCGATCTTTACACAGGTTTTATCAGTTGACGAGGGAATCGCACAGATGGGGAATAATAACATTATCAGCGTCCATAAAATTCGAGTCGTGGGATCATCATGCAAAAACAAGGTAATAAAAGATAATGCTGGAAAATTTTTTTTTTTTTGTATCCTGTGAAAATATGATCCTGTTTTCGTTAGGAGCTTTTCAGCAACTGAAGGCGACAGGTCACTGAATTTCGAAATAGCGTAGGCAGGGAATAAAATACCTAAACGGCAATATTCATCGCTATCTTTTAATCGCATATATTTTTTTACCTGCTTTTACCAGTATTGCGTTAGTGTATATATATATATATATATAGATAGATACCCCCTCTCCACGCTTACTGATTTTCCACATCATACACGCACTACATAAACGAACGCAACGGTCGTGATTTAGTTTAGTTATATTAACGTCCTGTTGTAAAGCAACACTAGGACTGTTTTGGGGCGAACCTCCTCATTTTGAACCAAGGTCAGATGACTAGTACGGCACTTGAGCTGACACCCCCCTCTCCACACCACACCATCGGGAGGACGTTTGACCTGACAGATTCAACGTGCAAGAGACCCCCTCACACGACGGTTCTTCAGTGGAATCGAGTCTTGAAAACTCCGGTTCCGAAGCCGAGACCTCACCACCGCGGCCCACCAACGGAGTTAAAAACAGATAACAGCATATTTGAGCAATAGTTTGTTAGTTATTTTCATGATTTATAGGGTTTCTGTATCTACTTTTTAAAAGTAATTTGTTTCTCAATTCAAATGTGATTGGCCTTTTCCATTGCATTTAGCAGTTTTTTAAAAATTCTGTTGATGAGGATCATTTCTTTTTTATGCTCATGTTCATTCCATAATTGTAGCATATATTCATGATTCATTGTTTTAGATTTTAAGTTGGTAAAATCCTTTTTACCAGCCACTGATGTCGTTGTTGCAATGCCACTTGGTCAAACCAAGCTGAATGAGCAGAGCTGTTTCGATTAAGGCAGAGGCGTGCGCCTTTCGCTGTGAACGAGCACCGTTCAGATGAAAGGCCGACTTGGCTCGGACACACACGACACAACATTTGAAAAGGGGGCGGTCGAACTCATTCATCCATCCGCAACTCAGAAATGAGATCCGAATCAGAGACCGACTCATCCCTGATTCAGTACCCCCAGAGGTATCGTTTTGTGTTGGGAACTCGGAGGACTTTGCAGTCACAACCAATTTAACGTGCCCCCCCCTGCCATGAGCCAACACGGAGGTGTTTTTCCGAGACGAGGACAGAACCCGCAACCTTTCGGTGACGGGACTGACGCTCTACCAACCAGGATACCGCAGACCTCCACTTATGTCATTTTATCTTGATAAATCTGTAAGTATGATTTAATACGTGGATTTTTTTAACACCTTTGATTGGCGCCAAAATGGCCAAATATGGCTCTTGCAATAAAAAAAAATAAATCAGATGCGACTTTATAAGAACTGGGTCGACTTTTTATGCAGAATTTGTCATACTTAAATACAGATCAAAGAGAGTTTTATTACTTCAAATCTCGCTTCTAGTACATTAAAAGAACTACAAGAAACAGATAATGGTCATTTAAAATACGCCATATCATTGTTTACATCATCTCATAGTCGTTTATTAGAAACCGCGTTTGTTGCTTAAGCACACAAAGTCCCGCACTATTGTTATAAGGAGTCGACACATCATTGTAATTTCAATATCGGTTCTCGCGGAATTCCTCCATGAAATAAAAACCAGCATGTTCCAGTTTGTCAAAGGTGTGTCTTCACTTCTCGACAAATGATTCATCAGATGAATTAAAATTATTTTTATCTTTAAAAAAAAGATGAATACATTTCCTTCATTTTAATCAATCACATTTCCAAAAATATTTCATTACAGCATGACTAGAAAGAAATGCCGGAGTGTGTGGATGCAGTCTTCTAGAGAGAAGGTGAGCAGAGGATGGGAAAGACGAGCAATGGGTGGGAAAGATGAGCAGTGTGTTGGAGGATGAGCAGTGTGTGGGAAGAGGAGCAGTGAGCCAGAGAGAATGCTTCGAGTTTAGCAGATAATTTTATTGAGATTGAATATACACATATTTACAAATCAGGGATTGTCGCTTCACTTTCTCAATGTTTTTCGAATCAAGGCCATTCTCTGAAAAGAAAAAGAAAAACAAGTATGAACACTAACAATTCTTTAAGTAAGAAAACTTCTTTAATAGTTAAAAAGCAGAACATCCACAAGGCCATTTAAAGTACACGATCTAAAATAGACACATAAAAATGAACGAACAAATTCAAAGTTATTTTTGCCATTTGATTAGCCCAGCATAGTCAGATATGGCTTTTGCATCAGAAAACCCCGCCAACCAATCTAAAAGTTTCACCTGATTTGTTATTTTTTCTGAAAAAAGCTGCAGCATCTGATTGTTGTAATATTAGTCAGGTTCAAATAAGATTACCCTAAATGCGATGCACTACCGACAAAGACTTTTTCATACCACAAGTTTTGATGGAAGTGCTGTAACAATTTCAAGAAATTAGAGCTACTATTAAGGTATCCGACTACGTAGAAAACGCTGGTATTCGACCACATTGGCGATTTTTTTAAAAAAAGTGTTATTTCTTGTCATTCAGACTTTTCTCTTTCCAAAACAGTTTGTTTGTGCTTAGAAAAGGAAAGTCTCGCCTATTATACAGAGGAATTTTAAGCAAAACTTATTTTTCAGCTAAAATTTGTCTTTCACTTCCATTTTAATTAAAATTATCCCCCTGTAAAATGATATCCCAAAAACTAATAGAGGTATGTACATAAACATTTCAGCTTGTGTTGTAAAGAATATGGGCAATGAAATGAACACAAAGTTTTAGTGTTGATAAAATACTTTTTCTGTGATAGGTGTTTTTAGAAAAATAAAGCTGTGAATGGATGGTAAAAATGATGCATACGTATATCTTTAACCGTCACTTCTTTGCATGTCAAAATGTTTCTTAGATTTGGGTTCCTTTCATTCATCATTGTATTCTATGACTTGTGTACGAAGAAAAATAGGATTGTTGCATTACCATTTTGTGTAGAATGTTCACCGTTTTGGTCAAATTTCACTAAAATTGACCACACATTTTCCTATTTCTCAAAGAATATTATATTCTCAAATAATGCTTTTGTATTTACAGTGTTTATAATTGATAATATAGCTAAAAACCAGAAATAGGTTTTAAAAAATCAAATTTTTGAAAATGTTTCCTTCGAACGTAGTCAGTTACCTTAAGAACGACTTTTATTCGGAGCTTTTTTATACTTACCTCTGCCCCCCTTTTCTTGACATACAGAGGAAGAAATTTTCCGATCAATTCGGAAGAAGACCCTTTTGATTTTAGGAAATCTGTAGCATTAATTTTATGGGCTTTCTTTTTCTTTTTTTTACAGGGAAAATGACAAATTGCATCCATTTACTGACTTATAAAGAGTGTTGAGTTTCATCTTTGCACTTTATGCATCTTTGGTCCGTTATAAGGGTCGTTTAAACGGCCTGTACCCCGTCTGCAGACGAGCCACGAGCCGATCTTTGACCCCTCTGGCGGTCTTCTTTGATGACCCGTCGACTCTACCGACAAAACTGCCCGGGCATCAAAGAGTCCAAGAGGGGTGGAAGGGAAAATGCATCCTCGTGGCTATGGGGGAGTGTGGTCCGTCAGTGGGTCGGAGGTGTGATTGACGACCAAATAGGTGAAACGGATGGTCGTGGGAGCCCGGCTGAAGTCAGACTTCTGCCCTCTGGGTGCTTAGGGTCTTTACCCTCAGAAGCTACTGCACCCCCCTTTATGTGGAAACACGGACACGACATCCTCATCATATGCTATTTGTTCGCGCGAATGTAGCTTAACGCCACACTTGGCGTTCTTAAAATGACGGCAACCCCATTTACCCGCCCTTCCAGCCGAGTCTTTCAGGGGTTCCTTAGAATGTTGACCCGCATTGGCCCCAGCCACATGCAGAAGATTCAGTTCTAAGGCTTAACAAAGCCCACCACAATCAGCCAGGTATTTTATGAACTACTCACCACAAAAAGAAGAGTACATAAAGAAGTTGAGCAAAGAAAGCACAGTCCACTGCTCACTTCGAATCACCATCTATTCAATTTTTACCTCGCATTTCAATTCTCCAAGTGTTTTCACTTCTTCAATTTTTTCATTGTAAATACACAATGCAACTGTTTTCAGTGTCTTTTAAACTATTTCACGCCGCTCTCATGCAACTAGTCATTGGTTTAACTTTTAAAGATCATTTAACCACTTTTGAAACACATGGATGGCACAGTTTGGCCAAAGATGGCTCGTGCCAAATACAAAAACAAACACAAAACAGCCTACCAAACCAACCAACTCTTTGCCTAGTAACCAGCAGTCTCAACACTTGGCTGGCTGGGTACTAATGGAAGCAACAAAAAACAGCCAACCAAACCAACCAACTCTTTGCATAGTAACCAGCAGTCTCATCACTTGGCTGGCTGGGTACTAATGGAAGCAGCAAAAAACAAGCAAACACAAAATAGCCAACCAACTCTTTGCTTAGTAACCAGCACTCACATCACTTGGCTGGCTGGGGACGAAAGGCCTTATCACACGGCAAAATATCTTCGGCACTTTCCGTCAGCAAACGACAAGGAAAGTGACGTCACTTAAAAGTTTCACATGATAGGTTGAATTTCGTTTGAGGACAATATTTCCGATTATATTTTCGAACTTGTTCGAAAAAGTGGTCGATTATGAAACTTGCTTGACCGGTTTTTGAGGGTAGAAACGGAAAAGTGCTGGCAAAATTTCCCCGTGTGATAAGGTCTTAACGGATGCAGCAAAGGCCACAGGACATTATCCGCCAAAAGACAGCCACATACGATGAACAGGTGGTGATTGGAACTTCACGTTAGAAGCAGACAGAGCAGCAATAATTTATAGGAGCTCCATTGCTTGCTTGAAAGATATAAGAAAACAACAGACGACCAAAAATAAATAAAATTAACGGGGTAAGATTCGGGGAACCCCAGCATTAGAGCACTTGCCTCCATCAATGAAGAACGAAACCCTCTGAGGAGTTACCAGAAATAATTTTATATTAAATTGAATCATTGTTGCTTTTCTAAATACAGCAATAATTTGCGTGTTAGTGAAGATGGTTCGTCGATTAAATAAGTTGAAGACACGAGTTGTCTTTTCTGGGGTTTATTGGATAACACAACAATTAAAGGCAAGGGTACTCCATGGTGTAGTGGGTTTAGAAAACTGCACTGTGGTTTATTTCGGAAGAAAGAGGACCAAGGTCATACGAGGGTCAAGGTCGCCTCTCCTGGGAAAAAATACATAAAAAAGCAGCCACAGTGAGACCACGTGATCCCAGGAAGATCACGTGGTTCACTGAATTCCAAACAAACTTGTTGAGTGAGCTGAAAGAAACTTACCTGCTTGTGGGCTTCGGTGGTGAAAGCTTTCTTGTACGGTCTGGGCTCTTCGCAGCCGAATCCTGGAATCCACATGTTCCAGTCCTTTTCTAAGGAGAAGAAGAAAGAATCAGATGACACTTTAAGATATACAGTAAAAGCTCCTCATTCGCGCTTTCACTCTTCGCGGATGAAAAAAATGCGACCCAATTCCTATATGCACGGCTAAACATTTCTTTATACGATAAAATTTATATATTATATAACTGTACAAATTGCAATTACATCCATACCAATAATATAATTTTAATTAATAATTATAAATTAGTTAGAATTATAAAATAAACTAAGGTTTCTTAAATAAAAATTAAATAGCTATTTCACCCATAATTTTTGCATTCTTAAATCTTACTGGAAGGGGTTAAGTATCTCACCTAGAGCAAACTGAACGTCCTTTACTTCTAACATGGAAGACTTGCGGTGCTTCGCTAGACTGCAGGATGTCGACACGACATCTTCAATGAATTCATCGGCTAACTGCAACAGTAACTGCAAAAGAAAGAAAGAGTGAACTTCTGCATCCCTTAAAATAAAAAGGACATTGTAGCAATCTATACTTGTAATAAAGCTCAGTGTGTGTGTGTTGGCGCTCTACAGGCCAGACCGTTGGACCTACAGTACCAAATTTGGTACATGTATACCTTGGAGGTGCACCTCAAAGCCCTTTTTTCGAATTTTTAAATTAGAATTTGAATTCATTAAAATTGGAGCGAAATACCGACGTTTCCCCGCTATCACTTCCGAAAATATGATCGCACAAGCATGATTTTTACATCAAGTTGAAGATTTAAAAAAACTAGCTTTCCAATGGTATCAGTGTTTTAATGTATCACTTAAGCTTCTATTTTTAACAAAAAACTTAATTTTGCCTTAACTTCTATTTTGAATTTTAAAGAAATGTTTAAACCATATTTTCAACTATATATTTCGGATAAAACAATAAAATTTAATCTGCAAGAATACGTCAAAGGGAAAAAATTAGGTTTTATCACCGTGTTGCCATCGTTTTTTTGGAAGTTCAAATTAAAAAAAAATCAACTATTACTGCAAATTAAATCTAAAGAAATGTAACTTTTAGCACAGGACTGGATAAAATAAAATAAATATAAAATGTGATATTTTCTAAAAAAAATAAATGCATGCAGAGGATTCTATGATCGTTTGCAATATTTAAATCCTTAATTCAATATATTTATTTAATTTCTTTATTTATACAGGATACGCATTCAAATTCCGGTCCAATGGGCAGTTTGTAAAATATCTATACTTATAATAAAGCTCAATGTGTGTGTGTGTGTGTGTTGGCGCTCTACAGGCCAGACCGTTGGACCTACAGCTACCAAATTTGGTACATTTATACCTTGGATGTCGGGAATGTGCACCTCGGAGCCCTTTTTTCGAATTTTTAATTAGAATTTGAATTAATTAAAATTTAAGCGAAATTTCGACGTTTTTCAGCTATAACTTCCGAAAATATTATCGGATAAACATGATTTTAACATCAATTTAAAGATAAAAAAAAATTAGCTTTCTAATAGTATCAGTATTTTAACATTTAACTTAAGCTTCTATTTGTAATGAATTTTTAAAGAAGCATTTCAACTATATTTTTCAACAATATATTTCGGACAAAACAATAAAATTTAATCTGCAGGAGCACGTTACGAGTGGAAGGGGAAAAATTATCTTTTATCAATAGGTTGCCATCAGATAGATAAAAACTTAAATTTAAAAAATAAATAATTATTGCAAATTAAACATTTAAAAATGCAATTTTCAGTACGTGTCTGCATGAAATGAAATAAATATGAAATATGTTTTTTCTTTTTTAAAAAAAAGAAAATGCAAAGAATTTTTTGTGACTTTTACAATATTTTTAATTAAATAAATCAGCTTTGTTTAATAATAGAAATACATCTATAAAAAAGTCTAAATGAGGTAAATAGCTGCATAGTATGTAGCACGAGTCTATAAATGCTTTAAAAAATGAAGAATATTTAGCTTTTAATTACAATAAAAAGAGATGAACTTGTGACATCAGTGTTTTAATGTATAACTCAAGCTTCTATTTTTAACGAATTTTTAAAGAAATATTTTAACCATTTTTTTTGAGCACGTGACTGGATAAAATAAAATAAAACAATACCGGAAGTTCAAATAAAAAAAAACTATCATCGCAAATCAAATCTAAAGAAATACAACTTTCAGCATGTGACTGGATAAAATAACATAAATATAAAATGAGATATCTTCTAAAAAAATAAATGCAAGGCAATGGATTCTATGATCGTTTGCAATAGATATATAATTAATTCCATAAATTATCGTTATTTACAGTAAACCTGGTTGAATTTAGACAGGATATGCATTGAAATCCCGACTTAATGGCATATTTCTATAATCGTTTGCAATATCTGTATCATTAATTCAATAATTTTTCCCCTTTTTCGCTTTCTTTAAAAAACATATTTAACATTTTGGCAACATCACCGAAAAAAACATTTTTAATATTTTGGAAACATAATCGCTAAATTGTTAGAGCATTAAACTCAAAAAGTTTTTTTTGAATAAAGTTACCGACTCTTTAACTACTATAACTGAATCTTTTAACTTTAACTATTTCTTAAATTTTGGCTAATGAATATGTGATTTAATTGAAAATTTTAGAACGCATTACTCATGGCGAACCAGCTGGTCGCCAAAGGCGGCTAGTTATTAATACGCATACATATTGTTTAATACTATTAATTTCATCTAAATGAACTAAATAATTACATTTTATGCATCTTGAGTCAAACAATGCATTTATGAATAATCAGTTTCAGATTTCTTCATAGTTTGCTCTGTGAGCCATATTTTACAAAATATTTTTATTAATATTTTAAATAAACGTTGCTACATCAATCAGTCTCCTAAATCAATCATTAAAACTTACTGATTTATAATATTAAAGAATATTATTAAGAAAACGTGTTCTTTTAGAACTTTCCGTCCATCATCTTAAAGAAAATATTAATTTCAGGGCAATCAATGCCCGGAATGATTTCAAGGCTAATGAATATGCAATTTAATTGAAAATTTTAGAACGCATTACTGATGGCGAACCAGCTGGTCGCCAAAGGCGGTTAGCAGTTCATAAAATGTGACCAAACCTCGTCAGTCTCATCATCAGTTTGGACATTCGAATCCACTTCTCGAACCAGGTCTTGCAGACGTTGCTTACTGAGAACCTAAAATGAAAGTTCATTTTTGTTAAAACATGGTAGCATGAGGAGTCATATGTATTACTGAAATGATATTTGCTTTTGAAAATTAAAACAATTTCATATACAGTAAAAGCTCCTTATTCGTGCTTCCTTCATTTGCGGATTCAAAAAAAGCGACCCAATTCCTATATGCGCGCATAAGCATTTCTTTATTCGCGGATCTCATAAGCAAATGCATCGGAATAAAAGGATTGCAACCCAATATCCTTTGCAAATGCCGTCCAATGGACTCATGAAAAAAGTAAAAGAGATCTTATTACGACTTTGCCTGAAGCATGTTGTTCAATGCAAACATAGCCGAAATCGCGAATGGAATAGGGCGAGATGGGTTCGACAGATCGAATCAAGTGACATTCAGGAATGGCTTGAATCGCGAGATGAAGATCTAACTGAAACCGACTGGGAGGAAACTTACAATTCACAACCCATTGAAGAAGAGGCTTCAACAAGCACTGGAAATGTGACATTTCATTTGAAAAATCTGAGTGAATGGCAAATGAGCTTTGCGATTCGTCTCTGGAACGAAGTCTTATTTTTAAGAGGCGAACGGCAAATGCGATTGCTGCGTGTCTGTCTGAATGGAAGGAGCTTTTGAAAACTCCCGAGCAAGAGAAAATGAAAAATTCCTCAAAACCATTGCCAAAGCCTTAAGATAATGAATCAAAGTGTTCAAAAACTGCAATTAAATGGATTTTTTATATATATTTTGTCACCTCGGAACATATCCCCTATAAATGACCATTCCGTATTCCCGGATTCTGTGTTCGCGGCCTATTTATGGAATATATGCCCCGCGAATAAAGAGCTTTTATTGTAGAAATAACCTCCCCCCCTTAAAAAAGCTGTAGGTTGACTGGAGAGAATCAAAGTGTACCTGATGCACTTGAGCGCCCTCTGGAGGCAATCCAGAGTGGTGAGAAGTTTCGATTATCGGGGCTGAGCCACTCAGAGAGATCAGAGAAGGTTTGGCAGATGGAATCTCCTTTGCGGGTACCTGATTATTTGTCTAAACATTTTAAAAAGAAAATTTATATCAATAAAATAATTGGAGCAACCTTTCTTCCCATTACACTTCTTTGACGACTTTATTTCTAAACGCGCAAAAGATTTTACAACAAAACATTAAACATTTTTTTTAAACTCATTTGAAGCATACATCCTGTGACAGTAGATATTCTATGACAAATATAAAATTATAAAACAGCAGTAAAACTATTAAAAAAATTCTTAGATTTATATTAATATCCCATAAGACAATTATTAATCATACTATGTACAATAAAAAAATTATAAAAGTGGCCACTTCTCCAAATCGCAGTAAACATGACCACAAGTCAAAAGTGGCCACTTCACTTTTCCAAAAAGCAATAAACACGACCACAAGTCAAAAGTGGCCACTTCACCTCCAAATAGCAATAAACTTTTCCACTTCTCCAAGTAGCAATAAACATGACCACAAGTCAAAAGTGGCCACTTCTCCAAATAGCAATAAACATGACTACAAGTCAAAAGTGGCCACTTTACTTCACCAAATAACAATAAACATGACCACTTCCCTAAGTAGCAATAAACATGAGCACAAGTCAAAAGTAGCCACTTCTCCAAATAATAATAAACGTGACCACTTCTCCAAATAGCAATAAACATGACCACAAGTCAAAAGT
>JAPMOQ010045014.1:98137-109605 GCA_026543055.1 Argiope trifasciata
ATGACCACTTCTCCAAATAAAAATAAACATGACCACTTCTCCAAATAGCAATAAACATGACCACAAGTCAAAAATGGCCACTCAGTCTTGAAGGTGTTATCTGGCTCATAAAACTCCCACTACAAAACTATTAATTTTAAGACAAGTCACACCAGCAAAATATACAAAGAGAAAATGAATCACTTGCTTCAGGCAAAATAGTTTTCTGAATATTAGTAGTAGTCAGAGGAATAGAAGTCAGAGCAGCTGGTTGTCCGCAAGTAGCAGCTAAGGATACACCAGCAGTAGACACTTGTTGCATATTGCCAGATGATGTAGATATCCCAGATAGAATAGCTTGTGGCAGACCTGAAGTGGAAACAGAGATACCTGATAAAGCAGCATCAGTAGTTGATGCAGATGGTCCTGGTATGGTAATTTGTTGCATGCCAGTAGTTGATGTAGATACCCCTGGCATAGTGACTTGTATACCAGTAGCTGGAATGACTGAAACAGATACTCCTGGTAGAGTAGCTTGCTGTATAATAGTCGAAGAGACAGTGACAATGGGCATTGTAGATTGCTGTAGACATGTTGCTGAAGAAGTGGGATTTATAGAAGACAGGGTGAACTAGAAAGAGAAGCAAAAAGAAATGAATTTGAATAATGTATATATTTTTAAAACCTGTTTTTACTCATGCATTGAAATAGAACTTTTATCATTTTCTACTTTTTAATCTATTCGAAAATTTACTGTAGCATATAATCCAAAATTTGTAACCAACTTTTTAAAATTAACTAACTAAAATAAATTAATAAATCAAATGAATGGCAAAACTTAAAATATTTAGCACATCAGAAGAGGAAAAAAAAAATGATTAAAATTTTTTATCTTTACAAACATAAAACAAATCAAGCTGTATAAAAGTGTGTAATAAAACTGGTAAGGATTTCAACTGCTTAAAATTATTCACATATATATTTATACATAACATACTATGTGAGAGTTGAATTATGTTATGATACAATATTTTAAACACAAAGATAACAATATCAAATTTTTATATCATTGCAACATACAGATATCGCTCATATATATGAGAGATATTATATATAACATACTGTGTGAGAGTTGAAATATTTTATGATACAATATTTTAAACACAAAAATAACAATATCAAATTTTTATATCATTGCATATCACTACCTTTAAAGTTTTCTTTTAATCTTAAAATGAAAAGCATAATGTGTCAAAAAGGTATCTAGACACTTATTATTGCTTATAATCTATAAAAGGTTCAAAACAAAGAAAAAAAATATGCTTTCTGGAAAAAAGTGTTCTTTAAAAATATGTAAATTACATTCACACAAGAGTCATGTACATTTTTATATTTTCATTATTTCCCAATTTTTTTATTGCCTGCATCATTTTTTCATCTTTTAACCAATTCTCCTCAATAAGAAACTCCTACATATAAAAAGTCAGACAAACATATTGAAAATGATTGGAAAACATGGGAAAAAGATTTAAGGACAGTTTCAATATGAATGCAAATGTAACAAAAATATCATTTTATGAAAATTTTTCCTCCATGCAAATTTTAATGTCAATCATTTAAATGGTAAGTTTGCTGAAATAATTTCTCTTTTATTCTGCTAAAATGAAACAAGATCATATAAGAATTTGAAATCGATCTTTATATTTCTACATTAATTGTCTTTTATGAATAGCTGGTTTGCCAAGATTAATGCTCATTAAAATCGTAAAACATACACAAACTACAATTTTTGATAATTTTATAATTTGCAGCAGCATAGAAACCTGATGCTGCTTTGTACATTATACTAAATATTTTTCAGCTTTTTATCAGATCTTGAAAACTTTAACTTCAGAATTGAAGCAAAAAGGAATAAATTTCAATTAAAATCTTTATTTTTAATTATAATTACAGACAAGTACAGAAAATAGAATTGTCAGCACTTAAGTCTAATGTCTACTGCAGGTACATTTTTATAATTTATACAATATCTCAAAGAATTATTCAAATGAAAATTTCTCAGATTGATCAAAAATTCAGCTTTTTTTTTTAAAAAAAAACTTTTAAAAGGATTTAAATGATGTAAATATTTTATTTTGTTTCAGTCAACAAATAAATTTCTGAAAAAAATATGACATCTAAATTTTATAAAAACCTTTAGTACTAGCATTCAGTAAAATATTCTTAGCTTGACTCCAACTTTAAAAACATTTTTTTTTATTGTTTTAACCAAATTTGATTGAGCCAAGAAGTTTTGAATATCATTATTTTGGAATAATTTCATAATATTAGACTAATCAGTTTTCTTAAAATTCCAGGTACTGATTGACATACTTTCTTTAAGATGATCAATGGAATAATCTAAAACCACATATCTTTATATGATAGTAAAAATTTAAATTTTCATTAATCACTTAGTTTTAGTTACAATAGAACAGATGTAAATTTTTATTTAAAATATTAGTGTTTTAAGAATATTTTTATTAAACATGAAGGATAAGTCTGAGGGTCTGTATTAAAAATATAAAATTAATTATTTATCTGAAAACTTTAGACTCAATTTGCATAATATAATACTTTACTTAATTAAACCAATTTACCTGTTATATATATATATATATGTGTGTGTGTGTGTGTGTGCATGCGTGTGTGGTTAAGAAATTTACTGGTGGATCCAAATTTAGAGTGAATATCCTGTATAAATTAAACCTTTTTTCTTTGCACTTATTTTTCTAGAAAATATTTTTCATGTTCACTTCATTTCTTAGTCATGTGCTGCAAATTGTACTTTTCTAAGCTTTGTCAATGTGAGACAACATATTGATAAAAATTAATTTTTCTGATGCACACATAAATATATTTAAGCAGTTTTCATTTTATTTTTATTTCATGAAAATAAATTGTTGAAAAGAATGCACTTAAAATATTTTTTTAAAAATGATTATAAGTAGAAGCTTGATTTATAAGTTAAAAAAAAAAAATTGATATCATTGAAAAGATATTTTTGAATTTTAAGATGATGTAAAATTTATTTTTTTACATTAATATTTCCATATATTATCAAAAATATGAGCAATTGTAAACCAAAAGTTTAATTTTTAATTAACTATTTAAATAATATTTTCAAGGTATATTGCTTAAAATAATAATAAAAAAATTATAAATTTCAAAATAAATATTAATAAAACAAGCTTAAATTAAAAATCCTTTGAACAGCTGAAAAGTAAAAATCAGATATTTATATTCTGAAACAATCCTTCATGTTTGAAACATAAATGCATATATACTGTTCATTTGAATGTTCAAGTTTCCACCAGTCTACATTTTAAATAATTATTTAATACTTGATTTCCCTAAAGTATATTTAATAAGAAAAGAAATACTCATAAAATTTTGTTCAATTTTTAAAGCTATTTTGCAGGGTTAGTACAATGAATTGCTTTTGCATTATATTATTCATGTACATTATTATATTATTGATTCCATTATAATATATCATTCTTTTTGTATTTTTTCATGCATTTTATAGTGTATAAATTTTATACCTGATACAGAATTGTGCTTCTGTACTTTTTTCCCCTCATCAATTAACAAGAATTAAACACCATGATTCTAAATCATCAGTATGAAAATAGAACTTTTATTATTTCTTTGAATACTTTGAAAAATTCCAAAAAATTTTAATCAAGAATCCATTGATTTCTTATTATTAAATTATTTTTATCTCCAGATTTGATCATAAATAAAGATGTTCGGTATTTTCTCATTCATTCAAACGTTCTTGCCTATAAAATGTGTTGTTCCTCCATGTTGTTATATCTTGGATGAATTTTTCTTTTAAATTTTTCTTTTAAATTTCTTAATCTAAATCATTTTAATCTTTAGATCATAATTACTAAGATAATATCCATGAAGTAATTTAAAGCAAGCAATTTCATATTTTGATTCTGTTTCTCTCATTAATTTCACAAAGACAGGTTAAAAAAATCATTTATGATGTTAAGCAATTTCATTATTCTCTTTCAATGAAAAGTCTTTAGTTGTTCTTTTAAGCATTCTATCCATTTTCTTTCATGGCTTAGGATTGCGGCTTTAGATTCCAATGAACCAGTTTTGACTTCTGATCTGCTTTTTTTATTTGTCTCACTGTGATATATGTTTCATACAATTCAGCTTTGAATTTATTGTACATATTTCCACTGTATTTCTCTTTATAATATCCAATTTCTTTATATAAAGAATCAAAATTCTTTACAGCATATTAGGTAAATGTGTATCAAATTTATTATGGCTCGTCAAAAATGGATATAATGAATGGGTGATTTTCAAAAGAAAGGGTTCCTATTTTTTAAATTAAAAAAATATATAAAACTTTTTTTAGAAATAGATATTGTCTAGATTTAAACAGAAAGTTAATGCATTGACTCAATAAGCTGAGATAAGAAAGAGATTTCCCCTTAAGGTATCTGAACATGTTCGGAGCACTTTTTTAGAAACACAAGGTGCAGACATAATTTAATCATATTTCTAGGTTTAACACCATTCAAAATTAGAGATTGGGTGTGAACATTTGCTATAAATATTAAAATTTTCTCAAAATTGGCATTTAATAGCATAAATTTAAGCAAATTTTCCAAAATCTTCAAATTGGATACATCAAAAACTATTGCTCTCATCCGAACAAAACTTATACCCAAATAAACTACATAGTTTTCTCTAGGGAATGAACTACAATCATATGTTTATAATAATAAATAAAATTTTAGAGCCAGTTGAGGATTTATTCTGAAATTTTTAGTAAATTTAGGACATTTTAATTCAAACAATAGGCTGCAAATTAAAAACTATTCACTCAATCTGAATTCTTTTAGTTCCTGGAAAATAGTATAAAGACAAAGTCTACTAAATTTCATAATAATATGTTAATTATATTTTGACTTATTTCATTTGAAGTGGGCAAAAAATAATTAAAAATCAGTTTGAGAAAAGGGCATTTAAAGTATATAGTAACATGTTTTAATGATAAATTATGTGTGTGCATATTTAAAATTCACCACCAAATTCACAGGTTATACCTTTTTCCTTCTCAGTTTTTAATAATTTTCTTTTTTTAATCAATTTTTTTTCTGGCAATTTTTGCCTTTGGCAGTGAATGCAGCTTAGATTCATTTATTCTGTTTTTGTCGAGCTCATCAAATGTTTTAACTAAATTTATACTAGGATCTCCAACAACCTTAAGGGTATTCAGTAATAATACAAAACCTTGGTTAAAATGTATTACAGACATAAATATCCCAAATCTGAAGATTCAGAGCTCAACAAAGACATCTTTAGGTACAAATTTCCACAAAAACACCGCTAAAGCTCTCATTGTCATTCTGTGTTTTTTTGTGCCAAGCATTTTCCATATTTAAAGCCAAATTGGTGTCTATAAAAATTTAACCTTGGTAACTAATTAAAGTTAAATAGTTACCAAATAATCTAAATACATAAAATAATAAGGATAATCAATGAAATAGTTACACAACCTCAACTTCTGTTGTTTTTGTTTTTTAATTTAATTTAAATTTATTTTGAAGGGTTAGGATTACTAGATGTTTTATTAATAATTTCATTTACCCTCTATTTTTTAAAAGAATGCAATAAATGTCTCTAAAAGGGGAAAAAAACCATGAGAGATTTCCACAGATCAAACCATTAAACCTATTTGGTTAATTTTTGTCATAAAAATCTCCATGACTCCAATAATTTTCTGTGGAAAATAATTACACTAAAACCTCCCACCCACACTGAATTTCATTTTTTTTTCTATATTAATATTTCAAAAGATACTAGATACATCATCAATGACGATAAATATTTTTCTTTCTTATTTTGAGAGACTGAAAAATTAAAGTTTGACAATGCCCCTGGTCAGATTTAACTACTTTAACATCTTTACCATTTTTTTTTTTCCATTCTTTGAAAATATAAGAAATTTTTTATTTATAATTGAGAGTAAATTGTTTTAAAAAGTAGCTACTCAGTTATTTGGATAAGTCAATATTGATTACATTTCTAATTTCATCTTCCATGCATACTAAAATAAAAATATTTGCCCTGACAATTTACTGGTATTTAAATATATACATGCTTGAGTCTCAAATATAATTTTTTTTTGATTTTCTTGACATATAATTAATTCTGTATTGGCTTAGTTAGAAATATTATTCATAAGAACTATTATGTACACCTCTAATAATTCTTATTTTCATAAGAATTATTAGACGTCTACAATTCATTTAAAAAATCCTAATTGTGGAGGCACATTGTATATAATTTTTATGGCTTTGCCTTTTTTTATCTTGTCATTCATAAATATGTGCTGTTTTATTAGTATTAATTATTAAGTTTGTAGTATAGTTGCTACTAAACATAACAAGATGCAAAATATTTTCTATCAGAGCACCAATATATGTTTACACCATAGCTGCAAATTTTCCAACAGAAATTTTTATAAATATTTTAATAATGCCTACAGGTGAATAACTGATGCATTCAATAAATATTTTAACTTCTATTCAAAAAGTTTGTTTGTGCAATTTTTTTTTTTCATAAAAATTATTTAGCTTGTAGTAATAAAAAAGTGATACACCTTTCTTGATTTCAAAAGTTTATGGTATAAAATTATGTACTAGGATTAATGCACATTTTAATAAATTGTAATTACTTTAATAATATTTATAAAAAAAAAACTTTTCTACTATCTTTGTTTCAGTTTGTAATTTTGTATGTTCTTGATTATATAATGGCATTTGTAGGGTTACAGTAACATGCAAAACCAAATGAAATAAACCTCTTCCAGAAAATTATGGAAAAAATTGTTCTTACATTATAATTTCAGGCTTTGCAATGGTAACATTAAATATTTATATATATAGGACTAAAATACTATAGATTTGTTGGAAATCAAAACACTGAAATTTAATTCCTTTTTAAGTATATTCAAAACCTCATTTATTCGATATCTCCACGATATTCTTTGATATTCAGAATACTATACAATAGCGAGAAGATACCGTAATAATAGACTCTCGAGGATTTTGTGCTTTGTTTAATATTCGAAAATTCAACAAAAATGCAGAATATTTATTATACATTTCAGAAAAACCTTTTTTTAGATCGGTGGAAAAGAATAAAAACAATTATTCCATTATAAGATATCAACAATGTTTGAAGAAAAAGGAACAGAATTTCTCAGCTTATGTTCAGCAAAGCTAAAATTTAAAGATCTAAAAAAGAATTAATATAAGAAATAAAAAAAAACTCACTTCATCACTGGGCGGCTTAGACGATTCCATTTCTTCCCGTATAAGTTTAAAAATTTGTTGATAGCCTTTGATCGAGGGAAAAAGGCCCAAAATTATACACAAAAACTTTAAATGTAAAACAAACTTAAATCGTACACATAATTTTCTGTCCAATCATCAACAGAATAAAATTAAACGTCACATGGATAGCCAATAAGAACAACCGAAGCTGATTCTCGCCCATGACGCTCTGTTGTATATTTATTTTATAGGTTACAGTGAAAGTTATTAAGATTATATATCTGCAAGTATTATTATATTTCTTTAAAGTGAAAAAAAAAAAAAATAGGCTGACTGATAAATAATTAATGAATTTTTATTCTTTACATACAATTACATATACAAGTGACAAACGCTATTGATATTAACCACAAGCGTTATTGATATGTCATGAATCATTGCTCAGTCAGGCTGATTTCTTGTTTGCTCTGCCCCAGTTGGAATGAAACGATGATATACGCATCCATTAACAAACATATGCACACACACACTTTCATTCATATACGCAAACACATATTCAGTTGATTATCAGCCTTGGAGTAATTCTAGACGTTAATTGGCCTGAAATGGTAAATATTTTTTAAAATGACAGACGAAAAGATCTAAAAGAGCACTTTTTAATAATAATACTCCTTTTTTTATAAATCAGTCAATTTTAATGATTGCTTTGAAGACTGATAGATGTAACATTCTTAAATTATTCGTAACTTTGCTTAAAGTATCTCTAAAATTATTTTGTTAATGACTCACCGAGCAAAGTATGAAAAAATCTAACAGTTGTTCATCAATGCATTTTTTGTTTCAAGTTACATAAAATGTAATTATTACTATTGTAATTATTTAGACCAAGTTTACTGTAGATAACAATATGCACGCCAATTACTAATGATTTACAAATTAGCCATTGGGCACGAATTTTAATGCGTATCTTGTATAAATTCAAACATGTTTACCATAAACAAAATGCTGATTTTCTAAATTAATGATACCGATATTGCAAACGATCATAGAAACCTTTGCCTTGTACTTATTTTTTAGAAACCATAGCATTCAATATTTATTTAATTTCATCCAATCACGTGTTTTTCGTTTGTTTTGTCTGAAATATATTGTTGAAAAATATGGTTAAAAAATTTCTTTAAAAATAGAAATTTAAGTTATATGTTAAAACACTGATACCATTAGAAAGCTAGTTTTTTAATCTTTAACTTCATGTAAAAATCATCTTTGTGCAGTAATATTTTTGAAAGTTATGTCAGAAGAACGTCGAAATTTCGCTTAATTAATTAATTCAAAATAAACATTCGAAAAAAGGGCTCCGAGGTGCACATTCCCGACCTCCTAGATACCCACGTGGCAAATTTGGTAGCTGTAGGTCCAACGGTCTGGCCTATAGAACGCCAACACACACACATTGAGCTTTATTATAAGTATAGATGTAGATAATGGGAAAAAAAATCACCCTGGCTCAATTGTAGTGTCGATGTCTCGCACATGCGCAGATTTCATCCATATAATTAGCACTGCATATTTAGAAGCAGATTTCTATCATATTTGAGACTTGATTAATGGTATTAAGAATCTTAGATTAGGATGGCCTAACGACATTGAGAATCTTAAAATTGAATCTGATGGTCAAATAATAGTTTTTTTTAATTCATACTTATTGTGTAGTTACGACGAATTCGACCCATTTTTTCATTCAAAAGATACAATTTCACGACAAAATATCAATGAATTTATTTGATTTATTAAGGTTCGATATCGCGCTCTTTCGCACAGATTATTCGTATGCTTATCACTGTGTCGTTAGAAGCAGATTCCCATTACATTCGAGACTTGATTAATGAAATTAAGAATCTCAGACTGCTGCTCGATATCTCAGCGGATTAGCTCTCGGGTAGCTCCATCTTCCTACTTCGTGGGCTTCAGTTCCAGTCTAGAAGCTAACGAATAATTTATTTTTTATTCACTGCTTTTATTTTTCAATTTACTTATTCTATAGATATTACCGTTTCGACCCATTTTCATACTTGCTAAAATAAAACTTCACGTCAAAATAACAATGAATTTAATTCAAATTTTAATTGCCCAGTTCTCGGACATGCACAGACATTATCCGTACCTTTAACATTGAAAATTTAGAACCAGATTTCCATGACGCTGGAGACTTGGTTAATGGTATTAAGAATTTAGGATTGCTGAGTTTATAGAAGCAAGCATGGCTCAGCGGATAGTGTCGAACTGTAGTTTTTTTTTTTCTTTCATTTTGTCGGTCTAGTCTGGAAGTCATTAATATTTCTCTTCTTTTAAAATTTTTTATTTTAACCCATACTTATCTATAGTTACTACAAAGACGATTCATTTTCATACTTCCTATTCCAAATTTCACGTCAAAATATCAATGAATTTAATAAAATTTTAGGTGCGAGGTCTTGCACATGCACATCTGTAGGCTTAGCATCATGCATTTAGATCCAGATTTCATCTGGAGGATAAGCTGAAAGGGATTTCCCATTTTTCTCAATTATCAGTTTCAAGTAACTATGAGAATTTTAGCCAGGTCAAAATAGAGTATTTGCATGAATTCTATCGAATAACGAAAATAAATATTTTCTTTGAGAAAAAACAGCAATAAAATGGCCACCAAAACCCTTTATCGAATAAGCAAGATGCAACACACATAGCATTCTGGAATTTTTTTCATTTTTAAATAGGCTTTGAATTTTTCTTGAAAATAAATGTAGATCATAATGCAAAAGAAATACATTTTATGACAATTTCAAACAACAAAGACCAGGTGTGATGGATGAGTTGACCTTTATTAAAATCTCCATAGAAGGAGTGTTTTAATTCTGCTTAAGTTTTGATATATATATATATACAAAGAAATGACAAAAGTCATGGGATAGCAATATGCAAATATACATAAGGCAGTAGTATCGCAGCGAAAAAATATAAATGCGCAGTTCATTTTCCAGAGCTTTCATTTATGTTCAAGTTATTCATGTGAACAGGTTTTTCGTGATTTATAGCGGCACGACGAGAATTAACAGACTTTGAACGTGGAATATTAGTTGGAGCTAGACGCATGGGTCATTCCATTGCGGATATCGTTAGTGAATTCAACATTCCGAGATCCACAGTATCAAGAGTGTGCCGAGAGTATGAAATTTCAGGCATCACATCCCATCATGGACAGCGCAGTGGGCGACCACCTGCACTTAACGACCGGGACCGCCGACGTCTGTGTAGAATGGTCAATGTTAATAGACACGCAACACTTCGTCAAATAACTGCAGGAATCAATGTGGGACGTACGAGGGACGTGTCCGATAGGACTGTACGGCGAAATTTGTCTTCCTTGGGCTATGACAGCAGAAGACGGATTCGAGTGCCTTTACTGACAGCACGACATCGCCTGCAGCGACTCTCCTGGGCTCGTGAGCATATCGACTGGTCTCGAGACCAGTGGAAAACCGTGGCGTGGTCAGATGAGTCACCATTTCAGTTGTTACGAGCTGATGGTAGAGTTCGAGTGTGGCGCAGACCCCACGAAGCCATGGACCCAAACTGTCAGCAAGACACTGTTCAAGCTGGTGGTGGCTGCATAATGGTGTGGGCTGTTTTTACATGGCATGGACTCGGTCCTCTGGTGCAACTGAACCGATCATTGACTGGAAATGGTTATGTTCAGCTGCTGGCAGATCACTTGCAGCCATTCATGGACTTCACGTACCCACACAACGATAGGATTTTTATGGATGACCATGCGCCATGTCACCGGGCCAGAACTGTTCGCGATTGGTTTGAAGAACATTCCGGACAATTCCAGCGCATGATCTGGCCACCTAGATCGCCCAATATGAATCCCATCGAGCATTTATGGCACATCATCGAAAGGTCCGTTCGTGCCCAAACTCCTGCACCAATCACACTTTCACAATTATGGACGTCTATACAGACAGCATGGCTCAATATTCCTGCAGAGGACTTCCAACGACTTGTGGACTCCATGACACGTCGAGTTGTTGCACTTAGCCGGGCAAAAGGAGGACCGACACGATATTAACAGTCATCCTATGACTTTTGTCACTTCAG